>NW_017547112.1:8578457-8753419 GCF_001854935.1 Bemisia tabaci | reverse complement strand
GGGGGGGGGGCAGCCGCACCGGGAGCCACCGCGGCGGCGATGTCGAGGAGATGTAGCCGTCGCGGTTGAACCGTGAACTTGGCGAAGTGCAGGTCGTGTAGACGCTCCCACGGTGTCGTGCGAATCTCGGAGTGTGATGCGAACGCGTTGAGCCGGGTGCGTGCCGTGTGTCCCGTGGTGTCCTGTGTCCCGTGTCCCGTGTGTCGGCGCGATGGTGTGTTCGGAGAGCATAGTGCGGTGCCTGACTTACTTCCAAGTGATCTCGCTCGTTTATCGGCTGGCCTCGGCCCAGAGCAATAATCGGGCGACGTACACGACCAAGTACGATTATATCAACGTGGATGCTGTGATGAAGAACGAGAGGATCCTCAAGATGCTTGTCGAGTGCATGCTGGAGCGTGGTCGTTGCACCCGGGAGGGACTCGAGTTGAAAGGTAATCATCCTGCGCACCTAACGACATCCTGAGGATGGTGGTTCTGCATGCATGGCATCAGGGAGGTACCTTTTCCCTGGGGATCTAGATGTAAGTGGGAAGTTTCTTGTTCTAGGAGATTCTCGGCAGAGGGGTCATAAACTTGGAAAATTTACAAAATTACGGACCCTCTGTATCGCATCCGAAAATGCTTGGGGTGGGGGTGGGAGCTGCGGGACAGTCCAATTCAGATTCCTGGTGGTCGAATACCAAGACAAACATCTTTTCCTTGGGCCTCATAAAGCAATATTGAAGTTTGGGGAAGAGAGCCCTGTTCCCCATTTACAGGGGCCAATATTCCGAACAAGGGTGGTCCGATTTTGGATTCCTTGGCACCGATCCGGGGTGAGATCTTCCGTCCTTTCTGACTTGGATGGGTTAATTCCAAAATTTTGGAGGCGACCCTAACTTTTACAGTGACGACCCCCTTAACCCCCCAAGGGAGGGCTGGAGGGGGCTTCACGGCCATGAATTTTGGATTCCTCGGGGTCAATTCCCTGTTCGAGCGCACAGTCTCTGACTTCATCCGACCTAAAATAGCCAAGAAAAAGCCCGGTATGAGGGGTCTAATTGTAAGACACCCTGTATGTATACACACCAATTACTGACACTTCAAAGAACCACCAGGTGCGCTCCCGAGAACTCCCCCTTTCCCATTTGGACGTATTTAAATCAAAAGGAACTATAAATCCATTCTGACGAGCCCTGAGATCCATAAGAATACATGTATTATAGGGTTTAAGTCACAATGGATATAGTTCCTTTTGATTCAAATGCATCCATTTCTGCTACTTGACGTTCCCTGAAAACTTGAGTCCCAATGCTTACCCACCCCACTCCCCCATGCTTACTCTCCCATGAGAGGAAGAGTCTCGTGCACGTCATGCAGAATCAAAACAGGCCCACCTTAAAAGTCTACGATTTCAGCTTTTTTGATAGGAGAAGGTCTACATTTGATTAGGGTAATTAGTTTTATGCGCGAAAAAGTTGCGCTAATAATAGACAACACCCTATTAATTGAGCCCCCGAGTTTTCTTTGGTGTACTTACAGACTTTGACATTAAGCTTCCCTCAAGAAAGGAGGGATTTCGTTAAGTGATGGCCAAAATCGGTCCCATCCATGAATTTCAGCGATTCAAGCTGTTATCAACGGCAAAAGATCCATATTAACTAAAATAATTAGTTTTACAAACCATTGGTGCTGATGAAAGAGCACTCTGTCTACAGAACCTTCAGGCATTCTGTGTTATTACAATTACAGAATGAGTCTGATGAAAACACGGATTAGTCTGTGCTGATGACCTAAGTTTTGTCTTCACAACAGAAATATATTCTGTAACTACAACAAAGAAAGCTCGGAAGCCCTGTGAACATGGTGATCATGCATCAACACCGATTCTTCTTTAAGCGTAGCCACCATCGAAACACTTCAGTGCAAAAAATTGCCTCGAACACGGATCTGAAAGCCAAAATGGCCGCTTTTCATGGTTTTTGTCTTGAGCTTCTATTTGTTCAAAAAATGCCAGAACTACAAAAATCCAGGGTAGACCGATTTTCCTTTTGGGGGGGGGGGTAATGGCCTCGAATGGCATCTCTTCCATGGAATTAAATCATATGAGATGTGCCTAAATGAAAGTTTCTGCAAGAGCCAAAGTTACAAATTTCTCCACGGTGGAATCAGGGACGTGTATCGATCGAGGTGCACTACAAAGCAGGCCCCTTTGACAAAAGGGCGTATCTTAATTTCCACGTGCGCCCTGTTGTCCATATAACTCCATGCTTACCGGAGTTTATGTGGAAATTAAGAAAAGCCCTTACGTCAAAGGAGCGACGACAAGTAACAAAAACACGCAGTTGAACTGCGGCACTTAATCCTCTCGTCCACAACCAAACTGGAGGCTTTAAAAATCTCTCAGGCACGGTCATTGACTGTTGATTTTCAAAATTTAGCCACTCGGATTACTTTTGACATTCCTCAGGAGGTATTATTGGAAAGCGTGATTTGATGATCGTTGCTCATCACCAGCAAGCAAGTATCCATACTCAATATGCCATTGAAATTCAATGTTCGATGATGATTTTGTATAAAAATATCATCAAATATTATTACAAACCGAGAGGGCTCATAAAAAAAGCGATTTACTGTGCGTCCCATTGAGGTTTCCGGTACCTCAAAAACTACCCAAATCTCGTCATACTAATGATTGTTTTTAAAGTGGATTGTAAAACGATACCTAGAGTATGGGTATCTCACCAATAGGTCTCATTATCTCGCCCTAGGTGCTGCTCAGACTCACTGAAATCGAGAACACGTGCCTGGTTCAAAGAATTAGTACGTAAAATGTATACCACGGGAATTTTACAATTCGAAACATAGAAACGTCTTATAAAATCCT
Source organism: Bemisia tabaci (assembly GCF_001854935.1). Taxonomy (NCBI): domain Eukaryota; kingdom Metazoa; phylum Arthropoda; class Insecta; order Hemiptera; family Aleyrodidae; genus Bemisia; species Bemisia tabaci. The sequence continues at coordinate 8,750,550 of NW_017547112.1, read as the reverse complement.
TCTTTTTAAGATGAAAATAGAGTTTTGCATGGATAAAAATAATGAAGTTTCCTTGGCACTCAGCCGTTGGCTTTTTTGGCGTGGACTCACCAAGCGAAAGAAGTTTAAACACTTTTTGAAGGTGACGGAAAATCTGCAATCCCTTTCTTCTCTTTTTCCGCTTGCTCTCGTGCCTTGTTGAGGGACGGGTTTCAGACTCCGATGGATGTATGTATATAGGGGAACTTATTTTTGATACCACTCTGGGTAAGATACGACTCTCCCTCCCCCCTCCCCCCTCTCTAAAAAAGGGGGGCCTTCTGTGCTTACTTTAGAATTGAAACAAAATGCAAGGATGAATGTAGGCGATATCTCACTATAAAATGTGTAAACTAATTTGACGGGAACTCGAAAATTTGACATATTTAAATAAAAAAAGGGCCACAATAAAGATGGTTCCTTTTGATTAGATACGACGTCCAGTCGAGGCCTCTTGGTCGTCAAAAGGGCCGGTAGACTAAAATTAAAAAGTTGCTAAAAAAAAAAAAAAAAAAAAAAAAAAAAAAAAAAAAAAAAAACAATTTTGAGGAAGCAGGTTTCAAGACCACGAACTTGGCGCAGAGGAGTAATTAAGTCTGCGCCAAAAGATAAAACATGGGGATAAAAATGCATTAATTGGAGTATCCGTGGTGAAGAAAGAAAGTCCTTAAACCAACCGTTAAGGACACATTTCGCTCAATTTTGTCCATTTAAATCTCGCCCGACGAGGACAAGTACCCCTTTCACATTCTTATCATACCCGAGGAGCCAAAAAAGGGAAAAGAGATCTTATCCTCCTGGATAAAATCTTCAGTGATACCAGAAACGTGATCTAGTCTCTTCATAAAGATCAACCGATCGATCCACGAAAATGATATATTTTGAGGTCAGTTTACTGGCTCACAGAATTTATGTGAAACTTGCTCCATAAATCACAATAATTCTGTTAATTAAGCGCGCCTGGACAACTCGGGAAAAAAGTCATTGAGAAAGTTGCTCGCCCGTTTTGTTACGTTCTTCAAGAAACTGAAACAAGACGATTTGAGTGCTCGAAGAGGCATATCACAAAACTGTTGGAATTGGGTCAGAGAAAAGAGTAAGACTCAAAGTACTATTATCAAACTTGAGGATTTTTTGGGAGGGGGGGGCGGCAAGAGAAAAGCTCGTGCATGGTGCGATTGGTCTGAAGTACATTGTGTGATCGATGAGTATTACAAGTAAGCAGGTTATTTTTAAGCACTGAAACCTGTACCTGTGCCATCAGTTTGTTTGCTAAAGGCCACGCCAAAAATATTATGCAAATCCCTTTACCTCATTACTATCCATATATAAATAAACGTACACACCCACCCTAACAAACACAATAAAACATCAATAGTAACACCAATGGAGGCAGTCCGAGAAGATTTATCCGTACTTTTTCTTTGCCAAATCTACTCGTGTACCTCTCTTCGGTTCATTAGGGAGACAGTTTTTAATCCTTTGAAATTTAAGGTTTTAAAATATAAATAGGTGTTCTTGTTCGCCGTTTTTCCCTCATGCCAAACTCACAAAATATACACGAGGAAATACCTAAAACAATAGCGATGACGGTTTTCTTCATTTTTCTTTTGGTTTCCTCAGATTAAGCCATGCAGAATGGCTTAAAGCATCAAGATGACCCCCCTCCCCCTCCATCCTACTTTTGATAGGATTTGCAGAGCTGTTATTTCCTCCGTCGTTCTTATGTGAGAGGATTTTCTGAGAAAATGATTTTTCCGCTTCCTCAGAAAGGTCACTTTGAGTCGCATTCGTCCACCTAAAAGGCAATTTTAAAAACCGACACGAACAGCCAGCAGTGTTGCAAGCTTGAAGGAGTTGAATGATTACTTACAAAGACTCTATAAATAGTTTTTTTTCTTTTGTTCGCAAAAATAACGATAAGGTTGCTGCCTCTTGCAAATTCGGCACATGTGGGTTGATACGAACAACGTACTTAACTCACGTTGGTTTACCATCAAGGCTCATGCGTTGATATGATGGCGCAATATTGTTTACTATTTTTGGATGTATGAAAGAGAAAAGAGTAGATAAAATCAGGGATACCAAAATTAGTCATCTTTGCGAGTATCATTACGTTTTACTCTTCTTAACTTGTAATAGCATTATTAGAAACGTGAGCTTGCAATAGTTGGTATTTTTTGGAAGTTTCGATTGATTATTTCAGCTAACATTCACACTTCTAACAAATAAGCTCTAAATAAATTTGACACAATACTTTTACGGAAGTAAATGAATCATATTTTCATGGCAGTTTATGATGCTAAAATTAACATTTGAAAGAAACTTAATTCGTAAATTGAATGAAAAATTAAGAACACCTAAAAGATAGGAATATACATCATGGAAATTCGGGAAATGGAACTTTTACGCGTGCTACTTTATCATTCATTTGGAAAAATTGAAGCTTAGTCACAATCGGATTAAATTTTGCAATAAGGAACCACTATATCTGGCCCATTTTAGAAACAACATATATACCATTACTTGCCTAATTCAGATATGTGATTCCACGGGAGATTCAGAGCCAGAGATAGTGGTTCCGTATTGCAAAATGTAATCCAATTGATCGAATGGCACCGAACCATCCCACTTAAATTTGGCAAAAAAGCGACGATGGAAAGATGAAATTATTGCAGCGTATTTTTATAGATACTTATTTTATGTAGAAAAGATTGACTGATTTTCCAAGCTTATTTATTTATGATGAAATCCGAAATATTAGTGTCAGTAAAATATTAGTTATGAGTCTTACAACGAAAAGTAACAAGAAAACCTGCCAGGAGGTGCGAACAAATCACAAAATAATTAGAGTATTAGGGTGCCTCCCACGGCGAAAAGCGCAGCGAAAAGGAGGTAGAGGAAGAGGCTAATTTCATAAACATGCGAAATAATTACGCCTCAACCGTGATAAATGAGAGTGCACATCAATAAATTGTCTGGAGCCACCTTTTCAATGATGGAGTGTCCAGCCATGTTAGAATGAACTATCCAGTTTCCATTGCTCCCGTCTCGAGTACCGAGGTATCCTCCGAAAGATCTTATCCTGAGGTGCAACCGTGCATGCAAGGGCTTCGTTAAAAATAATCATATCTAATGCGAAAAAAAGGTTGGAATACAGACAAATAAATATTTTGATGTAGGAGACTTATGTTGCACCTTAGATAGAAAATGCACAAAATGGCGAGAAATTTACTTTTAGAGTGAAAAACTTAAGAAGCCAAGTAGACATCCGAGGAAAAAGATAGGATTACGCGTCTCGTCTGCATTTATCGGTGTATAAATAAACTGGAAGGAGGTAGCCCATAGTGTCTCATTATTTATCGTTAGAGGTCTACCTACTAAAGATAGGATTACGCGTCTCGTCTGCATTTATCGGTGTATAAATAAACTGGAAGGAGGTAGCCCATAGTGTCTCATTATTTATCGTTAGAGGTCTACCTACTAAAGATAGGATTACGCGTCTCGTCTGCATTTATCGGTGTATAAATAAACTGGAAGGAGGTAGCCCATAGTGTCTCATTATTTATCGTTAGAGGTCTACCTACTGGGCTGCCTACCCTTGTTTTTTTAAAAAAAAAAAAAATCCCTAGACTAATACTATAAACAGTTTGTTGAAATAAAACCTAATACAACGGCTGATTTAGCCGAGAATGTTTGCCTTGACTGATCATCTTGCCCCAAAAGTTTTGGTAGTTTTACATTGCATTCTATGCATTTTTCACAGGTTCTCTCGTCGATTCTATAAACTGTACGTAGGGGATATCTAAATTGAATTTCACGGTTTCTATGAGACATAAATAGAAATGTAAGAGTCAAGAAAATTGGGGCTTAGAAAAACTGGTTGGATAAAATTTTTAGCAAACGCGTGCTTCTTGTTTCACTCATTTTTCCGTGTGAGGAGCTACCGACATTGACAAATAATCAATCTCTCAGTCAAAATTTCATTTTTTTTTACAACTGTGGCAGCTGTTAATGAAAATTTTTACAAAAGATTAAGTGGTTATTGGTGCTTGATTAAATTTTCTGGTTCGATTTACAACTGAGCGTAAGGAACTCATGCCTAGTAGCGCACAAGTAAATGATCGGCTTTTCACGAGTTTTAACTGCTGCTTGTAAGCGTTTTAAGCGGTTCGCAAGTCGGATGAACACTTGAAGCTTCAAGTTGGTAGTCGTTAAATTGTAGCCAAAGCATGAATGAATTAATGAATGAAGCACCTTATAGCCTCCAAGTCTTTCATGTTCACATAAAACTCGCGTGGTCTCATCTGCTTGGAAGATGCCTCAATTATCTATTCAAAGCATGATTCTCGATGTCATTAAATCCGCTCTCGGCATGACTCGATTCTCTAGTTTTTTAAACTTCGTCGTGCCCAGGATTTTTCCGTTTCACACAAAAGTAGGTGTTTGATCTGCACGTTTCCGACGCACCAACTAGTTAGTTGTGCAACCACTCGCGGAAATATACTCTTGCACAGGATGTAGAGGGCCTCTTGAAAAAGATTCGTATTCTACTTGGGTTTTCAAAGTACCCTCCAAATCGTCGGGAAGCACGATAAAATAATCATTGATTTAAAGAAATTCTGCAGTGTGCTGAGAATATCTAGCATTGAGACATTGGTTTACATGGCACTGTACTATCAATTCCCTACAGCTCGCTGTTTTAAAAATTACTTACAGGGATCGTCATTATTTTTGATCGACGGGCGTGAAGCAACTATAGTATGTGATTTGCTAATGTCCCTGTTGTATATACGAATAAGTGAAGGCGCTCTGAATTACTCGACAGTGACGTTTAATGCGAGTATTTGGACTTGATGGATGTCATTATGCACAAAAAGACAGAAGGGCGTTCTTCTGTAACAAATGCTACAAGTCAATCATTTTTGCTTCATAAATGCATATATATATATGAAAACGTTGAGATTTTTATTGCTGTAACATTTAAATAGACTTTTAGAAATAACAAATTTTAAAGATCACACATGCCAACAGCCTCGTAAATAATAAATATTTTTCAAGGAATTACCATTCTTATTTTGCAAAAACTAAAATGTAACTATTATGGTCATTGAAGTTCAGAATTGAGGGGCTTGAAGGACAAGGCGCATAAGTGCAGCTTTTGCTTTTTCGAGAAAAACGTGTTTGAAGTTTCGAAATTACATGGACGTATTTCTAACAAACGGAACTAAGCGCCAATTTGAGTTCCCTTTGAGGAATTTAGAATCCCGGATAGCGTGTTCTGTCAAACGGACCTAAGCGCCATGGAAAAGCATTGCGAGTATAGGACGGAATAAGCCGGACCACCCGATTCCGCCGCCAATCCAAGCCCCTCTCTACCTTCCTCACCCTATGGCGCTTCGGTCCGTTTGGTAGAAATACGTCCAATTGATATTAGGGCGCGAATTTTTCATAGAACATGCATTGAGACAAGTTTCACTCGAAATTATTAAAATCTCAAATTTTTCAAAAACTGCACTTATATGCCTTGCCCTCCAAGCCCTTCAATTGCAGTATTGCCGATGCGGAGTTATGCGCTCTTGAATGACAAATGAGTCATCAGCGCTCATTAATTTATGATTTCCCATAATTCTTAGCATATATCAGTGAGTGATGAAGCCTCGTGTCTTTTTCAGTTTAATAGAAGTGGTCTAGACGCTCACGTGAGCCCAACAAAAATAGCGAGATGAGTTCGGCGTAATGCGCCGCTGTCAGGCTCCTCTGTATGACTAAATGACGCTCTTAGTCATCAATCACCAATTGTATGGTCTACAAGAGCACGTGAAGGTTGCGATGCCACTAACCTCTCGGTGCTTATTGCTTGGGTGTTTTTCGCGACTGAAAGAGGGTCATGCTCAAAGGACGATAAAGAAAACAGCTTTCAACTGAGCCATTCTCCCGTAGGAAAATAACGTGGGCAACAGGAAATAATTAAACTGAGCTATAGCTTACAAAAGGAGATTTCATGGATGTAAACACCTCCGGACTAAAATACGTACGCACGTATTATGAATAGTTCGCTGCAAGCTGCAAGTATTAGTTTAGGGGCATTTTTTCAATTTCAAGAGAATATGTTAAAAGTGAAAGATGTGCATCTACTGACTGAGAAATTCTGTTTGCAATTATTGGTACTGTAAAATTAAAAATTGGATCCTGGTGGCCCATTTTTGTTAAGGATACTTTGGGATTTACTTCACTTCATCAATAACTCAATTCCTCCAAAAAAGCAATGTAACGAGTTTTTTTTCGGACCATTACTTAAAAAAAGTATACAAAACTGTCCAAATCACAAACATTTCAAAATTCAACTCTTGACAAGCTAATATAGCGCTTATATTTAAAATGTACTCAATGGGAAAATTGATGGAACCATCCTTTTTCGGCACTATCCTTTTGATAAGAATGAACTGTGAACCGGAATATGTGAACAAAATGTTGAGCTTTTTGTCACGCGAATGCCACGTAAACTTGCGAAAAAATTAAAACATTAGAAAACATATTTTATAAAGGACGTTTTTTCTGCTGGACGCTGGTGCCCTAATGTCGAGAAATATTTTTAGCTTCCCGAAGATTCACCATTTTCCTCTCGTCAAATTCTCGTTGGGGGGGGGAGGGGGGAGAAGGGTTAGAGACCAGAGAAGCTGCAAGGTTACATTCACAGTATCACCATGCTCATGTTCATGCGAATGGTTTTATTGATTTTTGAAAATATAAAAAATGGACACGACTAAAAAAACTGAATAATAATAAATCTCTCGTACAAATTAATAATTGGGAACATTCCAATTCATAACTTAATAGTTTTAGAACAGCAAAATATTTCAGAAGGATAACTCGTTAAAATGTATTCGATCTTGAGAATTACAATCTATAAAATATAAATCCACGATATAAAGATATTATTTGAATTTTATTGATGCTTATAATATTTTGAAGCTCCTGCCGGCTATTCCAACATTCCAGCTCAAAATTTCGTTTATGAGACGCTGAGGGACTTGTCTCTGCGGTTAGCAACAATCAGGATTTTCGTGGTTTCCACGCAGAGGAAGTTAAGTTTCCATTAGTATTTTTCGTATTGTTTTCCAAGCTCTCAGCGAATTGAGCAACTAATGCAATTGAATGCACGTATAACATTTGTTTATTATTCTGTTACTAAATTATTTGCTTAATTTTTCTTTTCAAAACAATCTTGCGGGAAGAAACAATAATTTTAACACAGGCATAAATCCAATCATTGCAGTTATTATCATCCCTTAAACAAATATACGCATCTTGCTTTTTTATGCTGAAACCCGTGAAAAAAACCATAAATGCCCCCATTCAAGTAAATGGTTCAAGGAACGAACTTTTTTTAAACACGAGGAGGTCTACGCAGATAGCTCATTTATTTCATCGCACTTTGAAAATGAAAACAGATTCGACTCAGACTACTCTCGATATGGGAACTGGGTTGCAACTGACTCCATTTTTGATCCAGTTTTCAAACTGATGAAAACAATTTGTATCAAAATATGCATTACATTTCAAGAGGTAACTTTGCTTTTGACCAAAAATCTCGACTGTATTCTAGAACAGCCGGGGACGATTTTTGACCCGTACGATATTGAAAATTGCGGGCCATCTAAGTCATCGGATACGTCAAGTTATGACTGATGTTTGCCTTATTGATGTCCAAGCGAGACAAAAATATTCCTAGACTTTCTTCGATACTGCGTCAAACATGACCTTTAGAATGCGGAATTCGTTCAGCGTTTGCCAATTCTGTCTTTTGATCTCCTTCGGCCAAGATATATTTCAAAGAAAGACAGATGAAGACGAAGAGTTTACATCTTGATGTCATAAATTGTACTTAGTCAGATAAATATGGATGCATTGAACTTGAGGGTACGCATTTATCAAAGAATAACAGAGGTATAATCTTCGGTAGTGAAAATATTACGTAGTCACCGTGTGAATATACGTTAGAAAGCAGAGACACTCGAGCTCAGCGTTCAACAACCACGCAAAGGTAACGGTGAGTTGCCGACGGCTACTCCATGTTTGGACTAATTGCTAATTTTGCCATGAGGTGAGCCTTTTTCCCCTCTGCGATGAAGAAGATCAGCATAATTACACTCGGAAGATAAGGGTATCATCTTACTTTACTTTTCATCTCAACAATCAATCTGTTTCAAGTTTCTTTGAAATTCCCATGACTTTAATGAGATAAGTACTTCAAAATCTCATGCGTGACGAAGATTTAAGCAAATTAAGACTCCGCGTCTGTCATGCCGCGTCGAGGCAAAAAATACTTCCAAATTTTAGAGACAATTTTTTTAATTGACTTTGATGGTGATAATTCTACATCAAGTCTCATTTCGAGTCGTCATGCGATCATGGAGCCTTTAAAAAGTTATTGGAAAGCCGGCGATACCCGAGTGATACAAATTAAGTCAGAAAATAGGGTTTTTAAGGGAATGCAGGTCAAAATTCCGATGGATTTCTTCATAATCACAATTATTCATTCGAGTTTTGATAATGGAAATCAAGATCGCATGATGAACTAAATGCCTGCACATAAAAACATTTTCAAGAGCCAATTTTTGCGATTGACGTAATAAAGATTTGTTCATCATCTATCTCGAGATAGAAAAAAGAAACTCAATACCGACATTTTGGAGCACTAATTTTTTTTAAATATGAAATGGAATTCGATAACGATAAGATGCAATTATTTGTTAACATACGTTTAAATCATCCCAAGCCCTACAAGGGACATTGAATCTCAAGTGCTGATTTTGTTAATTTGAAAGAAAATAAATATTTTATCCACCTCTGAGTGGCCACAAAAGGTAAAAGGTTAGGAAAAATTAGGACATTTAAGAACTCTTCTAAGAGTTACACTTTCATTGAATTCACGTCCCTGGGGAAAAATCAAAATTTTTCTTGCATTCAAAGAAAAATATATCATGTCGGTCATTAAATGATACATGCGGTTTTTTAACTAAAATCGATGAAAAGTCTCTGGTCATGTCACGAAAAAAGAGGAAGTAAGCACAGTACGGAGTATTTTCTCTCAGGATGCTCAAATATTTTGCAACAAGGTAACCTTGCACTTGAAAGCAATATTCACCGAGCTACTTCCTGATCAGACGTTCCCACAGCATCCAGTGAGTGTTTTCTTCAACAGTCGCGGAGAGATTAGATGGTTGCAAATCGAGGTCGAGATGGTAAACTTATATTAACTGGAAACTGTATCTCTGATGTTGCCGATTGTTTACCGGAAAACACCTGTGTGCGCTCGCAGTAGTTTGACAACTTTTACTTAACACATTAAAAACGTCTCAAAATTTTGCATTCTGGGAAGTAGGTAAGTAGGCAGTATCGAGGATTTATCATTGTTATTGTCAGAAAAATCGAATTCAGAAAATGTTGCACTTATGATTTATGACTTAATTGTACATTGAATACGCTCATTAAATGATGTACAAATGATGTCAATTTTTTTCGTTGGCCACAAACACGTTCCCCGGAAGTATGTAATTAATATTTGAGTGTATTGCATTTAGCATGTTAATAATTGCATCTGTTATTCCGCAAAAATCATGACATACCGATGCGATGTAAACTTGAAAACGATAATAGCACAGATTTCAAAAAAAAAGGGCAGAAATTATGAGGAAAAATTACTTTCAAATTTTTACCAATATTGTCTTCAACCCAGAGGATTTCAATCCTTTATCTTTTGATTTTCATAATTGGATGGACTGAACCAAAATCCACCTAACTACAGCAAAACGATGCCTCAATCCCCTCTCATGTTTTATATTTTCTACAGAAATTGAGCAAAATTTTGCTGTTCATTGATCTTCATTTTCACGGAGATCAAGGAGCAAATGCATTTCTCACATGTTTCATCGTTTTTGCCTCGAAGAAAAACTTACCCGATGATTCTCAATGGGCCTGTTGCAAACTTTTGCTAGAGCAAAAATAAGAGTTGTTTCCTATAGATAATGCCTCAAAAATCACGATGAGCGCATCGGCAAAGTCTGAAATGCACCCATAACTTCACAATCTGCGTAAGAAATTTGGGTTTTTTTTGAGCTTCCCGCTTCCAAAACGATACTACGGCACAGGTGAACATTTTGTTAGAGGAGTCGCTCCATCGTCGGCAATATTCATCATGGCCGACGCTTGCGCAGTTCCGCGCGTAATTCGAGGAGAGTTCAAGGTCAATCAAGGCAGGTAAGGAAAATATGAACGTAAACACGCCGATTGTTATCTGGTCTAACCCTGTTCAGGTGTTATCTCGTCCCTTCACAGGTGTTTTGGCGGATTGTCGTCGGCCATGATGAGTATTGCCGACGATGGAACGACTCCTCTAACAAAATGTTCACCTGTGCCGTTGTATCGTTTTTGAAGCGGGAAGCTCAAAACACCGCAAATTTCTTACGCAAATTGTGAAGTTATGAGTGCATTTCAGACTTTGCCGATGCGCTCATCGTGATTTTTGAGGCATTATCTATAAGAAACAACTCTTATTTTTGCTCTAGCAAAAGTTTGCAACAGGCCCATTACAAACCAACACAACTAAAATCACTGGAAATTTCGCTCAATTCTAAAAGTTCGGGATGGCATCGGCAGCGTAACAATGACGCAAGAGGAACTATTACGCTGCGTGGATACTTAAGGCACACATAATCTTGGTGACTTAAACGCGAGGTAAGAAAAGTGGAGACCGGTAATTTTCCCATCATTCACGATGTCAGCTTAAACAGTCCCTTATGTTGTTTAGTTCTGTGTTGAGGAAATACAACACAAGAGGAAATTTGGTGACGTGAGATATACAGTTAGGCTTATTTTGGTTAAATTCGTCCAATTTGCAGTCCTTTTGCGGGGGCAAGTCTCACGATTTTTGAACTGGTTAAATAAATTGGTGGCGCAAAAATGTGAATGTAGGTCAGAAAACATTCCGCCGTAATTTGTCTGTGGAAACTTAGTTCCTGTCTCTCCAAGATTCCTGCACGGCAGACGTGGGCGGCAGCAAAAATATTTTCTTTGCGAAGGAATTTACATTTACGAGCACTAGAATTTAGGAGCGGAGGGGGCTCAAAGGGGGGATAATAGGCCGGGGGGGGATAATAGGCGGCATGCGCTCAAATTAAATATCTCATTCAATTATACCCTGCGCTCCCCCCCCCCCCCCTCCGCGGCTTGAACTTCATGTTTTTCCCACTCCCTTCATAATCTTACGTAACGAATTTTGCGTGCAGTCGGTTACCTATTGGATGTAGCGAAAAGTCGATTTCCAACAGACTGTTCCATTTTCCCTTTTCATTTTGAAGACATGTTCTTATAAAATCTCTACTCAGTGTCACTTATCAGGTGCCAGCTCGAATGCGATTTTTTTCTAGTGTAGATCATATAGGTCTAAAAATACGGATCTGATTCCTTAATCTTAAAAAAAATTCTAGGTGGTGCTGGAGATGTTAAATGAATATTTATTGTAAGAAAAGTCTTAAAGAGTTGAAGATAGCTAAGCTTATTAGTTTAATCGTTGACTAGTAGGTAGGTACAACGAACAGATGTGTGTCGTTGCAAATGCGAGTTATTAACCCTTTAATCTTATTAAATTTCGTAATTGTCCCTAAAAAACCTTAAAGATAGAGAAAAATGCTCCTGAACAATTGTTTGTCTCCGATTTGGTTTCTGCAACTTTTTTCCTTTTTATTTTTTTTTTATTTTAAAGACGAGGTGGGTTTAAAAATGCGATATTACGTTGATAACCACTACCCACTTGTGACAGAGTCAGGTTTGGGATTAAAATATCAATTTTCAGGTTTTAATGCCTTAACACTTTCTACATAATAGTCTCGAGGGCGATAGGTCAACTTCCTCAGCGTTAATAATCATTATTAATGATTTTACGCAGAAGTAAAAACCTCGGGATGAAATTCGGAAAGCATTCGATTCCAGAGCCTAATTGGCTCCCAAACGACCAGGGTCATTGTACACTCTGTGCAGAGTGCGGAGCAGAATCTATACTCTTTTTTCGTAATTAACTCCGCACTCACGAAGTGGAATCTACTTTGCTTGCGACGTTGACTCTACTCTTACGGAGTGAATTCTGCTCCTTATTTATATTACGATAGGTTTTGGGTGCAAAATGGACTCCAAAATGAAAATTTTCCAGATTTCAATCTCCACGGCTTATAATTTAAGCGTTTGAAATGAATCGTTTCTAAAACTGGCAACAGCGCCGAAAAACTTCCCCAAAATCCCAGTCTCTCGTCCTCACACTTCAAATTGCAGCCAAAAGGTCTCTTTTTGGAAATTTTGGGTGTCCTCTTTGTGTTATCTCTTTTTTATCTCATACCTTAAGGTACACCTTTCTTGACTACGACACAGTTTTCTCCTGTTGTATGACAGTGTTTAAGCAAGGTCAATATTTCAGATACCTAAAGTGATAGGCAAAAGCACCAAGGTGAGCCGTTAGTCAATTGCCATGGTCCTATAGAGCATAACTGTCTCCAGTTTGAGATGTTGTGAAGAAAACTATTAATGTCATTTGCGAGGTCACCTGCGGAGCGCGTCAAATTTTCATGCAATGTAATGCACACATTGCAAGCGAAAGGGCTAACCTATCCTTCAAATATTGACCAATCAATACATTGATTGCTACTGCTCCGTCATCGTCGTTCCAGAAGTCACAAAAATTGTCTCAACAATTAGTGAAAACAGAGTGATTTCTCATTTGATTGCTAATTATATCATTTTATTCCATATCGGGCCATAAATACTGCCATGCTAAAAGGAAGAGCGCCGTATGAGCCTGCAGGCGTTGCCAAATTTCCTTCAACAAATCACAAATTTTCGGGGAAATTCGTGAATATTTTTCTTCCAACTTTTCATAGAATTTTTCTCATGATTTGATCTAAAGTGTCTGAAAATTTCAAGAAAAATAATTTATATAGTTTTTCGAAAATAAATCTTTCCTGAGAGGCAATTTGGCGACATTCAGCTTCTTGTACAGCGTTTATGCTTAGCACGGCAGCTGAATACTGGACACGATGGGTGGAGTATTGGAGTATATGATCACTTGTTATTTTTTTTCGATATTCTAAGTTTTATGCGCAGGTCGAGGAGGCTGTTGATCACGCGTTCATTTCAAGTTATTGACCGTTTACTCCGCGCGAACACTTGTGCTCGCATGGCAATTAAGATTTGACGGCTGCAGTGACAAAATCAGCATTTTAAACCGCTGATTTCCTAATACTCGGCGTCGAATTATGCTGCAAGCTCCTCGAGAATATCAGCTTTTTCGCGACTCCTCCCGCGACGGTGAGTCGAATTATTCGACAACGTTCTAGAAAGTAACGCTGCGTTACAGCGAAATGAGATGTAAGCAGGCAAAGTGTGCTTTGGGATAAGGGCACAAATCCGCCCAATACAGCGAATATTTGGGGTCAAACATAGGTAATAACCGGATAGCATTCGTAGACAGCAAAACGTAAAATTTAATAATTTAGATACGAAAAATGGACGTACTTATCCTGAGAGGAGCTCTGTGCATAATGATTGTGTGCAGCATATTATATTTTAGCAAACGCATGACCAAATGGTATGGCTGTTGAGCCCAGTTTCGAAAAAATAATTTTTTTCGTAAAAATTTCAAATATTAATTGTTAAGAAGCTAGGAGAATTCCGGACTAAATCGGGAGGGTTGAATTGTGTATATTTACTAGCGGGCCGATTATTGAAATTGATAGACAAAGCTATAGACAAAGAAGACAAAAGGGATGTGGAGGCGGGATCCAATTGGTGGAAGCGGGTGGTTGGAATAGACAAAATACGTAGGTTAGATTAACTAACGGCAACTCACGAGAGACCCTATAGTTAGTCCATCATGTTCTCCCTTAGTCTATTACAGACGTTTCAACCAATAGGATCACTCCATGTTCCTTATGTTTTCTTTGTCTATAGCTTTGTCTATCGATTTCAATAATCAGCCCACTGGGGAGGATAGGTTTAAAACATTAAGACCGTTTTTAAACTTTACCGATCTGAAGAAACTTCTACCGTTTCACTAACAATGCAAACTGGATGAGTTTTAATGGGGTGTAATTTCGAAGCTTCGTCTGTTGCTCTTGGCATTATTTATATTCCTTTTGGATTTAGCTTCGTTTTTACATGATGAGGCGTTCATGTTGCAATGCAGTCAATCATAAGATAAACATACTTTTACAAAACATGCAAAGCATATTGAACTTGACATTAATCACGAAAAGAGAGTTTAAAAAATTTACATAACTGTCAATATCTCATCAATTTGATACCAAAGAAAGAAATCTAAATATTAATGGCTTTCAAACTCTCCATGACTCGACGCAAGTGAGTTTCATGCTCAGGTTCCAATACGGATGTCATTAGTGAACCCTAAAATTTTGGCAAGAGAAAGTATAAAGAGGAGTTGTGAGTTTTATGCGCCTCTCAAGAAATTATTCCTTTCTTGTTCTTTCTCTTACATGTGGTCTTCAGCACTCATAAGTTGGTGTTTCTCTGTGAAAAACATTTATGGCATGAAAAAAGCCAGAACAAGGCGTGGAGAGTCAATGCCTAAAGAAATTATTTGCAAAATTTGAAATGATATGATCTATATGCGTCAGGTAACTCGCACTACTCGGTGCGCCTACTTTCTTGCCCTGCGTTAAAGTCTCTGAGGTGATTCTGTAGTTCGGCGTCATGGTGAGCTCTCACGGTTTAACATGATCAAATTTATAAGATACAGAGCCTTAGGAGCGTCTTTCCGCGGCGTCTGACGCCGTTGCAAAACGCTGCAATTGAGTTGAGGGCGAGAGGGCGCTCAGATTTTGGTGAACGGCACTTTAGGAGCGAACTTTGAAGATTTTCTCCTCTGTCAAATCTTCAAATTTGTTTGCACCGTCATTACCAGTTTCAATCGAGTCCGAAAAATTTCTAATAATTTTTCATCCCATTCAACAAGTTTTACCTCGCTCTATACTAAAATGTAGAATTTGCACAGAGAAATTGTATTGCTTCATCTCAGAGTGCTTTGTGAGCTGAGTTCGCAGTATTTTTCAAAAAAAATTCTTACACGAAAAAAGTGATAAAATAGGTTTTAAAGTGAGAAAATGTGCCACCTAGTGACGTCATCTGGCGGCATTTCACATTTGACACATGCATTTAAGCAGATTCGGTTATTTGGTCATAATCTCCTCCAATAACTGTACAATTTACAAACCAAGGATATCCTTGTCCTTATTTCTCTTGATAGTTTCAATTTAAACATATATTTTCAAGATTTCAGACACCTGCAAATTCTACATTCTTTAATTGAAATGTTTCATTCTCTAGCTATACAGTCCCTCCTAAGACCCGGATACGTAATTAAAAATCTCCTCCGCATTTTTCTCCGGATTCCGGAAAACAAGGATTCCGCAAGCATTAACCAGATCATCGCGAGGGAGATGTAATAATGGTTCCGATAAACTTTCCTCGCTTTCAGTTTATTTGTTCCGAGTATCAGCACGTTCGGATTATGTCATAAAAAATTCTTCATGCGAGAGTCGCGACGCACCGCAAGTCTGCAGGTCTTTAGAATGTTGCAGTTTTCCTGGCGCTCTTAACTTACCCATGTGCTAATGGCACGTATGCCTCCGGTTGTTTATTTCTTTTATATACGTACTTTGCGTGTCCGCCGCGCCGCTGAAACAGAGATCAAAACGCTGCCGATGTAATTTTCCTCACCTTCGCCGCGAAATTATGTCCGCGATAATGTTCCTGGTGAGAGTGGGATTTTCCGATCTCTGTTTCACTCTCGTCAAATTTGTTGTGCTGAACCGCAGCGAGAAGAAAAATTGACTCCAAGGTTCCGCTAATCACTGAAAACGAAATTTTGAAAAAAATTTGGGTGAACACTGAAAAATAAATCTAATAGCTACATAGACACACCGTCCCTTCTGGGCACAGATGCCGAAAGTTCCGGGTGCTGGAGCCGTAGCTTCGACTGCTCCGGGTGCCACATCCGGAATTTTTGTCCTCTGAGCCCGGAACGCTGACGATATGTCTATTTAGCACGCAAGTGCGGCAATTTCACGGCCGGATTTTTTCCCCCAGTGAAGTAGCACCAAATAACCTAAGCTTTCGATTGATTCCTTGGTTTCCCTAGTTTTCCATTGTTTTCTGTCCTCAATTAAACGCGAATTACCTAGAATCCAACCCAAATAGGTTGCTTTATGTCTTACTTAGTAAATCAATGAACAGTAGCACAAAAATAGAAATATTTTTGTCAGTACAGACAACATTCTTCATCCCTACAATGCCCTTCATTGGGATTATTTTTCGTTGTTATAGCATGTTATCGTTAAATTTTTGATGTGGGAGGGAAAATCAGTTCATAGAATACCTGGGCCTCTTTGATCTTTAAAATTAGGATGAATTGGATACCGGGTGGGGAGCCAAGGTTACCAACTATAGAAAATTTCTAAACTTGTATTTTCTGCGCAACCAGGATTTAAAACAAAATGCCGATGAAATTGCAAAAGCTCGTAACTCGGCGGACGACAATACATTTTTGCTCTTGTAATGAATATACATCTACTTTATTTTTGGATGTGAGTACCCTCTTGTTGAATGTTTGGCCTCGGGTGAAATGTTTTGCCAGAAATGCTCCCTGTGTGGCTCAACAACTAACAAGAATAAGAGAATTCCAAGAATTGTGTATTGCAATTAGACAAAAAGCAGTGGGAGAATATATCTATTTGTCTCTGAAATTTTTTGCTCTTTAAGGATACTCTCTAAGAATTTTGTAAAATAATGTTCTACAATCTGAAATAAATTAAGTTGAGGTTGAAATTTTGAAAATGGGCGATCAAAATACGTGTCTAGGATCCGTCGGTAATTAACTCCCAATACACATCGTATGAATGAAGGGTATCTAAGTACATCAATTTTTTAGTGATTCAATCGTCTAATATTTCGATAGTAAAACTGAAAAATTTGGTTATCTCGGTTGCGGTGTTTCAAAATCTTCGCCTCTATTTTATGTGTAAAATCGAAGTCCAACTGGTATCATGGCTAAAACTTTCTCAAAATATTTTTCACTTGGAGACGAAAACTCAGCGAAGTTTTATTGAAGACAAGTCGTTTAGTAGTAATCCACGTACGGGAAATAACGTATGACGGGAAGTTTGCATCGCCGCAAACCGAGAAACGCACTTCTGCAGTTTCGCCATTTATTTACGAAAGTTCAAAAATGAGACTTTGGTCAGGTTATCATTGCATTTATCAACAAAGATGCAGGAAAAGTTTTTATTCCGTCCAATATAATTTTTAAATACACTGGAAAAAAACACATTAAATCTAGAGTCCAGACTCTTAAAAACATCGAGAAGAAAAAATACTCTTGATTCAATCAGATTTAAGCTTAAATCAAGAACCAAGCCTCCTAATTTGAGCGAATTTCCTTTTGATTTAAGCTTAAATCTGATTGAATCAAGAGTCCTTTTTCTTGTCAATGTTTTCAGGAGTCTAAACTCTAGATCCAATGTGGTTTTTTCCCCCAGTGTAATATTTAATTTACCGCTCTGCGATTTAACTTTTATTTCCACGTGAGGTTGACGTTATTAAAAAAGATAGATGAGATAAGGAATCGGCCATAAAAATCGACGAGGATTAAATCCACAAGCGCCGCAGGTAGCATCATCCGACAAATTTCGGATTTCACTTAGGCTATGCTCGCCGGTAGGCACGCTGTCAATAATCTTTGCCCCCGGAAACGATGCCTCAAAGAGGACCGCACGGAGAAAGTAAGTGCACAATTAAACAAAAGCGAAGACGAAGCGCAATGTTTGGTCTTTCGGCGGAGGAGGATGTTTGCTCGAAAAAGCTCTCGCTCATGATCCTCGAAAGTTATTCGCAACATCCAGCCAGCTGCCCGCACGCAAGCTCGCAGGAGCCAGGAGGATTTTTTTTGTGACACTAACGAGTTTCTCAAACAAAAAAAGAAACCTTCAACTTGAGCGGTGCGTGAACTTGACTCGCGACCGTATAACTGGGTCAACGATGCCTCTCGACTTGACTGCTGCTCGGTCAAAGACTCGCTCTTTCGGGCATGGCTCAGGGTGGAGGGCGGGGAGGGGGGGGGGCATCGAAGCTTTGAGTACTACGATTAAGATGTAATCCTGGACTTTCTCTTGACTCGATCACCGGACTCACTTGCACTTTCGTTTGTCCGTAAGCCGCTCGCGTAAACACCGGGGGGCCATGTGCGAATGCCAAGATTTGCACGTGCTTGGAATCTCGTCTGGTTGTTCGTTGTTTGGGCGCTTCCTTCTGCTTACGGAAACAAATGATAGAATTAAATTGCAATGACGAGAATCAGCCTAACTGTCATACGCGTTGTATAATCTCCTATCATGAAAAAAGAAGCGTTAGGAGGTATTCCCTAAAATTGTGGTCCCAATATGTTGGATGATTATAGACATTTCTAATTAATTAATTAGGGTAGTGCCAAGTTGGTGCAAGTAAAGTGGGGGTAGTATCGCAACATTTGGTTTAGCAATATAATTTATTCGGGTACTAAGACAATTTTTTGGAAATGTCCATATCATACAAAAACCCTGTCCTCTTTTTTTGTGATTATTTATTTTATTTTTGAAAAAATTAAGCAACCGGCTTTGAAATTCTTTGAGTGTATTCTTTCTGGTTTGGAGAAAATTTTCGGGAGGTTCTAGGGTGCGATGAAAGGGGTGTATGAAAAAAATACAATCAGGGAAGAAATTGGCACCGTGAAGTTTAGTTGCGCTAGTTCTGATTACAGGTGCCCAACTTGAACTGTAAAGTGAAGATGCGAGTTACACTTACAGGGTATGGTTCGGAGCACCCGCATCAACTGCTTTCCGGCGAATTAGGGTTGCACAAAAGCCAAATCGGAACATCATCAAAATCATTATCAAAAAAAATCATTAGTTTACGGGTATTTTGAAACCCAAACCAATCAGATCTGATTATGAATAATACTTTGAACAGGCTAAAAAATGTCTAAAATTCAAAATATGTCATAAGATCTGGTAACTGCTGGCACGCTTGATTGTGATTAAGTCGTCCCTTGGCATGAGAGAGGTATTATACTGAGTCCCATGACTTTATGATGTTTTTGAGCAGAGGCGTGGCATGCTTTGCGATTTATCGATTGATCTTCCATTTAAACGTATGGAAAAAATCGATGAACACGGACACCTTAACAATCGATTCTTTACCATGGTTTCAAATGGGTAAATATCGATGATTAATCATTCACGCCTTGCCACTGTTTTGAAAGATGCGCCATAGGTATGGTTGTTCCTTACTACAAAATGCCGTTCAATTAACGGATTATCCCTCAACTATTCTCACGCTTTTGATAGAAATCAACCATACAATCTCCAATCTTCACAAGCAGGTAAGTCCTACACCTGGACAATTCTGGAATTCGATCAACGGCTAATTTTTCAATCCTGCTAATGTGCTCGTCTTATCATGGCCATAAAAATTGTTTATTTAATTACGGAATCGGCGAGGAATCTGTAAGAAGACAGGTCTAACCTGAACGCTGGCTTACTGTTTCGAGTCGATCTCAAGGTCTCGCGATCGCGTGCTACCGTAAAACATAGCACCTCCTCTAATTACCTCTTCGATTTTGCCGGGTCAGCTAAACTATTATCGTCGTCCCTCGCCTATCATGTGCGGACAACTTAAACTGGGTTTGCGGATTTTTCCAGTCCCTTTTTTTCTAAACGACCGATCTGTTCACAGGATTTTTTTCATTTATCTTCATAACCATCAGTCATAAAAACACGCAAATTTTAAATTCTTATGATTGCTGCAAATTGTTTGGTCGTGAGTTGGTACCATCCTGCGCGTCCGGTAAAAATAAGAAGCGGCAGGGGAAGCAACAGCTTCCCTGGTAAAAATTGGCGATAAGAGCTGAGTTTCAAAATGCCACAGGATTTCTTATAGCCGGCTAAATTGGCTACAAAAAATCATACAGCTGGCTGTAGAATGCAGAGAAAATCATACGGCCGAGCTATACAAAGCGATAAAAAATTATGCAGCCGGGCTATAGTTCCTATCGCCGGGCTTTACACTTTATCGCCTGGCTGTTGCTTTTTCGCCATCGATTATAAAAGGCTATAAGAAATTGTGTAGAAATTCGTGTGCTTTGGAATTCATTAAGTTTAATACGGAGCCACCTTAATATTTACAAAACACACATTATATTTTCCTTTAATACATATTTTTTTTTCATCAACTAAAATGAGAATAATCCATACAGGATATGCAAACATTTCAAAAACAGGAATTAAATAACGCTAACTCCGCCAGATTAAATATTAGAGCCTAACACAAAGCGGAGCGACGACGCACTGGCGCCTACAAACCTAGCAGGAATACTTCACGCATTGCGCAACGCGTGAAATATCCCTGTTAGGTTTGTAGGCGCCAATGCGCGTTCCGCGCTGGCTGCCCGCCTGCCGCGCCGCAGCGTGCCACGGCCCACGGCGCTTGAAGCAACTATTTCACACTAGAGGTATTGCACAGCATCATACGAAACTGAAGGCGCTCTAATATATCAGGAATGGCGGGTATCCATCAAAAGTACGGAGCTTTCCTCGCGAAATAAATCAAGATACTACGGCCCAAAAAGAGAGCAGAGTCCAAAAACTCACTAAGTTCTAGCATCCGTAATTAGTAACGTTTAGCGTACACTTTATCGCCTGGCTGATGCTTAATCGCCATCGGCTATAAAAGGCTATAAGAAATTGTGTAGCCGGCTATAGAAGCTATTGGAAATCTTCCAGCCGGCTGTAGGTCTATGGTATTTTGGAACACATATTCTACTGCCCATTTTTACCAGGGTTTTTTTAATATACGTCAGGATTTGAATGAATATATCGAATTCATATCGTCTGCTGAAATTATTAAACTCGACGCAAAGTCTCTTTTTTGAGGTAGGAATTGAACGGCTTCGACAATCCGACTATTGCCTGCCGACATCTTAGTTGCCTAATTTTCTTTCATGATTTGGTTTCTCTTTTAAAGGAATTATCGAGTAACACACTGGCTTGAAAGTTTAAGAGCGCATTTTTTGAAATAGAAGAAAATATTCTCCGAGAGTTACAAGGTATCATGTATTTTAGTCCTCTGTTAAAAAAATGAAACACCGGAGAATATTAGTGCAACGTGACATGCAGTCGGCTTGATTCTGGTTAAAACTGCTTCCGATTCTTATTTTCAATGTTATTCTCTTCCTTTCCGTCGTATATGCACACAATACTTCTTTAATTTTATTAGTACAACCCGTGAACGTGAATGATGGCTGCACTTTCTGAAGGTTGAAGATTTTTTTTTTTATCAGATTTTTAAGAGTCATTGAAAATGGTATCATTCCCCGCGTTGATGCATGTCAATGATGAAAATAAAAAAAACCCATCTTCGTTGCACCGCTTAAAAATGTACGATTATGGTTTATTCTTGGTAGAAGAAGGCTAGTTAAATTTTAAAATGAAACCGTTTGATTGTGTTCTTTACAAAAATTGAACATCAGCGATGAGGACCTGCAACAACACGAGTGGAGATACTTATGCATTTTTTTACTGTGGTCGTCGACATGATGTTTTAAGCCACCTTGATTCTACCAGTGAGTGATACATACAATTTTCTTTGGTTTCCCCCTTTGCATCAACGGATAAGACCAGGTTGGGAGAGAACATGATCTTGGTGCATACACTCACTCGGCGGATGACGCTACCATCCTTGTTTTTCAAGGGGAAAGGTATGTCTGTTAATAATGGTCGTGAAAATGAACATTGGCGTATTCGAGCTTATCATAATATATTTTCTTAAAAATCTATGTAATTCAATCATCGTAATGATCTCTTACGGCATACAAATTCACCCATTCATTAGTAATTATATGTTGTTACGAGTAAAGTTAGAAATACAATCTAAAGATCCATACCTTTTTTAAAAAAATCATTAAAGCACCTGTAAATAAATGTATTTACCAACCAACCGATAACTATCTCGTTTTGTTCAGAGGAATAATCTTATGTCAGAAATTCTTACGTTAAAAGAAAGAGCCAACTTGATTTTCTTGATCGAAAGACTGGAGAATTCAGTGGAATTTGATCATTTTATTAGCAGAGGCCAAGGCAAAAGAAACGAGTCTGAGTAATGATCATGCAGTGACTTACCTAAAGCTAAGTTTTTTTCACGACGTGGTCAACAATTTTTCATGAATAGGTGGAGAGGGTCCGAAAAAGAATGTATTCCTGAAAGAAAAAAAAATTATTAGTTTGGGAGAATAAATTCAGGTGATTAAGGATCCAAATCCCCGGGGATCACTTTTTCTCAGTTGTACCTATCGTAATTACGTGTGGGATCATTCCATCCACAAAACTTCTCAAAAAATGTTACTCAAGTACATCAATTTTCGTGTCCAAATTTGGGCCTTCTTATTTTCCCACAAAAATACCTTAAAGTACCTGATCTTTCTATTATATTAAGTATGAGAGCAAAACTGGCTGTTTTCCCCTTTACGTTTGTAGCTTCTCGTGAGGTACTCAAAATATATTCATGGGAAAACAGGCATTTATGCACTAATAGTTAAGTTACAGCGAATGCATCGGAAAATGTGCTGTCTTCCGGGAATACACGAGTAAAACCAACTTCGAACACTAAATAATGCCTTTATTATAAGATGCAACAAGGGAACTGAGTCATAATCTTAAAGGAAAAGCTTTTAACAAGTAAAATGTGCCCGCTTGACACTTTCTTGCGCATTTTTATAAGTTTGATCATTTCTACAGGTAAGAAGGGCCTTAATGGACAGTTTGACCTTACCACGATTAAAAAAACATTAAAAACATTCATCAGTCCGAATTTATCGTTAAAACCAAGGTATTTCGGCCTACGCCAGCCAACATCTGAAAAGCGAATTGATGGCCGGTATGGGCCGAAACGCGTCGGTTTTAACGATAAATTGAACGTATTTATGCCAAAAGGAACTATGCCTCGCGCAAACCCTATGCACATAGTTCCTTTTAGTATAAATGCGTCTAATTCTGACGCATATAGGCGGATCCAGTGGCGTGGCATGAATAGCGATGTCTCGATTGTTATGCCATTTAAACCTACGGTAAAGAATCGATTATTAAGGTGTTCGCTGCGAACACCCTGTTTATCGATCATTTTCCATTGGTTTAAATGACATCACGATCGATATATCGCAATTCACGCCACGCCACCGGGCGGATCCAGGCACCGCGAACTAGAAGGGGCGCGGAGGGGTCCCTGCGCCTCTCCCAGAAAATTTTTGAATTTTTGAAGCATCTAACGTGCAGTTTGAGTTAATGTTGTCATGAATAATTACCAAATGTAAGCGTCTTTCCTTTTTCTTTCCTACGTTCCTTCCTTCTCTTTTTCTTCCTCCTTTTTTTCGGGCAAACAGGGGGGAGGGGCACCTCGCATCCTCCCCCCTCCTGGATCCACCTACCTTCTGACTGGTGAGAGCGTTTAATATTTTTTTATATTTTATTACTTGACCTGTTTTCCGGTCTGGCACTTTTCAACATTTTTACCATGACTGTTTCTCCTGCTCGAACGGATCTCATTATTTTCGCTAATCTATAATCAACCATGAAACCAAGATTCTGCGACAGACGCGCCTGACCCATTTTTCGTGTATTCGTGCATCTTCGGCAAAGGACTCGCGTTAAATAACACGAACTATTCCAAAACGTGAACGAAAGCTGTTCATGAGAACGTCATTAGGTGGCTTACTCTGCCGTGCTGAGGAAAAACGCAGTATGAGCCGTTAGATGTTGCCAGATTTCTTTTACCAAAAATCGACTTTACCGGAAAAATTTTGAATATTTTCCCCCCAATTTTTCAGGTAATTTTGGTCGCATCTTAAACATACATATCCGAAAATTTCTCGGAAAAATATGGATGACTTTTCTCAAAAATACATGTTTTAAAGGGGGAAATTTGGCAACGCTCGAATGTTCATACGGCGTTTTTCCCTAGCACGGCAATAACTGTCTCGGAGCAAAAACACTGCGAGCCGCGAGCGTTGTGAGTAATTAAGCGTATATGGGGGCATTGGCGCCTGCGCATGCGCATCATCCCATCGGAGGAGCGAGAGGATCTTCGGTCATCTTCTCAAGGGTACCGCCCGCCTCTTCTTGCGCTGGCGGCTCCGCGCTCGTGCAAATAGGAAATATGTGAAAGCAAGCGGAAAATATTAATTAACGGCGGAAAAATGTCAAGGAGTCACGGTTTGAGCTCCGCCGTCGCACGGTGGATCGAGTCAATTGGAATGGTCGGACAAAATTTGGAAACTTAAAACGCTTTTAACTCCGTTTATACAAGCTTTTGAGGTTCTAAAAGTGGTTCCATTGGTTTCCTCGTGAGATTCTTGTCAGGAGCACCCTTTAAAATTTAAAATGTGACAAAATAAACATAAAAATTTTCGATTTTAGTCAAAAAGTTGGACCGCGTTAAACAGAAAGGAACCAAGCCACATCATCTTTTGCCAAATTTAATCGGGCAATTTAATTTTTTACATGAAAATGGTAGTGCGGGTTTTTGTGCAAATTTCAGTGAATTTTCTCCGTAATACAAAGCAAATTCCTGAAAATTTTCAAAGGAATGTGCGCAGACGGTCTCTCGTAAAAATGAAATCTCCCTATTAAATTTGGCAATAGCTGATGTGGCTTGGTTCCTTTCTGTTTAACGCGGTCCATTTTATGTCCGACCTCTCTCATTGACTCGATCCACTGTGCGGCGTCGGGATATGAACTCCGCTTACCCGGGTTTTATTGTAACGACTGCATTCGACAGCCGATGAGATGGGCTTCTCGCTCTTTGTGCTTGTAACTCTCCTTGCAAAACTACGGAAGTTGGTCGGATTGCAGTCGATATAGAAATAAATAGCTCTGATCCCACTTCGTAGTATCCTCGAGGAGCGCATGCTCCTGCACTTCCCTTCACCTCTGAAATCCTTCTGTCTGAAGCAACGCTCGAATTTTTTGAAAACTCTTATTTGGTCGGTCCCCGGATGAAGCAACGTACACGGGAAAATGAATCGTTGTATATACTACCGTGCTAAGGGAAAACGCCGTAAGAGCCCTTAGACGTTGCCAGATTTTCTTCAATAAAAACCCATTTACTGGGAAAATTTTGAATATTTTCTGCGAAATTTTCAGACAATTATGTCTGCGACTTTATCTAAAATATCTGAAAATTTCAAGGAAAAATAAGAATAATTTTCCTCAAAAATACACGTTTATTGCGGAGAAATTTGGCAATTCTCGAGTGTTCATTTGGCGTTTTTCGGTAGCATGGCGGTAGTATACCCTTTCAATGCCTGGATTGGATTTCAAGTCCAACCCATTTGCCTTGTCGTTTAAAATATAGTAACCTCAAAACTATATACCTTGGCTGTAGATTCTGGGAGGAATAAAAGCCCGAAAATGTCTTCCTCAAAAAAAAAAAAAAAAAAAAAAAAATCGGCAACATTGCAATACACAGAAACTGATCAATCTCTGAGCCTCTTAGGCCATTATCAACGTCTTAACCTTCAAAACGATCAGAAATTATCAGAAATATATTATTCAGTAAAAGATTCAGATAGCTTCTCTCATACATCTTTTTAAAGTCAATAGATATTTTTTTGCGATGGCGACTCTGTGAAATTGTGTCGACTCCATAAAATGTAAATCATTACATTAAAATTGATTTTGTAGAATTTTTACCGCTATTTTTGTTAAAAAAACAACATAAAGTAAGTTCCTTCGTGATTTTTGCGGGCAGTTCCCCGCTTGCGATGATTAGTTGTTTTTTCTACTCGGCGCGCGGCGTTCAAGTCTCCACAAGAATAAATTATTTTTGCTGTTTCAGATATCGCTATGAGGGCGAATGAAACATTTAAATGAAGACTCTTAGATTTTGCCAATGATTAAGTTCAAGAATGGTATTAATGATATTAAATTGCAACTTTTTATTCGCTATCGTGAAACTAATAAAATAAGCGTTCACGAATAAAAATTTGGTGTATAGCACGAGGCAAGTAATACGAAAAATGAGATATTTTTGTATACAAGCAGGAAACATTATTATTCTTCGATGAAATAATAAAAATTAATTTAGAAATAGGAATTAGTAATTACCATGATGCCCTTCTCCCCTTCTGCATTAATTTTTATAACGTAGCACTAGTATGGTAATACCTATTCTTGTCCTCATTCATAGTGACGATGCTCAACATTTAATTCAATATAAAAGTTGGTGATTTCTTTGATGAAAATTCATTTTTCCTGCTTTTCGGCATTCTACATGTTCTCATGCGGTCGGATGCTCACACACAACTCGAGTCGCAAGGTCACCAGTCACCGTAAACAGACAGTGCGTACCAAAAATGCACACAGGTCACGCTCATGAGAGAATCTAAACATTTCAAGCATGGGATAATATCACTTGAAAACAACCAATTAGCCAAAATTACATCATTATCATACGGTTTAATATTTTCATATAGATACAGGCTAGAGTTTTAGATTTAATTCAATTCTTATGATTAGTTCCGTTACGAAGTCAATGTGTTTACGTCCCATCTTCAAATTTGTTGAATTAGGCGCCGTCTCACTGACGACTATTTTACGTACTACCTTTAGTTTTAAATAAGAGTTGAAATGTATATTCATTGATAACAACAATCGTTAGATCAAATCTGCATTCACTGCATAATCGACAATTAGACTGATTGTGCATGAGGTAGAAAGAAATTATTGCAATACATGCCAAAACATGAAAATTTCATACAAATTGCGGTGAACCTATCGTCATTCCCCTAACGAGAGAACGGAACTGCACATGCCACCTATACCTATCTATCACAAACCTTACTATATCTAATACGATTTTCCTCGAAATATACCACATGATTAACCGCAAAACTATGTGAATACGTCGTAATAATGCATCTTAGTAGCGTTCTCGTTGCAATATGCGAATGAAACTACATTTTGCGTCATTTTGTATTTACATCTACTCACAGCGTCCGCCATTGTTGGGCCCTAAAAGGCTCCATTCAGCCTAAGATGGCTGAGCCAATCAGAGGTGATAACAGCAATAACCACACTCTCCCTATAAAGGTACTCTATTTTGTAGTAGTAAATGAACATATCATAACCTGAAATTTGATTTTGTTTCAGCGGCTGTTCCGGATGCATTGGCAACAGACTGCGCAAAGTGCAGCCAGATGCAGCGAAAGCACGCGAGCCGCGTGATAGCGTACCTGATCACGTACAAGAAGGAGTACTGGAACGCACTGGCCACGAAATACGACCCCGACGGTAGCTACAGGCGAAAGTACGGTATCCCCCCGCAGCCCCAGGAACTATCCGCAGGGGCCGCCATCCAGCCCAGTCCGAACCTGATCAAACCGACGAAGACGGTCAAGAAAACCGTGACGACGGTCAACAACACGAACAACCTCTTCAAGGCGAAGAAGAGGATGACCCGCGAGGAGAAGAAGGAGATGGTCCGGAGGAGGTTCCCCCAGCTCCATTTCATGCCGAACATGTGGGCGTCCAACATCCAGAAGATCGAGAAGAAGAGCGAGCGAGCGCCGTCCATTGCGAGGAGGAATGTTCGGAGGAAAGCTCATACGCCGACCAGGAGGCACAGTACCCAGAGAACGGCGCCGAAACGAGGCCAGGAGACTGGTTGATCACCTAGGTTCGGCGGGTTGACGCCTGCCCTCTAGTTGAAATGTAAGTTACTTCCTTTGCACTTACTTGTTTAAGTCGTATTTGAAGACTAGAGTCCCTTAATACTTGAGAGTCAAGACAATGGGAATCCATTTCTGATTGGTTGGCGTATTTTAGGCCTCCACAGTATCACAAACGGGAATAAAGATTACATTTTCCTCAATTGCAAAGATTATAATCTGGAATGGACCGAGGAATTACGGGTTCGACACGGAACAAACTGAATGAGGGAAGGAACGGAGAAAGGGATTCGAGAATGGGCCGATCAAAGATTACGAAAAACGTTCAATTTGTGTAATCTTTATTCTCGTTTGTGACTCCATGAGGGGGTGTTGTCTTAACTCTCAGTATAAAGGGACTCTATTGAAGACAAGAGACCCTCCATTGATGTCCTGGCAATGGTGGAAGCTTGTAATTTTGGGCGACAACATTCAACCTACATACTAAGTGGTTGTTGAACAACGTTTTGGACATTCGGACGTATTTTTGTCAAACGGAACTAAGCGCCAATTTGAGTTCCTTTTGAGGAATGGAGAATCCCGGATAGCGCATTCTGTCAAACGGAACTAAGCGCCATAGAAAAGCATTGCGAGTATAGGACGGAACGAGCAGGACGCGACGCCCGTTTCCGCCGCCAATCCAACCCCCTACTACCTTCTTCCCCCTATGGCGCTTAGTTCCGTTTGATAGAAATACGTCCATTTGGTTTGGTTTGGATAACATACCGGAGTTTGGCAAACGCGTTTGGCTTATTAGTTATTACGTCACCCGCGAAGCTTATCATCCACCTAGTGGGTGTGATGACTAGGGTTCCCTAAAAATTACCCAAAGGGAGGTGTTGAATCCTTAAAAGTAAAAGTTTCCACTTGCCCTAAGGGGTTAGTAAAGGGTCTTCGGTCGTATCCCAAGCGTCCCAATGGATTGTAATAAAATTGGCTTTATCTGGAAATCCACCCTCCATTTTCAATTTCCGATACTGAATCAGTACTCGGTAATTCTGTTACAAAAATGCCGTAGACTCCATACGTATGGTGGATTCTATCTGTGTGCATCCTTATGGAGTCAATATTGATATTTATTCATTTGGCGGTACCTCTAATTCTACATTATGGTATTTTTGGCTTTGATTTCCCTTCAGAACAGCGTAAGCTCAGCAACTATCGAAAACAAAGCCATTTCAATTCAATTTTCAAAGCTTCAATAATGGATGTAGGCTAGCGCACGAGCATGTATCAAAGCTAATCAGAACACAAAATGCATCTTTTTCGTTGATCAAGATACCCCTTATCGGCATTTTCTTTAAAAACCAAAAATCCCACGTATAGTTTATCATCTGTATGCAGATTAAATACTTCTTAATTCTTCAAGAATAACATGATATACAAATGGAGCAATAATGTGGAAACAAAGCTCAGACCCATACTGACTTCCTTACTTAAATGATTTATTGTATTCTACTGGAGCCAAAACGTAGCGAAATCCGCTGGATCGTTGACTTTTATATCTCTTCAGGGTTTCGAGAGTGTTTCCTATCAAGGAAGTGATCACGCGGCATGAATTTAGATGCGCAAATGATGAGCCAGCTGGCGACTCATCTTCGGCCGATTAAGACACTTATCACGTAGACTATTTACTTGTAAATAAGCATATTGAAGGATCGTTCAGAAAAAAGACACATGTTCATCTCGAGTTGCTAAGATTGTGCAACTTCGCCGTTTTTTTTACTCCAATAAAAATTCATTTAACCCTGCACGAAATTTTCAGAAAAATTACCCCCATAAAATTAGGATACCTCAGAGGGAAAACATAGACAATTCAAAGCCTCTGATTGACAAAGAAAGGCATCGAAAGCTGCACAATCTTGGCAGCAAAAAATTCGTATGTACTCTTTTTCCGAATGCTGCCGTACTTACGAAGAACGCCGTATGAACCTTCACGCGTTGCCAAATTGCCTTTGAATAAACACGAATTTTCTGGTAAACTTATGGATATTACTCATCTAATTTTTCAGATTATTTTTTTCGCAATTTCACCTAAAGTTCCTGAAAATATCAAGGGAAAATATTCATTAATTTCCTTACAAATGAAGGGTTCATCAAAGGAAATTTGGCAACTCTCGAATGTTCATACGGCGTTTTCCCTTAGCGCACGGCAGAATGGTCCTTCGCTATTATATACGGTGTGTGGGGTACCGATTATCACCCTCGGGTATTGGTATCATGAACTCTGACGTAGTTTTTCACTTTTAAGTACCATACGTGCCACGTTATAGAGAGATCGTGAAGAATGAAGAATTTTGCATTTGTCAGTCTCGCATAGGGCATGAATTGTTGTTTAATTATAATATGACTAGGGGGCGTACGGCGTACGCTCCCTCATCGTTTCGCGGTCCGACCCCCCCCCCCCCCTAAAGCGCTTTACGACTC
This sequence comes from Bemisia tabaci, assembly GCF_001854935.1. Classification (NCBI taxonomy): domain Eukaryota; kingdom Metazoa; phylum Arthropoda; class Insecta; order Hemiptera; family Aleyrodidae; genus Bemisia; species Bemisia tabaci. The sequence continues at coordinate 8,720,252 of NW_017547112.1, read as the reverse complement.
AGGCGTTATGCGTTAAGTTACACGTCATGCGTTAAGTTACACGTCATGCGTTAAGTTACTTGTCATGCGTTAAGTTACACGTAATGCGTTAAGTTATACACGTCATGCGTTACGATGCCTTTACATTATAGAGAAGGGGAAAAAAAACTGGAAATGAAAGAGAGGTACGAAATTTTAAGAGGATTGCGTAGCTGAATAATACAGATAACAGATACGCCATAGAATCCTATCGCGGAGGAGGCAAAGCGTTACGCAATTTTGAAAAATGAGAATGTATGATTTGTTTTTTGCATGAATGCAGGAGGCGCTACGTTCATAAAATTACAAATCAGGCACGCGCATTACATTATAGCATCAATCTTCCTCTCCTTCTTCTTATTCTTTTTTTTTACTAGCTAGTAAACAGATTACACTTTACAGGCTGCAAATTCAAGGGGTACTTACAAATACATTACACGTTTACTCATACTAAGTGGCAGTTACAGTCAATTACTCGAAGAAAAAAACCAATGTACGTTCCACCTATCACCTCATATAGATTGCCATTGGCGAGGACACCCAAATCAATGAAGACTTTTACATATTTAATATATTTTCACTCATCAAGACGAAACACCGAGAATAAGTACCTATGTTGGAAATATTAACGAGGAAACCTTTATAGGATACATAAGATGAAAGAGTATGGTAAAGGATTGTAAACCGGAGCACTGCTTTGCTGTTCTAAGTAAGAACGCCGTCCGAGCCATCAAGCGTTGCAAAATTTCCTTCGACAAAGCACGAATTTTCAGAAAAATTTGAGAAAATTTCCCCTCCAATTTTTCAGAGGGCTTTTTATTTGAGGTTCTTTATTTGATCTAAAAGTCTGAATATTTCAAATTTCAATTCTTCTTTAAAAATAAATATTTTCAAACGAGAAATTTGGTAATATTCGAATGCTTCTATGGCGTTTTTACTTAGCACAGCAGTGTTGTGTTGTTCCGAAAAAATTATCTTCCCAGCGCTAATGTCTTGGCACTGTCCATACAAAGCGTTTGAACGCCCCAGTCAGAATAAGTGCAAACGCCAAGTTTTGTGTCCTATTGCACACATAAAACGCAACGGTAATGTGAATCGAAATGACGTCGCGCATTCGATCACCTATAGAAACTAGGCTGTTTCTTTTCAGGTAAACGAAGACCGGCCAATAAACGACCTTCGCTTAGTGGTTCAAAGAAAGTCAATAACTGTGAGGTGATTTGGCCTGAGAACAGAGGGGAGACGGAGTGTACTTTTTTTCACGTTTAAGGAAAAAATTCGCGCCGGCGAATGATCGCGAAGGAATTTACCCGATCATCGCGAATACGACGGACGGTGCAATGTTTTTAAATGCAAGTCTTGGGCGTTTCACAAACGAGGATTTTCGAGCTAGAATAACTATATATCACCTAAAAAACCAAAGGGAGGGCGGAGCGAAACCTGTCTTCTCAATACATTGTCGCAGCCCGCTACTACTGTGCTTTAAGAAGAAACGCCACATCAATATTTGAGCGTTGCCATATTTCCTCTTTAGAAAAAGAATCACGCTGTCGAATTATATTGAATTAAACTTCGGCTGATTTTCCAACAACCTCAATTGAAAACTTCATCAAACGTATCTAAAAATTCAGGGCAAAATATTTATGGCTTTGTTGGAAAATAATATAAGTGTAGAAGGAGGCTTTTTGAAATTATTTCATTAACGTCAGAAATTATGGAAAAATTTAATTGAAATGCTTATTAAAACTTCCAAAATTTGCCTGCACTCCGAACCAAACTTTGACCTCTCCCTAAAGTTGGAGGCGAAGTCCCCTTCAGTAAGATGCTGGGAGGCTAAAATGGATGTAGAGGTTCGGGAAAAAGGTGTTTGTGAATTCGAATTCGATAGCCTTACCTTCCGACGCTTCGCTAATGGGACAGGAGGGGGGGAGGGGGGGTTTAGACCATAAAGTCGATCCCTCTCTGGCCCATCAGCAAAGCGTCGGGAGGTTTCTGAAGCGACAAATTCGAACTGCTTGTGGTCGATTACGTGTAAAAATGCCGTTTTCTAGACCTCTAAGTCAATTTTGTGACCTAGCATATTATCCAGAAGGAGTCCGACCCTCAACTTCACGGGCCAGTATTTCAATCAGAAATGGGTCGATTTGGGACTTGTGTATCGATTTTGGTTAAAATTTTCCGTTCTTATTGATTTTGATTGAATAATTTCAATTACTATCGGAATCCCCGCTTATCAAAGTGCCGTTTATCTTTTTAATTTCTAAGAGATCCCGGGAAGGCTTCAAAATGACGGAATACAGATTCCTTGGATTCGATCCCCTAATCGTTTCCGAGGTCCTGGACTTCGTCCGACCAAAAGTAAAACAGAAAAAAACTTGGTATACGGGAGGTCTGGGACTCCCTGTATTACCAAGAGAAATTTTGCAACATCGGAATATTCACACGACGTTTTTCTGTAGCATGGGAGTGCAGATCTAAGTACAATATTCAATTAACATCTCACAACACTAACATCGAAAAACTATAAACCTGTTCTGAGTAGAAGTATTTGTACGTGTATACGGGAGCAAAGTCTTGAGGCAGGACCGCGTATCGTCGCCCCTCCGACGTAAGAACGTATGTTAATTTCCACATGAGCCCTGTTTTACATATAACTCCACGTTTCCTGAGGCTCATGCAAAAATCGAGGTACGCCCTTACGTCAGAGGAGCGAAACGAAGCCCTTCGGCTTCTCCTTACCCCATGCGAACGTATTCTCCTGCTAAACCGATAAAATGTCGAAAGTGAAACTCTAAAACCACTTATCTCAGTTTGCGACGTTGCATCCACCCAGTCACGCTTATTATTTTAAAAGTTTTCCATTTAAAATAATGGAAATCTTCTTATAGTTGATTCTTTAAAATTTCCCTTATTTTGCTTCTCTGTGCTATGAAAATTGAGATTGCACATCTGTGAGAACTTTAAGGGATGATGTTGATCTGCCAATAAAATTTTCTCGGTCAAAAAAATCTTAGGATAGAGATACATTTCGTCTAGAAAACGGCGATTTCATGTGGAAGATTGACAAATGGTATCACAGGCCCGCTGAGTATCGATGCATATTTTCGGAGACTTTAACGCCAGGATAAGAAAAGAGGACCTCTCTCCGTAGCGCGCGGCTTCAACTTGAGAGTTTTTTGAGCTTGGAGGTTTCTCTCAGAGAAAACCAGTGGCGTCATCGTGTTTCTCTAAAAATTTTACAAGGAAAAGTGCTTAAATTCGTCTTCTTCCTAATAATAATACGTATCTTTTTTTATTTATATTATAAATCCTCTTTAAAATTCAATATAATTTGAAAAGTTAATATGACACCGATTTCTAAAATGATGACTGAAATAATTTGAAGGAAAATCGAGAATCCTATATTTGAGATTGCGTCTAAAAATTGCGGCAAACAGAAAAATAAATAAGAATAAAATCAGAGATCAGATGATATTGGGCAAGAAAAGAGAGCGATCGGAATGCGCGAAATTAAATGCATAATATGTACTTCATGAAAAGGGTTTCATTGAATCTTGAAACTCATGGAGCTGAATCATTCAATTTAAACATGCATGTCATCTTGTAGATACTATTCATATTTTCCTTCGACAACTGATGGGACTAATTATTTATCCTCAACAATGAAAAATGTGCCACATAATAAGAGAATATTTATTTTTGCACGAGAAAAAAGTCTGGACCATTGTGGATTTCACGAATAATGGAAAATGTGCATGCGAGGATTTTGTTCCCCGCGGAGGTCTGGAACAAAAAACGCAATACGAGTGTATCGGGGAAAAAAGCAAGTCATTATGTCATACTCTTTGCACTGATTGATGACTCTTAACCAAGTTTTACAGCAAATGAGGATTGAAATGAAGAGATTTACTAATTTTTCTTTGTGTTATTGGTAATATTACAAACTCACGTATATGTTGGTTACAACGTTTCAAATTTCCTAACAACAATTAAATTATTTTTCAAAGGGGAGAAAAAAAGGGGCACCACATCGAAGTGTTTTCTCTGAAGGATGCGAGTAAAAGCAAAAAATAAAAATAAAAAAATAACACATTGGATTTTACTAGAAAAAAATGACGATGAGTTATGATTTTGAGTAAAAATAAAATACGTGATGCAACTGAAAATTAGGAGCGCTGCAAATTGAGTTAAGTATCTTCAAAGTTTCAATGAATCGTGTTCGATATATAGAATCGGCGTTCTTTCGCTAAGATAGTATCGATATCGACTGATTAAACAAGTAAAAATAGCAAATGTGAATAATCTGTGTGAAAAGGGTATTTAACTGATTGATTTTTGATTCTTATGAGTAGTACATGGCAATGAAAACTGCAATTGTTAGGAATTTCCTCTTTTTTAGCTTTTCTAACTTAGGTCCTAAAATTTTTGTTTGAGGTTATGTACCATTGCTCGGAACCAAACGACAAGCAAACCACAATCGAGAACGACCCATGGGTATACTTGTAAACGTGTGACGCTTAAACGATGGGAATAGTCACATTGTGTTGCGTTCCTTCAGTAATACCTGGCAATGCTGATGAGATTGTTAAGTATAATATTATCGATTTATCCGTGAGAAAAAAGCGAACTCATTCATGCAAATCTCATTCAAATTATATGTTCTGCAGAGCTTTTCTCTCATTGTGAAGTCGACTTTTTCTACCTCTCGTAATATTTGCTTGGCGCCGCCGGCGCTGCGTCACCGGTTGTCGAGTTCTATATTTCTATGGTGCGTCCCCAAGGTCAAATAGTTTTTCTTGAAGTTTCCTCAAAAATTATTTTATTACTGGATTTATTATTCTTATAAAGCAATAAAGCCAAGTATACAAACTTGGGTTTTCATTCGAATTTTTTAATTTTATTTTTAAAGTTTGCGGAGTGGAGAACTGCGGACGAAAGTATTCACCTCCAGCACTGTCTTAATAAACGTGACCAAAATTTTTCGTGATCATAACCTGATTCGGCCGCATGCAGACAAAAAACGCGGATTTTCATTACAACGTTTCAAGATTTCAAATTATGTTCAATTTTTTTTTAAAGAAATACTAATTAAAATATCTCTTCAAAACTGTCCGTAAGTATTCCAAAATGAGTGAAAACCTTCACATATTCACAGAAAGTTTAAGGACAATTTCAGTCATCATTCTTTTGAAAAATAAATATGAGTGGGTATTTGCAACGTTGCAAGCAGAGATATGCGTTTTTTGGTCATACAGTCAATTTTGGTCTAAAAAAAGGGGAAAAAAGTAGGTTTATTGGTAATTGGACATTTTAAAAAACGAAAACATTTATGGACGGAGAACAGACAAATTGTTTGGAAATACGACTTCTTTTCCAATTTTATTCGATGAAATTAAGAATACTCATTTCTCAGACTGCGTGGCCTCTTGAAGCTGTTCAATTCTCGAATAAAAGTGTACGATTCGTAGAGATACGAGCAAAATACAACCTACTCGACTCGGATTATACAAATAACAACTTCTACTTCTGGGTAAAAGCAATTTCGCTCAATCGATAGATAAGTGCACATGCGAATCTGCGATGAGGACGGAGCCAGCTTTTTATGTGATATATTGGAGGTATAACTTCCAATCGATTCGCCTTCCAGAGGGTTACCTATTTTTGGATACTAATGGCAAATACGTGTTCATCTTAGGCGTGCGTGCACATTTGATTTTATTGTTGTGAAGAAACAAATAGATATGTAGGCATCAATGATTACAATCCTTCGTATTTTATAATCTTTGCGAAAGATCGTAGCTTCTGCATTAAGCCGAAACATGCAAGAAAGCGGATTGCCAGAGTTGAATGGATGAGGGTTTTTTTAAAGTTCTTAAACATCAACATCAATCCAAAAGATCTCACTCTCTATTTTTCACGCACGGTATATAAAATCGTGTGATGCTTTATACGCTTGTGGATGTAACATCGCTCTCTTTTGTGTAATTCACATTCAAAAAATAAATTACAAAACGTAAATAGAGCATGTATGAGACGTCAGTGAAACAGGGAACTGATTTACAGTTTTTTTCTTGCAATTTTGTCTCATTTTGAAGATCAGTCGCTGCACATTGCCAGCAGGAAGTCCTATTCTAACAACAGTCATATAGTGTCACAAAATATTTTACTTTTTTTTTGTCTAGAAATCTGGATGACTTCCCAAAATTTGGGTTCCCTCTTTAATAATGAAGACACATTTTTTTCTGATCAATAACAGACACCCTCTCTCATTATGTTTATGAAAGTATTTGTTTACCTTCTTCTGTACTCACATCAGCTGTAAAGCATGGCCGCATGGGGCATGGCAGGCTGGGTGAGCGAAACATGACAGTTTTACACTGAATGTAGTGCGCAGCGGATTTTTTGAGTGACAATTTTTCATTCATTCAGTTTGGTCGACGACGAAATCATACACTTTAATATAAAATAGAGGCGGAATCCTTAGGAAAAACTGAAAACCCATCATGGACATCTCAGCGATTAAAATCTAAGTACCCATTCGTTTCGAGAATACTAATTTGTGAAGCTATGACTCACTTTGGTTGGCAAACTGATTGTGACTCGAATATACTAAGACTCGGAAGTTTTGTTGATGTCACTATGAGCTTCTTAGCGAGCTTTAGACCCGTTCAAATCAGTGGCGTGTCGCACTTCGCGATTCATCGATTAATTTGGCATTTGAACTTATGAAAAAAGATTGATTAAAAGGGGGCTGCAACGAACACTTTAATAATCGATTCTTTAACATAGCTTAAAATAGAAAAATGTCGATATTTAAAGCCTGGTCACTTTAGCTGTTGACGATCAGCTTCTATGTAGTGTTATAATTCATGTTGGAGTCCAGGAAGTTTAAATTTTGAGGACCAAGAGCTTAAACATTTGAAAGTTTCAGCAGTGACCCGCGGGTTATTAGAGGTCGAAGTAGAAACGTGTTTTAAGGACGTAAAGAATGTTTCATTCGACCTTTTTCTTTTTCTTTTTTTTAGAATTTTTGCATATTTTTTGATTTTTCAATTTTTTCAAAGAATCAATTGAAAAGTTATCACATGTATGTGGTGGCTAATTTTTGTTATAAATAAGGCATTTAACACTAATTTTCACAGTTTGTTTATTTATCTGTTTAAATAGGAGGGTTTGGAATGACGTAAACACTGTGAATGAGGGGTCATTATTACCTTCAGTCAAAAGTGACGGCTCCATACACGTAGCAGGAAAACCCGTTCGTTCCCGTTCAGCGAGAAGCAGAAGCAGACATGACCAATATACTCATCGTGTGCCAACCAAGGAAAGTCTTGAGTTCCCTTCATTACGCGTCAAGAAAGCTTTCAGAGGTGGTTCAAGCAGCAGCAGACCTACTCAAACAGCCATTTCTCACAATCCCCAGTGCCAAAAAATGTCAAAATGTATAAATTAATGTTAAGTTTAGAAGTTAAGAAGTAATGATACTTCCCGTGATAAATACCTTGAAACTTCCAGTTAGAAAGATAGTGGAATGCGAACGGTCGTAGCATACGTTACGTTTTTTAGAGAGTTTTATCCTTCATAGAAAAGCTACTGTGATAAGCTACATACTTTGTGATATTTAATATCATCAAATTGTCTGTAGAATAGGGTGTAGAGAGGAGTTGACCAATTTTTAACGAGAAGTCTACGACCATTTTCTTGTAAAAGACAAAAGCTCTGAAAAGTAGCAATAAGAAATTTAATAATTCTGCGCTCGGCGGTGCATACTTAAAAGATGATCGATTAAATATAAATAATCTTAAGAAATAATCAATTAAGTATGAATAATGAACAGAATGTCCCCATCTTTTGCTGCAACCACATTTATTCAAAGATTTGTATGTTTATTTTTGAGTTAGAAATGGTTCAGTTCTGGGTACATTCATCACATTTTCATAATTCCTACTTTTACCTAACACTATGAAAAAAATTGTAATTCTGAGAGCCACAGTATAGATGTTCCATATGAACTCTAAATGACTGGAAGTTATAGAACCAATGAACTACCTTGAGAGAAAAAGGGGCCTTGTTCCTTAAAGAAAGAAATAGTTGCGATAAGTAAATATCTCTTCTTGATAGATATTGTGAAAACCATATTATGGGTGTAGCTTTTGTATAAAGATCCGTGCTTTTGGAGCATAAATGATTGTGATGGTTTAAGAGAAAGAGAGTGAAAGAGTTTATCGCAATAAATCCCATTCTTTGATTTAATGCGGATAAACCATGCATGGAGAAAACCAGCAGGGGCATCCAGTGAATATTTTTCACAAAGGAGCTGTCCTAGGTGCATCTATTATTTCAAAAAGCAAGGCTTTCTTGAGAAGAAAATTCGAGTGAGCTCGAAGAGAAATTAGAGAATTCCAGTGATGTTGCCATTTAGTGGATGCTCCTGTTATAAACCGACAGGAAAGTTTCTTCCCCCTCCATATAAAGAGGCTGTCGCCTCTAGTACAGTTTCTATATTGAACGTTCAAGAGCATATAAAAGTATTGGAAAATTTTGCACCTTAAAAATCCGTTGATTTCAATCCCATGATGAAATTCAAGTTAAACACTGCCCTAATAGATAGATCTAAATCTTTCAAAAGAAAGAAGAAGAACAAAAAGAAGAAAAAAACGTACCTGCTGACGTTTTTAGCTTCAAATGAAAAATCTAAAGCCCTTGATACACGATCAAATTCCCGAACCAATTTCCACAACAGTGTCGGAAGTCATCAGTCTTAAAATCGTTACTTCGCCTAATTTTCAAATGAAAACCTGGCAGAAATGTTTCGTGTGGCAAGAAATGATGAATGGTGGCGCTCCATTCTGATTAAAATTTGACGGCCCGTCCGATTTTGATCAAAGAGGCCTGTTGCATAGTGACAATCAGTCATCAACTGGTCTACTTTGATCAGAATTGGTTCGGAATTTGATCGTGTATCGAGACTTTTCAATAAGTATTTTATATTCAGACTATCAAAATGTTCCCATTGAGATGAAATTAAATTCTGTAAAAAACATTTAAGCTTCAAATAACGGGTCTAAAATAAGTTTAATGTATAGGACGTGAATTTTCACTTTTTGATTGGGCGTCTTCACTGTAGAGTAAAATTAGGTTTGTCGGGAATTTCTTTCGGGCATCACATTGGGATTTCTACTTTTACAAACGATTAAATTTTTCGTTGAAAAAAAAAAACCAAAGAGAGGAAAATTTTGGTGGTTGAAACATTTTCTGCTTTGATCAGCTAATTTGACAATTATTACGTGTAAATAAGTAAAAAGTTAGAGTGTCATTGAAAAGGCATTTAGGTTCCTGAATTATACTTAATGACGATGCTTAACAATACGAGAAATTGAAAGATTATTGTAAATCTCTTGATAGATTTTAGAATGTCTTGGAAGTTAATAGTTCCTCGGACTCAATCTGAAATGTGTTTACCATTAAAACCGATAAAAAAAAGCGCAGTGTGACCTTTTACACAGAATTTTTCAAGTTTTTTCGCTCATTTTGAGTCCTTTTTTGAACATTAAAAGAAGAAGAATGAGTCATAAGAGGGTATAGTTTATGTCAAAACTGCTGTTTATGTATATTTTTATTTTAAGGTTTTATATTAATTGATTTTTATTTCTTCACCGGCCAAAATTATCTAGCATCTTTAATGTTAGCTTCAAGCAGCATGGATCGATCTTATTTGATGTTTTTGTAATTATTTGTATTTATTATTAAATTATTTATTTTCTTTAACTTAGTCTTTTTACTTTTTGGCTAGAATGATCATATCGATGGTGACTGCAAAAATGCAAATCTCGTTTGCGCTGTTTCAAAAACTCCGCTCATATTTTATTTTTTAAAAGGAGACCTAACCAACATCACGTCCTGAAATTTACATACAACATTTTTTATGCAGAGAAGAAAAATTGCGGAAGTTTTTAAGGCATGACGGTCAGTATTTTTCGATGTAGAAAGTAAAAAAAGACAGGAGGTTGCAACGCCGCAAAGCAAGATACGCACATTTTTGTAGTTACAACGTCGATATATAACATACGATACTAAAAACTTCAAAGACAGAAACATAATAAAATATGCATATCATACAGAGCAGTAAAGCATGAAGATGTGACAATCACAGTACCTGATAACGAGACATTCTTTTTTTACCAAATGGACTTCATTTTGCAATAAGGAAATGTAATTTTTGGCTCATACATTAAAGAAAAACACCTGTCTGCGAAGGGAAACTAATGACACGAATGTTGTTTCAAAAATGAGCCGGAAATTGTAGTTCCTGATTGCATAATGCAGTTACGATATTATACTGTAAGGAAAGTTAGTGATTGATTTCAACGAGTATTCCATTACTAGACGCAGCTCACATTTCAGGAAGAAAAGAGTGGAATATGTTGTTAATAATTTGCAACAAAATCTAGCGCAAGAATTTCTTTCAATAGAAATTACTTCGAAGACAAAGCTGAAAGCAAGGTGCTTTAAATTTAGGAATGAAGCTAGGCCAGGCCTAAGCTAAATCTGAGTAACTAGATTCCCATCTTGGTTTAAAGGTCATTCTAAGCTTAAAGAAATATGAAATTGAGATGATCTGAAATACATGAAATTTGATATGAAATGGGAGGGATTTGAATATATTTTTATACCTCACCATTATAAAAAGAGAAATTATACGTAGAAAAGCAGACAGCTTAATTGTGAAAATTACATGACCTTTATCATTCAAAATTAACGACTAACATGTTTAAAGACGAAATTTTTAGGACATAATCTTGTGGAGCTGACGAAATTTAATTCATTTTCAAAGAATAAAAATGGTTCTCTCTCCTCTACCTTTCCCTCCTCCGTTCAAGAAATTAATTCCTACAACACCATAAACTGGTGCAAAAAAAGTAGCATTCACAGTAAAGTATGACAGTGCAATCATAACAGAAACTTCGAATTTGAATAGGCTCGTGAGCTTGAAGCTTGAACACCTGTCCGAACGAGGCGGTCACCTACAAGTTAGTTACGTTGCTTGGTTGTATGATAAGTTGCGTTTTTATTTTTTGAAGGCAATTTCTACAAACAGACGCACCGGTATCTCGACTCGCTGGTTTTGTGTGGAGGTTCTCTCCGTAAGCTCTCGCTAATGTTTTATATTTGCTCTTCCTTTGACTCCACAGAAAAATTTCAACGAGTATGAACCATCCACGGAAAAGCGGTAGTTTTATTAAGTATGAACCATCCACGGAAAAGCGGTAGTTTTATTAAAATGAGAAAACTATCTTAGAGAATACGAGTAGGAACTTGCCGCTCCTTAAAGCGACTATACCGAATCGTTCTTTGTTTGAACGACTTATCGTATTTTATTGTCCTACAATTAGTCATGTTCCAATGTTTAATTTCCGCCCAGTGCTTTTGCTCTTCAAACTGAAAACGAAAATTTATTTTAAAAAATGAGATAAAGGAAAAGTCTAGTTCGTGTTAGTCGGGTTGTGTCTCGTTCGAAATGATTTTACATGTGACCTACCGATACCAGGGACCATTACTACCAGTACAACTACTACACAGCGTCAATATCTCCTGTAGATTAAGACTGGTAATAATTATTTTTTTTTATTTATTTTTTTTTGCATTCAAATTTGCTGAAAAATTTAGTTTGCGACTCTTGAAAGAGGGAGCTAATTTTATAATGAAACCACAGAGCATTTTTATCCAACAAAAGCAAGAATGATCAGAGGATCATATGTTAAAAATTGGAACAGAATCCGGACACTGGTACAAACCTGGAGATTTACTCTTTCGACTAAGTAGGTAAGTAGGTAGATTTACGCTTGAAGATGTCTGCGAAAGTGTTTGAAAACTGCAATAGTTGTAGTTCCGTAGGTGCTCTTCAAAATGCACTATCAAATCACTATTTCTATGAATGTGCATTCACCGAACCGGTTCTTCACAAAAAGAAAAGTAGGTTCATGTGTTTACTGGTTCCAATTTACTGGACGGAACAAGTTCGATTTTTATGCAGGCGATCACTCCAACAACTTCCAGCGTTCAATAATTTCGCCGCCCCAATGTCAAACTGAAGGACTCCTCGTGCATGTGTCTGGTCATGACTCAGATTTCTAGAGAATCAACTGGTAGCCGTATTCATTCAATTCTATGAAATGTATGATAACTATACTGACGTATTAAAGAGGAGTGCCATACCGTATAAGTCTTCTGACGTTGCCAAATTTCTTTTGTAAACATTTGAATTTTCAGGAAAGCATGTGAATTTCTTTTCCTTCGGGTTCTTTGATAATTTTAGTAGCAATACAATCTAAATTATGTGTACATTTCGAAGAAAAATATTCATAATAGTCCTTCGAAATTATTATTCTATCAGTGGAAACTTGGCAACATTTGAACGTTCATACAGCAGTTTATCATGGAACTGCAGTGTAGGTGTGTAGACAGTGATTAAATCAACAGAGGAAATTAATCCAACGTTTTAAAAGTGAAATTTTTTTAGCTTCGTATGATGAGTCCAAAAGAAGATATGTATTAATGATCCATGATGCTGCGATGATAAAACTTCTGTGTTACCATTTTTTTATTATTTAAAATAGAAATTCAATCACCTCGTAAGAAGAGTTGGAGGCTGCCGTTAGGGTACATCTTCCATTTGCATTGAAGGATTCATCAGCATGTGACATGTAGAGTCCCTTTATACTGAGAGTCAAGACAATTTGAATCCATTTCTGATTGGTTCCCGTATTTTAGGCCTCCACAGTGTCACAAATGGGAATAAAGATTACATTTTCACCAATTGCAAAGATTATAATCTGGAATGGACCAGGGAATTACGGGTTCGGCAAGGAACAAACGGAATGAGAGGAGGAACGGAGAAAGGCATTTGAGAATGGGCCGATCAAAGATTACGAAAAACGTTCAATTTCTGTAATCTTTATTCCCGTTTGTGACATCCATGAGCCGAGTTGTCTTGACTCTCAGTATAAAGGGACTCTAGTGACATGAGGAAAAATTCAACGACATCATTTTACACATAAAAGGCCTAGCGTGATATTCAACCCTTAACCCTTACCTGCTCAGTGGTCAGTTATACTGACCACCTTTTTAAATAATTATTCATGGCCGTTTTGGCGCGACATACCCTTACCAACCATGTAGTTATACTTGGTATATGGTCCAGAATATGAAAAAAAATATTGCCGGGCGATGTTATGTTGGCAATATTGTTTTATCATCTATTGTTTACCTCCGATTCGTTGGAGGTTTGGTGCCGCCGGTGTTATCTCCAGTTTTGCGGTTGTCAGTTGCTTGTGCGACGCAAATGGTTCTGATTTAGTAGTAAAATATTAAGTTAGACTATAATGCTGCGAGAATGTCATTTGGCAATTGAAAAATTCAGAAGTTTTGATTATTTAATTCATGCTTGAACATGGTGGTTAGTATAACTGACCACCGTGCAGGTGGCTATAGGAGCTGGAACTGGATTCTTGTTGCTTTATTTTTTATTATTATTTTATCAGTAATTTTTATGATTATGTTCATTACTTTTAATTATTGACCAAAATTATTATTTTAAAATTGCTAGTCTTATGTGGGAAAGGACCATTATCGTTGCATTTTGAAGGAATGAATTTATTTCATTGTGACTAGTCTTTGATTGCCTCCTTACTTATTCCAGTTACGTTCATATGTTCTTCACTTCAAGCAGTTTTATATATTTCTGCTTTATTTATACTCTTTTATAATAAATTATACATTTTTCTAAGACTAGCTTCACTCAATTTCCAAAAACAGAGACTCTATCACTTACAAACATGTAAGAAAAAGTGAAAAACTTACAAAATCTACGGAGTCAACAATTATAATTCACTGGTAAAGTTAGTATGGAAGGTAAGGGGAGGTCTGCGAGGGAAGGGTTGGGGGCTTGGAGGGCAGAAATTGATTGTCTTGCGCGGATAGGTATCAAAAGCCTATGCGGTAAAGTAATATTTATAGCTCAAAACGCTAAAATATTAAAAACTACAGAAAAAGGAATAGTAATTAATCAAGTAAGCTCATTAATTAATCTTATTTATAAAAGAACACACCTGCTGTTTAAAACAAACCAAATTCATTTGAACACTACAATTTTAATCATAGTTATTTTTATAATAATTTTTATTTGTTTTAATAGCTTAAATTTATAAAGCATAATACTGAAGCTATTAAGATAATTAAAAATTTTAAAACAAAAATAAATTAGATTAATTATTTAGTTTAAGAAAACACTATTTTTTCAATATAGAGATAAATAACAATTTAATAATTTTAGGTAATAAAAACTTTTCAAAACATAGCTTCTAACTATGTAAAAGTAATATACATTTACTAAAGTTTTAGACTAAATAAAATAGAATTTGATCATTCAAAATAAATAAGATAAGACGAGATAAACTAAGATAGACTAAACTTTAAATTTCACTAGAATAAAGAGTTAATAAAACGGAAAATACAAAAGCTTGAATAAAACAAACAAAAGATTATAGTGATAATCTTAGTAGTGATAATCTTTAGTAGTTTATTGTGATAGGTAGGCGGACAAGGATCATTTTTTACACAAAAATAAAAAAAAACACAAAAATTTTATCCACATAGGTGAATAGGAAATTTGCGTATTCCTATCCTGTTCAGTGGTCAGTCATACTGACCACCCTTTTTTGTCAAAATTTCCGGGTAAAAAAAAGTCGAAAAATTTTTTTTTCACTAATTTTGAGTTATCTAGACCCAACAGGCCTTAGAAAACTCGAAATTTCAAAAAAACGTTCGAAACCCATAATGTGTGCAGGTAAGGGTTAAATGCTTAAGCCGAGTCAAATTGACCCAAGGCTTAATGAAAACACGAGGACCACAGTCCACAGGTTGTATGCGGGGCTGGTACATACGAGCTTTAGATACAGGTGTGTATAGGTACAGATAGATTCTATAAAAGAATCGGACATAAAATTGGGGAAAAAAGGGAAGACTCGCAAGACAACACAGCCGAAGGTAGGAGAAACGTATTTGAGTCTCGTCTTTTAACGTTACTCCCAAATCTGAGTGACATCTCATTGATAGCGGTGTGGAGTAGAGTATTGCGATTTCACGCCACGCGCCAAAGCGCCTTCAATTTTGTAGATGCAACACGGACATCCATCAAGCACGAATAGTTGTATCTCTGCGCCGTCGTCTGTGCGCGTCCTTTCCCTTGCTCTATTCCCATGCTGTGTTGGTTCCATTTGTCTTATTTGTGATGGTGCTTTTTGACAGAGAACTGAACTTCATAGATGCCCTTGTCTATGATCTTCTCCTAGATTATAAAGAATAGACTTAAAAAATATCCAGTTTCAGTGTTGCTTCATTTTCTGTTTGAAATATAATACATCAGAGAAAATCAAGCAATGTCTGATATAGTTACACAGATTCCGATTGATTTTGTTATCTAACGTTACTCTATAAATTTAATGCAATTAATTTAGTTTTGAATCAAGTAGATGCATACAAGAAAATACTTGTAGTATAGTTACATCGTACTCAAATAAAATCTCTTCAAAAAAAAAAAAAAGAGATTCCGATTAAATCCGTGCAATTAGCAAGAGGTTATACATTTGAGCATTGAGCGGATAATTGAAACTGATAGACAAAGTGATGGACAAGCAAGACAAATAGAAAATGGAGCAACATTTTGGTTGAAACGGATGGTTTTCATAGATTAAGGGGGAAACGATGGACTAACTATAAGGATTCTCAGGGGATGCCGTTAATTGGTACTGCAATTAACACCTTTGTCCATTGCAGGCAACTGCTTCCATTGATAGCATCGCTCCATTTTCTCTTTGTATTCTTTGTCTATAGCTTTGTCTATCAATTCCAATAATCAGCCCTAGAGATGGCAGAGCCAGCTCTCGACAACTCGTCATCCTCTTCCCACAATTTTTCCTGTACGTTAAAATTCTCACGTCAACAAATTTTGGATCATACGACAAAAGCACACCTATTTCTGTTTTTCTGAGAAAAGTCACACTTGGTTCATGGATAGACTCGAATTGGTAATCGGTCATTAGCCATTACTCACGAATTCGAGCAAGTAGCGGGTACTTCGCCGGTGACCGCGACTGGCCGAAAGTGACGTAAACACCTGAAACTAGTTTGAGCGAGCTCAATATAAAACTGATAAAACCAATCAAGCTACCAAACTCAAAGTCACAATATTTCCTTTGCCCTGAAAGTTAGCGAGTGTTTCCGATCCGGTGTTTGTGCCAAAATGTTCAAAGTTCTCGTGGTGTTGTGCGTGCTCGGCGCCGCTTTCGTCTACGCGGCCCCTGCCGAAGACAAATACACGGACAAATATGACAACATCAACGTCGACGATATTTTGGGCAGCAAAAGGCTCCTGAAGAGCTACCTCACCTGCTTACTCGACAAAAGCCCCTGCACTCCGGAAGGAAGTGAACTCAAACGTAAGTTGCCTTACACATCAACATTCTTCCCTCGGTTACTTAGACCGTGTTAAGTAGGAAGGAACCACGGTACATCAGTTTTCGTCAAATTTAATTGGGCAATTTAATTTTTTAAATGAAAACGGTTGTGTGCATTTTTTTTTTTTGAAAATTTCGGTGGATTTTCTGCATAGTTCGAAGCAAATTCCTTGAAATTTTCAAAGGAATCTGCACAACGTTCTCTCATAAAAAATTGAATTGCCCGGACAAATTTGGCAATAGCTGTTGTGGTTGGGTTCCTTTCTGCTAAACGCAGTCCACTTTTCACGTTTTGATCGCTTTCTGGGAGAGAGGCGAAAGCTAACAAAAACCAAATTTTATAAAATAAGCAAAAAACTGATTTTCTGGCCAGGCAACACGACTCAAATTTTTTTAAAGTGGTTAAAGGATGGGCCGAAATCTGTTTAAATGTTCTGAAATAATTTTTTTGGTGAAAATTTGTTAGTACCCTTTTAGGCTAATATAATACATTGAACTTACGTTTACTTTCAGGAGAGCATGTTTTAAGTAAAAGAAAGTTGGGTTTGAAGGAGCTTTGAAAGTGATAACACTCGTTTTTGCTGTTTGAGTAGGGCATAAAAATATATCTTAAGATAAAGACAGTGTTTTAGAGGCATTGCTCCATTGCGCCTCTCAGTCTCAGAGGCCCAGACATTGCACCTCACGCTGGGGAAGGGGGAGTTGGGTCCAGTAGCCAAATTGTTAAACATCTTCGACAATATGATATAATATTCTGAAAAATACGACAATTACAAACTGTTTGAGGAATTTTGGTATAGTACTCAACTGGGTTGTCATTTCAAATTTGATTTTCGGCAGTTTCAACTTCTATTGCAGTGATCGGGGCCCCTCATTTTCCCCCGGTTGGGCCTTGACCCCCAGTGAGTCGTAATTATTCTTCAGGATGAGTTTCATTGAATGTTCAATACTCGGGGTTTCACGCTCTCTTGCATGTTTTACATTTTTTTCATCACTGGCATGCCGGAATGCCGGCATGTCAAGTGAGACCTCAGGGCCAGGTGGCGATCGTCACCCCATCACCCGAGCAAGTCTGACCCCATCGATCTAGCTTAAACAGATCCTTCAAATGTAATGAAAATTAATCTTAAAAATGATTCAATACGCCAAAAACTATGTAGCTATCTAATTTAACAATAAGGACACGATGGTTTTTAAGTTTCTTCCCCAGAACACCGAGATTTACCTATTCCTCGTAGCAATAATCGTTGAAAACTTGTGAATGAACAAAGACACAACTCAAAAAACTGTTGAAATTTACAATTAAAACATTTTGAATTTTTTTTCTTTTATTAAAAATTGATATCAGATGATTTTAAGTAAGAAAAAAGTGAAACAAACTATTTAGAGATTTATTAAAACGTTTAAAGAGTACTGCAGCACTCTTAAAAGATCTAGATCTTTTATAATTTTTTCATACTTACAAGATGTTCAAATCAGTTTAGTGAAGGCTAATACTTTTCAAAATAGCCGGGCGGTTTTTGAGGAAAGCTAAATATATTTCTTCCAAAGAGCCAAAAATTAATGAAGTTAATTTTTTTAAAAAAGGTGTATATTGACTGGGTGTTTGATTTCAGGTCTCCTCCCCGATGCTCTGAAAACGGCCTGCTCAAAATGCACTGAAAAGCAAAAGGAAGGCGCTGCAAGGATCGTAGAACGGGTCACCGCAGAGTACCCGACCGAATGGAAGGAGCTGAGTGCTAAGTGGGACCCCACCGGAGAATACTGGGCCAAGTACAAGCCCCTCGTTCAAGAGTACCTCAAGGCATCCGCCTAATCCATTCCAATTCCAATTTCAAACTACACAACGAGACCCTTTCCAATCTGCTTTAGTTACCAGAATGTTAATTTTGCAAATGAGCCAGCTACTCGACCCCAACTTAGTCAAGTTCGGATTGCTTAGAGAATGAATATACTAAAGTAGTCGAATTCTTGGCTAACAATTATTTAGCGTAAGATTATTAGGCTGCCATGGAAATCAAGTATTTCGAAAGAGTTTTAGTGATTAATAATTTATTTATTTATTTTAAAAATTATCAAGTTTATTCCGTACGTGATTGAATAAAGTGAATTTTTAGATTTTTTTCAAGTTATCTCCGACAAGATTTTATTTCACTCTCCTAGACGGAAACGTTCCGATGACTAAAAGCGTAAAATGTGCATCTCCAGGGCGATGTTTGAAAATCTCAGAGTATGCTCCATTTTTTAAAAGAGGGCAGGCCGAAATGTCTCCTCGGAATGATTCAAAATCAATCACAATTTTTGAGAATGCGATTTTGAATGAGAGGAAAATTTGTCGTGAATTTCAAGATCAACTGCCGGTTAATTTTTTGTTAAAAAAGAATCGAACTTGAGCGGAGATTTACACTGTCACAAACAAAGATACGCATTTTGCGACTTCAGCCACCTGTATGATTCGTTTCTTTAAGCCAAGAAAGGGAGGGCAAAAGTGTGGTATGTGTACGGACACTGTTTCCAAAATTTAAAAAAAAAAAAAAAAAAAAAAAAAAGCAAGAAGACAGGACCTAAACCTTTCACGATTAGTTGTCCTGCTAGCATGAAATTGTGATTTATCTATTGAAATTGTCAAAAAGAAAGTTTTAGGGATGAAGTATTGCTACTGGATACATTAGGCATAAACAAGTTAGAGAAACGTGCCCGACTCCTTATGATGATGAATGTAGGTTTACAGTTCCATTCGGAAGGTAATTGACATGAAGCTCATGCGTAGCGGTGTAATGTTTGAAGTATCTTACCAATTTTGAAGGCGCTGTAAAGCGGCTTCCCGCCGCGCTCTTTGGGCTACATTTAACGGGTCGGAATACTACAATTTCTGGCTCAGTTAAGAAACAACGCATGCACCATTAGTTCCCCTGTGTGCACAAGTGTTTTTACGGATGTGCCAGTCGAAATTGTAGTCTCTAATCGCAAAATGCAGTCCATTTGTTGTCCACGATAGCTAAAATGGAGACTTGGTCCTCTGAATATGTATAAGTGTGTTGCCAGCTGTTTGTGGGTCTCACATTGAAAAAAAAAATATACGTCTCTGATCGAATTTATGACCAGGGCCTTCTTGCGGAACTAGAGTCGACAGAACTTTAAACTGATTAAGTTTCGTAAATGTAAAAATAAAATCGGGGGACTCGGGAGTATAAAATTATGTCCTCGTCATGGTACACTTTTGATGGAAGTAACGGGAAGCTCTAAAAGGCGAAAATGTCTTACGCAGCTTGTGGAATCAGGAGTGAATTTCTGACTTACTCTTTAATTTTAGACAAGTATTACACATGTATAATCTTGTAAAACATTGAATGATTTAAATCAATTTTGCAACCTTGGAATAGAGTTACGTTTCTTCGTCCCGGAAACTACGAAATGTTTGCAACAAACCCGTAATAGCAAACTCCGGATCTAAAATATCCAAGTCCATCAGCAGGCTGATTATTGAAATTGATAGACGAAGCGATAGACTAAGCAGACATAAGGAGTAATGAGCGATCCTATGGTTGAAATGGGTGGTTTCTATAGATTGAGGGAGAAAATTGTGAACTAACTGTAGGGTCTCTCATGGGTTGCAGTTACTTAGTCTATTACCTACCTCCTTTATATCCATCACAACCACCCGCTTCCACCAATAGGGTCTCTCCATAAGCCTTTTGTATTCTTAGATTATAGCTTTGTCTATCAATTTCAATAATCGGCCCGCAAACTAGGGTTGGTATAATAACACAGAAATCATTGTCACGTGATTCAATTCTGTTAATTTATGTTCACTTTAAATGAAAGCTTGCATGAAAAGAATGCACACACCTAATGAAACAACGACAATCTGACAAACGAAGCGGCGCGGCGCACGGTGGATCGAGTCAACAAGAGAGGTCGGACAAAATTTGGAAACTTTAAAAGCCTACAACTCCGTTTATACAAAATTTTGAGGTTCCAAAAGTGATTCCATAGATTTTCTCGTGAAATGCTCTTCAAGAAACACCCCTTAAAATTTAAAATGTGGTGAAATAAACTATCATAATTTGCTGTTTTAGTAAAAAATTTCATGTCCGACCTCTCTGATTGACTCGATCCACTGTGTGGCGCGGCGTGGCGGAAGCGCAAAGTGGAAGGGGCGGAAAATGTAAAAATAATTCGAAGAAAACCGCTACCGAAGTAATAATTTTCGAGATGATAGTGTCATACTTCTCACTTTATTTTCGCCGACGATTCACCTGGTCTGCCCCGGCGTAAAAACCTCCAGCATGATAATTGGCAACCGAGAGCCGGTATAAACGAAGGTAAAAGCTAATAATGCATTTCCCGTCACGCAATATCAACGTCTCCCGATCAACAGTTTATCTGATTTACGTACTCACCGCGCGCGCGCCGTGTTTACCTACCGGATAAACATTTTATGGGCTTCATCGACTGAAAAACTTTTAAGCACTCAGTCCGCGGTGATAGTGCAAAATGTCCAAAAATCAATGTCCAGAGTAAAAAAATGTCCCGTACAAAAAAGTCCAAGAATAAAATATTTCCTAGTATCTGGAATGCCCAATAGCGGTAACATGGCCAAAATCAAACTTTTCCGAATGTCCGGCCAACCTGTTCGTATACATTTTTTATACTAACTCGAATACACTAGGCTGTTCCCCTAGGATATCGTGGAATATAGTATATGTATCTTGAAATTCTCGATACCGCTGGGACGCGCCTGATGATTCTATCCTGATGTATTCTTGACTTAAAAAAATTGTTGCTTAATGCATGTATGACCCAAGTCCAGTTATAGGTATAGTTGCTGTGTATCCCTTCGATCTTGTCGCATGTACTCTATGAATTTTCAAACATTTAAATGGTGGGATTTTACCATCTTTTTGGGCATTTTTGTTTCGGCCATGTCATCGCTATTGGAAATTCCAGATGTTTGGACATGTTTCAGATATGAGCTTTTTTGACTTTGGAAATTTATCTTACGGCAGGTTCCATTACCGAGTCCGCGTCTGCTGAAAAAGACTTATGCAACGGGCTAGAATAAAAAAAAAAAGATGTTTCTCAAAGAAAATGACCTAAAACCACCCACTAAACGTCGTCGTATTACTGTTCCCAAGAAGAGTTAAAAAAGGTTCAGTGGGACCACTGGAAAACCTAAGTCATCAGGCAGTATCTTCAAAATGTTAAGTTGCAGCGACTTCGCGACTAGTTGCGAATTTAATTTGGTAGTTACAATTTTTTCTCTCTACTTGGTCTGTAGCGATCCTGAGCGGGATTTAAACTTTCATTTAACTTTTGAGATAGAAAAAAGAACTATGAAAGTTAGTGGGGACTTATAGAATATCCTGAAAATGCTTCGATAGAACTCTGATAGAACTTCATTGCGGCGACTTCCCAAATCACCGCAATTTTAAAACGAAATTTCCTCTGGGCGATAGGACAAACAAAAAAAAAAGAGAAAAAAAAAAGAAAAATGGAAAAATAGTCCACCCAGAAGAAAAAGAGAATAGGTTCCTATATGTTTACTCTTTTGGATTTTATTATGGGCCAAAATATAGTCTGATTTAAACGAGTTTAAAAAAGTGGTAAAAGTGGTTCGTCAATCAGGAACATTTTGAAATTACGTAACTTAGCTAATTTCAGTGTCGCTAATTAATTTTGCAAAATACGTATCCCTAACGGAAATCTGGCAGTCTGTTTTCCATTCTACCTCAATTCTCAGCATAATTCGGGGAAAGTTCGTCGATCCTTTTCGGCTAGGTTTACTAAAATAGACGCGATGGAGAAAAAGCTTGCATACATTTACGACTAACGAAAGGAATATTTCATTATAGCACTCATGACTCAGAGCTTTGAGGTAAGTTCATCTTAGTTTATACTTATGATAATGAAGCATTGGAAGTTCGTGGCTAATTAGTTAGCATTATTATATTAAGGGCGACTCGTGGGAAAAGCAACGACGAATATTGGAAAGAGAGAAGAGATGGGAGAAAAAGAAGAGACCATGAGACCAGGAAATCATTATAAAAATAAAAGGGAAATGATTTTCCTTCCAGTGATGAGTCCGTGAAGTGGTCACCTAGTGGATACATACGCAACGTTCTTCTTTCGTTTTTTGACGAGGTAAGCACGAACATTTTGACAATTCTTAGGATATCTATTCTTCTGCAGTTTTCTCTCTCTGTGCAATATGAGTACAATAACTTATTGAAATAATGGGGTTAGAAAAAAAAGGAGGAAAGTTAATACTAAAAGACAATATACAAGGTGATCAAATAGTGCCGGGTTTACACTATTTTACGTGGGAAACAAGGCCAAAAAATTCAGCATTTTCAATTAAAGTCAACAATTTTGAGCTCTAATGAGTACCAGTGCGAGTCTGAAGAGGGAGGGGGAATTTTTCAGCCCAGGCAGATGCACTGGGGCATTTATTGAAATTATTAAAAATAAATTATTTTATTTTTAAAAAGAATTTACGATGTCCGATAAAAGTACCAATAATAATTTTGATATTATTTACTGGTGACGGGAAAAATCTAAGTGTAGTGAAGAATATGTACAATAGCCTCTTGTAAAACCAGTCAACCTAATTCTAAAAAAATCAGGAAAGCTCCTAAAAATCATCAACGGTGAAATGTTTGACTTACCATTAAACCTTCATTCTTAGGTAGGTACGACTTCAGTCACTGAAGTCGTACTGAAGTTCAGTGGTACCTTGAGTGCTCGGCGCAGATTTTTTTTTCGATATAGATCAGCGATATTTTTACATTATTGGATTACATAATTTTAATAATCAATAAAAATAGTTCCATGCATCAGAATGCTAGGCAAAGAGCAACGTTAAGAAAAATTGCAACTTACTGCATTGCAACTTCAATACTTACAATAAATTTCAATATGCGAAGCCCCTTCCATTAGTTGATAGGCAACATACGTGACAATTCCGTGTAATCGCGAGAATTCAATTATTTCATCGTAATTTATCTCAGCCTATGTTGCTGGGTCATCAGAAAATCCAGATTTCGTGGAGTCAATGCTTCAAAAATCCGCGTGGATACTATCCACCGTTAACTGCAACCTCGGGCGGAACGATAGAAACTTTTTGTGGGGATGGTAGAAAGGCACCTTATCAAGTAGGGTCTAATAGGGGCGCAGACGGCACCCCAATAAGGAGGTTTTGGGGAATTCCTCCAGAGGGGGGTCCAAGGATCCTTCTCGGGCAAATATTGAAGAGTTGAGTCGTCTCAGACGCAATTTTGAGCTGTTCTTACCGGAATAAGTTTCAAAGTACGATTTCAAAGATGGAAGATATGTAACCCATTAGTTATCAACATCTTTTATATTTTCTGGAGGGGCTCAAGCATATTTCTGAGAAGTCCGCTCAAGGGTACAACACTGCCATGCTAAGGAGGAACGCCGTATAAACAATCGAGAGTTGCCAGATTTCCCGGATAAAACATATATTTCTAACGAAATTTATGCACAGTTTCCCTTGAAACGTCTAGATATTTTATAGATTGAATTGCAAACAAAATGGTCTAAAAATAATTTAAAGAAAAATATTTACAGCTTCCCCCGAATTCGTATTATATGAGAGGAAATTCGGCAACATCTCAAAGTTCATACGACGTTTTTTCTTGGCATAACAGAACACTTGCGTGAGTCCGCGGAAAAAAATAGACAAAAAAAATTAAAATAAACTTGAAATTTGACTCGCGTATGATAAATATGACTGATTAAAACAGATTTGCACAGTTTTTATTATTAAGGAAATAATCTCCACATTATTTTCCTTGCATAGGTTCGTTACGTACGTATTAAGTACAATATATTGCTTACTCTATCCGTTTTATTCGTTTAAAGGTCCACAATGGGGACATTCAGGGCACTTTTGCTAGTTGTCGTCAGCGTATGCGTTTTCAACGTGCTCCGAGCAACACCCGTTCCGGATGAGGAGAAATATTCCGATAAATACGACGATGTTGACTATAAATCCATCCTCAACAGCAAACGTTTGCTCAATAATTATGTCAAGTGCCTTTTGGACGAAGGACCTTGCACCGCAGAGGGCAAAGCATTGCGAGGTAAGTTCAAACTTAGCAGTTCTATATAACAATTTGAAGCCCTGGGCCGATTTGAATGAATCATTAATGGGTCTCTCGGATCAAGATGTGTGGACCCGAGCAGATCCCGATCGGCCAAAAAAATCGGGCTGATGTAAAATCGACCGTTTGCGAGCCATTTAACAAAACATATTTAGCAGAGAAAGCTTACCTGATCGTAGATATTTGTTCGTATAAAGGCAGATGATTTGTGGCATTTTGATGAACGTAGTCCTCCATTCTTCCTGCAGTAGCACACCTATTTGCGCCGAAACTTCCTTTGCAGTTGCACTTGAAAAATCCTTGCTCTCCAAAATGTGGATTTTCTCGAATTATGGAACGTAGTAAAGTCTCCACCCCAGCTGGAACATCATCAACACTTGAAAATTCTAATGTGCAGTCTCTTAATTGGAGCGCATTTAGCAAAAAGGAATCAGTGCGATTACCGTATTGTAAAAATGTCCCCTCTTCATAATTATCTAAAAAATCTCCCAGAAAAATTTTGGCTTTCCACCAAAAAATATTAAATTTAAAGGGTAAAAAGTGCATGGCCGGATTTAACTACTTACCGCCCATGGGACGCCTGTATTTTGCCGCCCCCTTCTCATTGGTTTTTGAAACATCGAGAAAAACCATCAAGTGAACGTGCCGGAGGGGGAGGGGTGCATAAGACGCGTTTACTCGTGTTGGACACATTTTTTTTTTGCGAAAGCCCTGTCAACACTACTAGCAAAAGTTCACGAAACTTTGCGCAAAAGTTAAGTTTCGTAAACCTACCTCTGCATGTGTAGACAAGGCCTTCCATTTATAAAAAATGAACAAAAAAATTATGAAAGAACAAACATAAATGTGGTTTAATAATTTTAACCCTCTATGGCATGATTTAATTTTGGATCTCAGATTCTAGGGGACACTAATCTATTTTGTAGCTTGCATAAAAAAAATAGAGTACCTACCAATTTTTTTTTTTTTAAAATTCTAAAGTTAAGGGAATTAATTTTTCAAAGAAAGAAAAAACTATTGAAATTATGCAAAAACACGGCACAGAAAGATTCAATTTTTAAAACCCCGAAAATAAGTTGTTACGAATTCGTAACGCTATGCCATAGATGGTTAACTTCCGCCGCCGCGCTGACCGCGTGTAGTATTCCTTCAGTCTTGTAGGCGCTGCTCGTTTCACGCCGACCGCTTCTGAACGCACTGTGTTCGACGCAATGCGTGAAGTATTCATGCAGTCTGGTAGGCGCTGTGCGTTCCACGCTGACCGCACTGTGTTTGACGCAATGCGTGAAGTATTCATGCAGTCTTGTAGGCGCTAATATGTGTTATCTATACTATAAGCTCCAAGACCTCCTAATTTTGCGAAACTGGTAACGCTTAGTTCCAGCGTTCTACCGGGCCGATTTTCATGATTTTTGCGGCTATCGACGGGCAATTGTCTCTAGATAAGCCAACTCCTTTCAGATTTTCAAAATATGGCCCAGGTTTTTTTATATTACGTGGTAAAGTTGCGAATTCTCCCATTTAAACAATGTAAATTTATACTTTTTGTCATAGTTCGTTTGAGCGTTCTACCGGGCCGATTTCCATGATTTTTGCGTAAATCGACAGGTAATAGGCCCTAGATGAGCCCGCTGTAATCAGATTTTGGAAAAAAGACCCAGGTTTTTTTAAAATCACGTTATAAAAGTGAGTGAGTTTACAGAATGCTCCGGTACTGCTACCGCTATGCGCGGGAGGATGCGCAGTGGTTGAGGAGGTTGCGCAGTAGCTGTGTAGCCTGCGCATCAGCTCTACACTTATCTACACAAGATTCGCACTTGCTACTTCATGTCGAGCGATGGCCGAGTCGTCTGAGATGTCATACTGATCACAGTGTGGGTTCGATCCCCGACTCATAAAATGTAAATTTTTACCTGACTATCATTGTTCATTGTTTTACTGCAATATTTCATCAAGCAGTCATTCCAAAACGCGTCCTTTTAATTTTAAAGTAATTTTAAGTAAAGTTTAAAATTAAAGTATACCTCATATCGTAATTTTTTAGGGGAAAAATAAAACTAACACCGATAGGAGGGTAAATATAGGGCCGCGAAGCGGCCCATTGATGGCGCGGAGCGCCTTCAGGGGGTTGGGCCGCGTAGCGGCCAGGGGGCGTAGCCCCCTAGTAATTGTTATATGCCGACTGCCGCGCCGAGGGCTTCTCCTTTTCATCTCAAGTTCTCGTCATCGTTGCTCTCTGCGCCGCGACGCTCCGCGTAATTGCGTGTTTTATTTCTCTCTTAACTCGACTAATTAAAGGTGCTGTCTCTTGTATCGCCAAAAGACGACAAAATTAGAAATTACTCTACTCTCAGGAAATGAGAGATTTTGTCGCCGTTTCTCGTTTGTAATTTTTTTTCTGAATCCGATATTTTTTTATACCTACTTTTAAAAAAATTGCAAAATTTGCCGCCATGGGCCGCGGCCCATGTGGCCACCCCCTAAATTCGGCCCTGCGTATTTGGAGACCTGTGTAGCTGTTGGTCGGTTGGTTTCCCTATTGGTTTTTTCGTAAAATTTACCTTAGAAAACACCCAAATTTGAGGGTAATCACTCAGGTGTTGATGATCCTAATGATTTTATCGCCAAAAAATCGTAAAAAATCGCAACTATACTTCAAATTATCGCGATTTTTCCGTTGAAAAATACTGACTGGGAATCGGCCCGTAAAAATAATGTGCATTTAAACGCTGAATCTAGAATGACGTATCGGTCAACAAACCAAATCGGGTATAATTTATTGAGATGTTGCACAGTGGACAGAGTCAATAGGAGAGGTCGAACAAAATTTAGAAACTTTAAAAGCTTAAATAACTTCGTTTATATACAACTTCGATGTTCCAAAAAGTGATTTCATTGGTTTCCTCGTGAAATTTTCTTCTCGAGGCACCCCTTAAAATTTAAAATGTGACGAAATTTTGCAGTTTCAGTCAAGAATTTCACGTTCGACCTCTCTGATTGACTCGACCCACCGTGTGGCGTCAATCGTAGCCATTTATGTTGGCGATTATGTTGCGTGTAGTAACGATTCTCAAGACAATATGATACTTTAAAATATTATAATAATAATTATTTTGCCTATTTAATTTTTGATCGGTTCCTTTTCAGACCAATTGCCGGACATTTTAGCCACGGAATGCAAGAAATGCACTGATAAACAGAAGAAAGGCTCGCTAGACATACTGGAAATTCTACAGACGGAGCATCAAGATGCATGGACGGTTCTGGCAAAACGATGGGACCCAGAGGATAAGTTGACTAAACCGCTGATGGAGAAGTTAAAAAAAGAAACCGGCCAGGCTTAAAGACTTCTCGTAGCTCCCAAGCGCTGCTAAATGCTAAGGAAGAACGTCGTATAAACCATTGTGCGTTGCCAAATTTCCTTCGGTAAAATACGAATTTTCAGGAGAATTTGTAAGAATTTTCCGTCGAATTTTCCAGCAAATTTTCCCAGCGATGTGATCAACAGTACCTATCAAAAGATTTCAAGTAGAAATATTCATTAGTGGTCTCAAAATTAATATTTAAGAGGGGAAATTTGGCGACTCCCGGATGTTTATAAGACGTTTTTCCTTAGCACAGCAGAGCGCATGTTGGAACACTTTTTTCTTGGCGAATAATTGCTAAGTACTCCTGCCCTGGTCAAGTTTAAACACTTACGGGGGAAAAAATCAAAAATAAAGATAAACCAAAGAAGAAATGAATTCTATCATTTTTTAAGTTCCTCAATATCTTCTTATGAACAAACATCTGAAAAAAAGTTATTTCTGTCGTACTTGTCAACATTTTACTTATTAACAAGTCTCATTTTATAATTGTTACTCTTGGATTGAATTTTTATATGCTACGTATGAGAACCTTTCCCTACCTATTTCTTTTTGCCGTTCCTTTTAGCCATTACATTATCGAGTTGGCGTTGCGTCACCTTCCGATCAAAGTATCGTAAGCGCCATGCAACGCTTCAAAATTTCCGCCACCATTTTATTCTTTTACGGAGAAATTGTTCGTTGAATCTGTTTGAAAATTTCCCTGAATTTTATCGGCAGCACAAAGATGATTCAGTGAAATTTTCGGACAGTTTCGTTGAACAATTTCTCTGTAAATAAATAAAATGGCGGCGGAAATTTTTAAACGTCGCATGAAGCTTGTGATACTTTGGCAGGAAGGTGACGAAATATTGTGCTGCGGCTTTAGAGGAAGAGGGAAATTAACGTCTGACAAGACGTTTATTTCGCTCAATATTTAAGTACAATTATTCATGGTTACGCGCAATCAGTTATCTAAGTGATCATGGTGATGGAAAATGTGGGGTAAAGGTTTGAGAAAATGGGGAAAAAACCGTTAGAGATGTACTTACATTTAGAGATGTTTTGTATTTTTGAATGCGTAGAAAAAT
This sequence comes from Bemisia tabaci, assembly GCF_001854935.1. Lineage (NCBI taxonomy): Eukaryota > Metazoa > Arthropoda > Insecta > Hemiptera > Aleyrodidae > Bemisia > Bemisia tabaci. Next base: position 8,691,159 of record NW_017547112.1, on the reverse strand, counting down.
AGAGTACAATTTTTCATGGGAAATAGGCGCTTCGGAGAAGGGAAAAACTTAATTGTCTACTAGTTATAATTAGTGCTTAAACGTAAAATTATCACAGTTTGTGGTCGGTTCAAGTCTCGCTTAGAGTCTTCTATCATATCATCATTTCTGTGCAGGACATAAAATTTTCTGAAACAAAACGAAAGGTACTTTCATCACTAATAATCGAGTAGTTTAGTAGTTCAATCAGAAAAAAGTAAATGATCATACACGAAAGTTGTTTATCCAAGCGCTTAGGCTCCATGTCCGGTTTTAACAGAGATATTGGCTTTAAGAAAACACTTCGGTTGAATTCACTTACGTTGCGGTGTCAGTTTATGTTCCATAGTTTATGCCATTTTAGTTCTGACAATGAATACTTAATAAGACAGAGCGTCCGCTACATCCACAGTTGTGGCTAGGCGTAAATGATTGATTATCGATATTTTCCCATTTGAAGCTATGCTATGGTTAAAAATCGATCATTGAGGTTTTCGTTGCGAACACCATGTTTATCGATCCTTTTTCATAGGTTCAAAGGGCAGATCAATCGATATATCACAGAGCCACTGGTTCACAGATGTATTGATAAGTCCTCGGAACGGAAGTTTAACAAGCACTGAGGCGGTAGATGATGCCGTCGGCAGTGATTTTCAAACGGAGATGTACTTATCAGTGGCGTGGCGTGCTTTGCGATATATCGATTGTTATGCCATTTAAACCTATGGAAAAGGATCAATAGACAGGGCGTTTGCAGCGAACACCTTAATAGCCGATTCTTTACCATAGGTTTAAATGGCAGAAAAATTTATAAATCGCATAGCACGCCACGCCACTGGTACTTACTAATACTTGGGTAAAAACTTGAATTTGAATGGATGTTTTTAATTTTTGCTGATTTACCGAGATTCGATCATGACAAATATTAAAAACTTGTGACAAACGCACGACTAGGGAATCGTCATGGGTTAGTTGAAAAACGTAATTACAAGTCGAGGTCCAAAATAAACACTGAAGATCGACACATTCCTTTAGAGAGTTTCCAGGAAGCATGTGATTAAAATGTTCAAAATCTGAGGAATGCCTGCTTGGTCACGAGGGAGTAAACTGAGGGGAAAGGAACTGCAAGAAAATGTTTCGATGCCGAAAATTGAAGGGGAAAAAAAAAGGAACAAAAACAGGACTTAATTGGTCAAGTCAAAGTCAAAGTACTTACACTGCCGCAATTCAAACAGTCGCCAGAGATGAAGTCGGAATCACAAACTTCGCCAGTTGGCAGGGACTGAAACCACTGTAAAATAAAAATGAAGAATGAAATAAATATAGAGAAAACTGTGACAGAAGTGTATACACAAATCGGAGATCACTTTTGATGAGCTTCAAGTTTTGGGAAATATTCTTGATTAAGGTTATCTATGGTGCAGTCATTTGAAGGGTGAAATTTTCACTTATTTAAAATTTTTATGGACAATATACATATTGCAGTGCGGATAAGCCTGATCAAGTATTTTCTTGGGTTTTCCAGATTACGAGAATTCTTGGCTAAAATCCTGAGAATTTTTTTTTACGGGTGAAGTGGTATAAAGGGTGACCCTGGGTTAAACGGCCAGACTGCAGGAGTGGGTTCTATGGGTCAAAATAAGACATTCTTGTTGTATATGAAGTTTTTTCTAAAAGTGCCCCCAGTCGGAGCTACGGACCCCCAAAATTTAGGAAAGTAAATCGTTTTTCCTGAATTTTGGCAACGGTTGTGAACCAAATCCCATGAAGATTTGAACTTTCCTGTACTTTTATGCCTTGAATTAAAAAACAATTAATGATAAAAAAATTAAATCTCAATTTGAAGAGGGGGTTCGGGGGTGTTTCGGCTCCTGCAGTCTGGCCGTTGATAGAGGCGGATCCAGCAATTTGGCAACACCGGTTTCCCTCCGTTTAAACGTACGTCAAATAATCGATTCTTGTCGGAGCACCTGGCCCCTCCAAGAATCGATATATTGCCATAGCTTTAAATGGAGAAAAACAATGTTGCCAATTTGCTGGATCCGCCGATGGCCGTTTGACCCTGGATCACCCTGTATATTACATGCAGCAAAAGCGAGACGTACCTCCAATAAGCATCCATAATGGAAATAGGCGTTGCACTTCTCGTTGTTGCAATATTTATGCGGAGCAGAATTATCATCGGCCCTGGAGGTGAAACAGATGCAACACTCTTGAGCTTGGAACAACTGACTGTCGGCGATCTTCTCGTCCTCTTCTTCGACAGGTGGAGGAAACTCGCTAATTTCCAGCAAACGTCCTAAATTATCCAGCAAATCTCTTTCGGAGTCCCATTCAAGCTCCTGCATGGACGGACAGGATTTTGAAAAAATTGGAGAGAATGTATAATGTGAACAAACAAAAACTAGTATTACAAAACTGGGCATTACGTCAAAGTATGGTGATGAGCCCAACGAAAACTTTTATTGGGGCAAAGAGAAGAGTTCGCTGAAAAAAAAACACATTGGATCTAGAGTACAGACTCTTGAAAACATTGACAAGAAAAAATACTCTTGATTCAATCGGATAATTGCTTGAATCAAAACGAAATCCGCTTAAATTAAGAGGCTTGGTTCTTGATTTAAGCTAGATTCTGATTGAATCAAGAGTACTTTTTCTTGTCGATGTTTTTAAGAGTCTGGACTCTAGATCCAATGTGTTTTTTCCAGTGTTAGTTTAATTGCTTTGATTTTTTTTTCTTTTTTTTTTTTGGAAATCGGCTCAAATGCCGGAATCACACGCTGAATGTGGGACCTAAATATGGCTCGAATGTGGAAGTCATCGGCCCGATGCCTGAATTTTCAACGTGTCGCGCAAAATTCAGCAACGATTCTCTGCGGCCATCGGATAATGTCGGATTTGTCTGAACAATTCGATTAGATTTGATACAAATCTGGATGGAAATAACTCGAATTTGCGAAAGTTCAGCCGTTGAGCGATGACTGTTACTGTCGGGTGTTGACTTCCATATTCAGCTGCCAAATTCAGTGTGTGATTTCGGCAAAAAATATTGACGAGCGCATCAAGAAGCCTAAAACTCACTCCTAACTTCACAAAATACGTGAGAAAAGAAGGGAGTCGATAAGGATCGTTTTTGAACCCACCCTAGCTTAATTTCCTGCCTGAATTTTTTGCCCATTGAAAGATTTATACATATTTTACGGAATGCGTCATGAGATGGTCATTGCCGATCTCTTTTCGGGTCTAATACGGGCTTAAAAATGGGTCTGGATTTTTTGGCATTCGACCGCAAAACTTGCCTTTTCGCCAAAATCAGCCTTCATACCCATGTTTAGGTCAGTATTAGTATCATGATGCGTGTTGCAAAAAATAGACCCTCAGTGATAAAAAAAAAAAAAATGGCACAGTGGAGGAGATATAACTAGAGTGGGCCCAAAGAGGGCCTTTATTGATGTCTCTTCTTCGCTCTATGAAAGTGGTTCATCCATCAAAAGTGTTCAATTCATTTTACTTAAGAGTATTAGTAGAGCTCAACTGATTAAGTTTGGAGTAGGGGATGAAAAAAAAAAAAAAAACTAAACAAGACAGAGTATTCGACACGTAGCTAAAGTTACCGAGGGTTAGGAAACAGATTCTAAAAGTAATGAATTCCAGAAATGATGATTTACACTTGCCTTCAAGTTTTTCTCCAGAATAGCTTCAAACTCTAAACTATCTTTTCTATTGCCGACAATGCGGATAATCGGACAATTTTGAACTTCCAGTGGGTTAAGGATTAAGGATGCAAAAACGTCATTCGCTGGAAACAATAACGTTCATTTCAAATTATGGAAATATAATAACAAACAATACAAACAGGGAAGTTTTCAGTCGTTAAAGCTGACAGCAATCAGTTCAGTGTCGGAAAAGTATCACTCACTATAACTTTGATTCAGCAATAGTCTACATTTAATAAGCGGAAAGTTCGTTTTTTTCAGTAGCACGAGAATCTCGTAATAAATCCAGTTGTTATACCTAGGTATAGAATGAACTAGATTAGCGCAGCAAATTAAGTAAATTGCGATGAAAGTTATGGCGCCCTCTCGTTAACTTTTCTTACCCACGCGTTCAAGTCTCTGGGGGTATAGACTGGACTACGACTACATTAGCGCAGCAAATGGGTCACTAAAGCACAAACGAATTTTGACTTGCGAGTGCATTTACCGATGGGGAATAACTCGCAAAACATGATGTGTACTTTAAAAATGCGAAAAATTAACTCCGAAACCGAGGAACACACAGTTAAAAAAGCGCAATTTTTTCGCAAATTTAAAACGTCCCGCTTTCGCGCCGAATCGGATGTTGTCATCCAGCACCAATCAGAAGCGAGCAAGGGTTTCTACGACTTCCATCGAATGTCTCTCTACTCCTTGTACTTGAAACCAATATAGGAAAATCGAGACTATATATTTAGAATCAAAACATCGAATTTCATTCATGTTATCCATAGTAAACAAGCAACAATTCCACGCGTGTTATTTTAACAAACACGAGTTAAGCGATTTGACTGCCGTAGTATATCACTTCCGACATTTTCCCGCCATTGTGGCGCGTTTGAAATTCAAATCGAGTCTTTGGATTTTTTAAAATCGGACTTGTCAGGGAGTTTGGTTCGAAAAACACGCAATAGATGACCACGTAATCTACAGTCTACACACCTGGTACTTTTAGAATATCGAATAAAAAAGGCAAGATTTAGTGACCCATATTAGTTAATAAGTTGCGACAAACGTTAAAGTACGCTCTTGCGCACCGTATTTTTCTTACCCACGTGTTCAAGTCTCCGGAACAATGAGACATGCTGCTTAAGGTGGCCGTTCCTTCATATTTATTGCAATTGCATAGAACTTGTCACCAACGAAAAATTGCATATTTTTCTGTCTGACAAGATGAATTTCTCTGCTCTCTTGCGATGGAACTTAAAGTACATAGTAAACGCTCGCGCGGCAGTATTTTTCTCTGGACTTAGATACACACGGCGATTAATCGTCGCGAGTGGAAGACGAAAGCCAATGGAGAGCCTTGATTTCGATCCATTGACGTCGATATATCGAAATCAAGGCTCTCCGCTGGCTTTCTTCTTTCACTCGCAGCGATTAATCGCCGTGTGTATCCAGGCCTTTACCCGAGCGTTTAAGTTTCTGGAGCAATAAATGGCGCTGTTTGAAGTCCATATCTTTGTATTCATCGAACTTGTCATCAATTAAAAATTGCAATTTTTTGTCTGAAATTTAAACTCAGATCTTTTTGCTATGTAAGATCGAAAATAGCAGGGCAGCGAGTGAAAACCGTGCAGCAATGCTGCAGTACCTAATGCTGTAGTGGTAGTGTGTTGTGAAGTGAGTCCGGTCAGAGACTGTTATTGTATTGCATTTTACTTTTGTGTGACTTACCGATTGCTATTCGCCATACGGTGTCTTTAAACATAGGGTCTCTAGGTTCAAGTACATTGACGTTCGTACGTAAAACATCGCACGCCTGCCAGAATCCTTGCAATGACTGAATCACACATGTAAACTGTTGGTAAAAATCACTGATCGAGTGTAACTGAAACAAGAAACGAGCGGATCAAAAACCACATTACAGAGCTGCCGTGCTAAGAAAGAACGCCGTATGAGCATTCGAACGTTGCCAAATTTCCACCCATAAAATGTTTATTTTCTAGGAAAGTTATGAATATTTTTCCTTGCAATTTTCTGGAACTTTAGGTGAAATTGCAAACAAAATTATCTGAGAAATTGGAAGGAAAATATTCATGAGTTCGCAAGGAAATTCGTGTTTCATCAATGGAGATTTGGCAACGCCTGAAAGTTCATACAGCGTTCTTCCGTAGCGCGGCAGAATGAAGAAATGTTAAGTGACATAAAACATATGAGGACATAGCAGCAGGGAGCCGACAACTTTTTCTTTCGAGTTTTCAACGAAAAAGCTTCCAAATTTGCTGGACCGCGATATTAAAAAAAAAATGAGAGTAAATTTAAGAAAGCCAGTTCCCTCAATTCAGAACTTGCAACGAGGGCCGAAAATTGAGCACTGTCTTTGAAGTCTGGTTCCGTATTTTCTTTACCCCTTTCTGTATTATTTTACATGATTACGTGCAGGCGCCTAACAGGCTAGTTCATTAAAAAAAGAAATTTACAATGTACAAATACGTAAAACAATCGATTCGATTCTTGATGAGGCAGCTTGTCTCAACTAAAATTGATGTTTTAATGTATTTAAATGGAGGAAAACAGTGTTGTTATTTGAAAAATCGCCACTGTCTGGATATTTTCCAGGATGTCTACTAAAACAAGCTGGCCAAAAATCAGTACTTTTACAGTACATTCCCAGGAAATCCAGTACCTCCTCAACACAAAAACCCATAGTACTTTTTCAGTACCTTCATTTGACGAAATTCGAAAAATTTCAAAAATTTGAATTTCTCGCTCAAATTGAAACGTGTTAAACAGAAAGGAACCAAGCCACATCAGCTATTGCCAAATTTAATCGGGCAATTTAATTTTTTACATGAAAACGGTTGTGCGGATTTTGGTGCAAATTTCTATGAATGGACCACTAGACAAGGTACGAATTTCAGCACTCTGATATATGATCCGTGACCAAAATTTCACGTAGAGCACGATGCGCACAATGAAAATTATCGAAATCAACTCCTCACAACGATATTTAATGATTCTTGAGGCGTGAATTCAAACCACCCGCTCATGAAAACTCAATGCTCTACGTGATTCACATCGCGCGCTAAACGTTATCATGACAGTCTCTACGCAATGTAAAAATCTGGCAACCTCAATCTTGACGCTTTGGCTCAGCTATAGCAAATTGCCTATAGTTGGAACAACACATGGTGGGAAATGAATATTGCTCGATTAAGAAACTTGCTGAGACCGTTGTCGTGCGCGATTTGACTCACGTAGAGCTTTGAGTTTCTTGTGAGCGGGCAGTTCAAATTCCTCGTAACCAATGTGAAATGAAAAGGTTAATATCTTCGTTAGGAGTTGGTTTCAGTAATTTTCGTTGTGCGAATCGTGTTCAACACGAAATTCTGGTTAAGAAACATGTATTAGATTGCTTAAATTCTTACCTTGTCTAGTGGTCCATTGTCTCCATAATACAAAGCACATTCCTTAAAATTTTCAAAGGAATCCGCACAAACGTTCTCTCGTAAAAAATCAAATTCCCCTGTTAAATTTGGCAACAGCTGATGTGGCTTGGTTCCTTCCTGTTCAACGCGGTCCATTTGAGACAAAGATGACGAAAATTCCGAACCTTATTCTTGCGGAATTTCCGCATTTTTTCAGTACTTCTAGAACGCCCTTAAAAAAATCAATACTATTTCCGGACTTGTAGACACCCTGTACACGGAATAACATGTAAATCAACTAACTTCAGCGAATTGTGGTTGGACGGCTTCCGGCAAATCAACGGACAATATCTCAGGACGATCCTTCGGATAGTTGGAGGGAATTTTCAGTTCTAACCGATGCTCTCTCTCGCTGTCATCGATGTGAATCAAAATGAGTTTCTTGAGATCGCCGGACAGAGAATGTACAGCATCGAGCCCAACTTTGTCCGTCAGCTCGGCCAAGATGTCGCGCGCAGACTCGAATACGTTTGATTTGTTAGATGCCTGAATGTCTTTGTGGACCGAAGGTGTCTCGTTCGGCAGCAGAGATGCCTGGATCGAGAAAAATAGGTAGAACATTGAAATCGATGTGTAAAGAAGGGAGCGATAATTCCGCACAAGTTAAGATAATTAATAACACAATTTTTTAAAAAATTTAAAAAACTCACTTGCGACAATTTGTTGATTAGATATTTTTTTAATTTAAAAATCGTCGTAAGTTTTTTAAATTTTTCAAAAATTGTTTTATTAGCTTCGGAATCATCTTATTTCGTCCCTTGTCGGGAAGATTATAACAAGCGCAATTTTCACAATTTGTTAGTTTTGCTGGTTTCATAATCGTGTTTTGACGCTTGATTATTGTCGATCGGCTAAAAGTAAGATCTGTCCTAATAGCAACTTTCTACGTTCTATTTTGACGGAGACATAGCGCTTTGAAAAATTCGGTTTATGACGTCATCCACCGTGGTAGTGACACCTTTGGTTTCTTCCACCTTGCTCTCATTTGTCAGGGAAGCACAAATCACTAGTTACTCAACGTGAAACTCGGATTAAAGGAAAGTGGAAGGAACCAATGGTGTCACTCCCGCTGTCGATGACGTCATAAACCGAATGTTTCAAAGCGCGATACTTTGGTTAATATTGAACGTAGAAAGTTTCTGTTTGGACAGATCTTATTTTTTTAGACTCATCTACACGAATCAAGCATCAAAACATGATTCTGATGCCAGCGGAACTGACCCTTTCTGGCCGACGTAGAGCATCAAAGCGATGCTTTGCATTCCCTGTAAAGTTGACAAATTGGCGCTTATGATATTATTCTGGGAAGGGAACGATTCAATCTCAAGTAGAAACAGGTATAATTAATCAAAATCAGAGCCGGGGTTTGAATTTCTAGACTTAGCGTCGCGCGTTGTCCGGAAAAGTGTATCTTCTCTTTTTCAAAAGTGGGTCCTTTACCTTCATTAAAAATTCGCTGACAGCCAAGTACGGAAAAATATTGCGAAAAAAACTGAAGCCATTGACTGGAGTTAAAAAAAAATTCTCGTACCGCAAATTTTTTCTGAAAATTCAAAACGAGGAGGGAGAAGGAGAAAAAAAGCTAGAATAATTCGATCCTACCAAAATCTTAAGCCACACATGCATTAGCACACTCTAAAAGCCCTTAATTCGGCTCCATTAAAATTGATTATTGAATTTTTGGCGTTTTTAAGAAGTATTCAACAAAATATACCTATGATTTCATTTTTATTTTTTATTGTTATTCTAAAATATTCCAAAAATAGAAAAAAAGTTTGAATGTGATGGTAATACCTATGTCGTTATTTGGGAACTAAACAAGTCTAGTATCAAGTGCACATAGGTTCAGTTTTGGTGAGTATCAAAAGAGCAGTTAAAATATTTCAATAGGTAGCTAAATATGTACTCACGTAGAAGATTTGCAGTTCACCCAGAAGGCCTAGAAAAGAGTTTGCTCCTCTAATAATCTAAAAGACAAAAAACGACAAAATAAAAGAAACTCTTTGACAGCGGGATAAAGGATGGCAAAAAGAAACATTCTCCAAAGCTTTTTCTTTAAGTCATCATCAGAAGTATGAGATTTAAACTTTCATCTTGTGCGCAAAATTTTAGCACTTCCGTTCTTTTGAACCCTGCAGTTAGGATACGACGTTCAAAATTTTCTACATAAACTCTGTATTTGGCATACTATGCAGCGAACAATTTTTTTTCCTGTGTTGACATAAGAAAGGTGAAGAGATAACAATTTTGTACAAGACTTCATCATCTTACGTAAAAAAAATAAAAATAAAAAAAAAATATAGAAAAAAAAATTAAAAAAAATATAAACAAAAATAAATAAAACTTTTAACTTTAACTTGAAGAGTTGAAAACTACATATAGTTTTCAAAACTCAGAGCTCCCCTGGCCTGTGTGGAAGCTCCGAGTTAGTTAATTTTCTAAGAGAGGGAGAACAAATTGAAACGACAGGATCGCATATAATTTGGATTACATTTTGCAACAAGGAGTCACTATCTCTGGTTCTTCCACAAAATCACCTTTCTGCATAAGGAAACCAATGGCATATATGTTGCTCCTAAAATGAGTCAAAAATGGAGGTTCCTTATTGCAAAATATGGTCCATTTCTACTTTAAAAGTACTTACATTTTGCAGAGTGGTTTTTTGCAGTGGAGATACTGCCAGGGAGGTAGGCGCTCGGACCATCGTGCCTTCTAAAGATGGAAATTTTGGACTAACCACTGAAATTAACAGTTCCTGCTCCTGTAAAATACAAAGTCCTTTCCATTCATAGTTCAGTCCGAGCAACGCAAACTTATTTGTCACATTGGTTAGTTACCGAACACGTCGACATGATTCAGATAGGCAGACCCTGGTAAAAATTGGCAGTAGAATCTGTGTTCCAAAATACCATAAACCTACAGCCGGCTGTAAGATTTCCAATAGCTTCTACAGTCGGCTACACAATTTCTTATAGCCTTTTGTAGCCGATGGCGATTAAGTAACAGCCAGGCGATAAAGTGTATGCTAAGCGTTACTAATTTATTACAGGTGCTAGGACTCACAATCAGTGAGTTTTAGGACTACTGCTCTCTTTTTGGGCCGTAGTATCTTGATTTATTTTGCGAGGAAAGCTTCGTACTTTTGATGGATTCCTGTCATTCCTAATATATTAGAGCGCCTTCAGTTTCGTATGATACTGTGCGATATCTATGGTGTGAAATAGTTGCTTCAAGTGCCGTGGCACGCTGCGGCGCGGCAGGCGGGCAGCCAGCGCGAAACGCGCATTGGCGCCTTCAAACCTAACAGGGATACTTCACGCGTTGCGCATGCGTGCAGTATCCCTGTTAGGTTTGTAGGCGCCAATGCGTCGCCGCTCCGCTTTCTATTAGGCTCTGATATTTAATCTGGTGGAGTCAGCGTCATTCAACTCATGATTTTGAAATGTTTGCACATCCTGTATGGATTATTCTCATTTGAATTGATGGAAAAAAAAAAATATATGTATTAAAGGAAAATACGAGTATAATGTGTGTTTTGTAAATATTAAGGTGGTTCCGTATCAAACTTAATGATTTCCAAAGCACACGAATTTCTACACAATTTCTTGTAGCCTTTTATAATCGATGGCGAAAAAGCAACAGCCAGGCGATAAAGTGTAAAGCCCGGCGATAGGAACTATAGCCCGGCTGCATAATGTTTTATCGCTTCGTAGAGCCCGGCCGTATGATTTTCTCCGCATTCTACGGCCAGCTATATGATTTTCTGTGGCCGTATTTAGCTGGCTATAAAAAATCCTATGGTATTTTGAAACGCAGCTCTTATCGCCAATTTTTACCAGGGGATTCAGCAGGCGAAAAACTTTCCAGAATTGAAAAAGTCGTCCTCCTGGTATGAAAAATTTTAATTCATCCATTGAAATTGTCCAACGGAGAATTATTTTAGTTATGAAGTATTGCTACCTGACATATAGGTAGGTTAGTGGAACGTGTCTGACGCTGTGGTTGGCTTGGGTACCGTTCACACCTTCAAACACATTGTATATTTGACAAGGGAAGTATAGGTAATTGACACGACATAACTTGGTGTAATGTTTGAAGTATTTCTATGGTGTTGAAGGCACCGTAAACACTATGTTTGCTGGCGCGCTGTTTGTTGCCCACGATTCTCCTCGCTAAAGAATCGAAAATTGAGTTATTGGTGAATCGGTATTGCTTCGGCATAAATACATCGTGTTGCAAAGTGACAAGCAGAACAACTGATTTTTAAGACCGAAAAAACATCGGAAAGTCCAGTCATTCTCAAAACAACTCGAACGCCAAAGCACTTTGTAAAACTCGCTTGTCTTTATTTGGTCCGATTTGATTCCTTCGCGTATTTTTGAGAGTTAGAGGGTAAATGGAGTGTTGCTTCAGGCCAAACGTGTCTCTGTTTTTGAGATTTAATAGTAAGTTTTTGCACTTGTAGGCAATCATCAGTAACTTCAGCGTTTTTAATCCATCCTCCCGAATCTGAAGCGACAACTCGCCGTTGGCAGCATAGAGGCATGGCAAGTTCTCGCCTCGCGCCATCGCGCCTTCAATTTTACAGATGCTACCCGGACATCCATCAAGCACGAATAGTTGTATCTCTGCGCCGTCATCAACGCGCGTCCTTTCCCTCACTCTATTTTCATGCTACGTTGGTTCCGTTTGTCTGTTTTGTAGTGGTGCTTTAAGGGCTACGTGGGCAACACAGCCGAGGATCGGCGAGACGTACCTAATCAGGCTTCGTCTTTTAAATTTTTCCCTCGAATCTGATCAACACCTCATTGGCAGCATGGAGCGGAGCATTGCAAGTTCTCGCTTCGCGCCATCGCGCCTTCAATTTCGCGGATGCTGCCCGGACATCCACCAAGCACGAATAGTTGTATCTCTGCGCCGTCTTCAACGCGCACTTTCTTTCCCGTGCTATATCTCTGTATTGTGTTGGTTCCGTTTGTCTTTATTGCATTTGTGCTTCAACGCTACTTGAACAACACACATTGGGAGAAAAAAAAAAAAAAAAAAAAAAAAGCACACTGGAAAAAAAACACATTGGATCTAGATCCCAGACTCATAAAAACATCGACAAGAAAAGATACTCTTGATTCAATCGGATTTTTGTTTAAATCAAGAACCAAGCCTCTTAATTTGAGCGGATTTCTTTTTGATTTAAGCTTAAATCTGATTGAATCAAGAGTCGTTTTTCTTGTCAATGTTTTCAAGAGTCTGGACTCTGGATCCAATTTGTTTTTTTTTTCCCAGTGCAGCCAAAAATAGGAGAGACACATTCGGGCCTTGATTTAAAATTTCTTCCGATTCTAATCAACACCTCATTGGCAGCCAGGGGTCCGGGGCCAGCTCCAAATCGGGCTCCTAGGTCAGAGCTAGCTCCGGTCCGGAGCTTCGAATCGGGCTCCCAGGTCGGAGCTAGCTCCGGTCCGGAGCTTCGAATCGGGCTCTCAGCTCGGGCTCCCAGGTCGGAGCTAGGCTCCAATTAGGCTCTGCCATAGAGCTGGCTCCAGTCACTTTGAAAGCTCCAAACTCCAGCTCCGAGCCCGGAGCTTTGGGCTGGGGCCATAGTTAGGGAAATTTGAAGAAAGGTTGCAAAACAAACAAAAGATGAAAAAATAAAAATTTTTGAACGTTTCGAAAAAGAAAAAAACAATCCCATTTTAAACCGAAAAAATATTAGTAGGTACTAAAAATGAGTCGTCAATCCGCTGTTAATGCGAGAGCAAAACAAGTTACTATAAGACCATAGACATAGCTTTAGACAAAGCTATAGACAAAGAAAACAAAAGGGACATGGAGGGATCCTATTTGAGGAGGCGGATGGTTGCAATGGACAAAGAAGGTGGGCAGCATAGAGCTAAGCATTGCTGTTTCACGCTCCGCGCCAGTGCGCCTTCAATTTTGCAGATGCAACATGGACATCCATCAAGCACCGATACCTAGTTGTATCTCTGCGCTGGTTATCATCACGCATTGAGGTGTTCTCATTTTTGAAATTAGAGAAAAGTTAGGTATAAGTTTGCTCAAAATTTACTTTCGATGAGTTCAAATCAATAGTCATTCTAGACAAAAAAAAAGGTGGGAAAAGGTTTAAAAGTCTTTCAAGCGCCCTGGAGGGCGCACGTCTAAAACTTGGTACCTCGGCAAGAGTTAAGTCATGCCAGGAATTTGTTTTTTGATGACTTTAGGTACTGGTAGAAATCCCAAGTCGGGTCAATCATCAAAGAAATTTAGGAGGACGGAAGAAAGTGGATGTTACAGGTCTCCTTCAATTTCTTCAGACTCAGCTCAGTTTGAATTTGCCATTCATACATTGCATTGATTTAAAACTATAAACAACTTGGAAGGTCATTATTAAAAAAAAAAGTAAGTTATAGAAGCAGACTTACTTTAGAACAGGAAATATAGCCGTTCCATTTGGTAAAATTATGGTTTGGGATGAGGAGCGGAAACTTCAAGAAAGCTTGGGTGATTAATTCATTCATGATTTCACTTATTAAACTTAAATACTCTTTATCACAATCAACTGCGAGCCGGTAAAAGATACATTTTTTATTGCATTAAATATCACAGCTTATTGACCACTTATCATTACTGTCTTATCACATTTATTCTCTTGGTCCATGTCCATGTTATCACTTCGAAAACCATCACTCAAAATATGTAAACAAACAAGTTTGCAGATTACAGAGAGTCCAACTACACTACTTATCTTCTCATTGAGATGGAATTTTAATTTCAATTTCGCTCTATCATACTCATAAAAAAAAAAAATCGAAATTTATAAGCTCCGAAAAAAGTAGACAAAAATATATGATAAATATTTGCCACTATCTGTCGTACCTATTCATTTTCCATCACCGCACATCAGAGATAAAAATTCGGTGCACTCCAACCTTGTTGGTATCCTTGAACAAAGGTTAATCGGCGGGATTTTGTGGCGGGAATCGAATGTACTAAACTATGACTTTGAGCAATACCGTTGTATCAGGGGAAAAAAATATCTGAGGAGAAAATATTTTATATTTGGTCTATAAGGTTCTGACGGCATAGGTTGTCATCAATGAGTGTCAATTTATATTGATGCGTAATTGAAAATTAAAAAGTAACTTCCCGAAGTATTCCAAAAATATTCAGGCAAAGAGTACTTGTACTTGATTATGATAGAAAATAATACAGCTTGAGCACACAATCGGTCAGGTAGCTCATTTTGTCAGCTTATTAATTTCTTCATAGGCGAATACAAATCAATTCATAAATCAAGTGCGAAAAGTTTGAGGATAGGTATCCCTATTTTTCACTTAGCGCGTCAAAATGCTGTTTTAATTTAATTCTTTGTTCATAACTGTAGCTTGGATATCAATTCTGAAAAAGGAACCAACTCTTTCTTTCCTCAAATTTAAGTACCTGCAATAAAGTATATCATTCTCTCTGCAAGTAGCAGTCATCAAAAAGAAAAGTGGGAAAATTTTAGGAATTGGTCATCCAACTATTATAAAAAGAACTTTTCCATTGGCCTCAAGCTTGTGATGTATTACTTATATGTGTAGCAACAACCGGAGGTTTGAACCACCTTGAATCAAATGCAGCAAGGCTGTTGTATGATTCGTAGCAAAAACGGTCGATTTTATAAAAAAAAAGACAACAAAAATATTCACTCTGTACAGCAATAATATTGCACACCTGGTCTGGATACGTTATGTCTCGTTATAATTGCGACCTGAATGTAAATAAACAAACGTGCATGGGTGAGAGGGTGCTTACACAGCAGTCAATTCTTCTTGTGACATCATTAAATCTGTTGGCTCGATATTTTTGGGATTGGGTTCTGAGGATATTCCTTCTCAGAGGGTCTTTTTCACAGCCCAAATTTGATTGAATAAAAAACGAAAAAGGGTAGAAGTTCTCGTTTCTTTGCAAACATTCTAAGAATAAACAGGAAAATAAATCATACCTACAGCAACCCCATATGTGATACACGCATAAGCGCTGGTTGCTTAAAATAAAATACATATGAATTCCAGGTGGAGGAAATCAAGGTAAAAACCATCGAGGTGAATAAAACCATATGCCTATTTTTCTGAGGAGCAATATCTCCATTCATATTGGACGAGAAAATTTTGTGTTAGGACAGATCTTGCTGCTTTTGGCTGATCAGTAATCTGAAATTAATATAACATGATTCTGTGACTAGCATAACAGACCCATCGAAAAAATTTCAATTATTCCTATTCAAATACTGTGGATGAATTGAATCGGCTTATACAAAAACGTCGGATGTCCAATACGGTGTTTCAGAATTTGCATGGAAAATTTTGTTCCCACTTGCAGACTAAAGTCGGTTTAAGATTTTAGAGATGCAGAATAATTTCATCAAAATTTCTACAAATATGATTAATTTTTATAGGGAGATCCACTTTATTAATCAGCGATGTAGGGCAAGGTAAACTACTGCAATTCTGGGACACTGTATTGGACATTGGCGCTTTTGCACGAGGAAATGTAATTGAATTTGATTACAAAATGTAAAAATGATGGGAAATAGTGGTTCAAAATTTTTTATCGTCTGAACCAGGGCAGGAGAGGAAGATCAAAGCAGAAAAAACACGAGTAATATCAGCAAAAACTGTAAGTTTATGGACGAGATCGAGACAGATTATCTGATTGATTACACAGTTTCATGCAAAATATAGGTGCTTATTATTGGTCTACAGAAACAACTTCAGTTTGTACGAACAATAAGGCAATATGACATGATCATTATCTAAGTCCTTGCGTGACAAAAATATTTCAGATCTTAACAGCTAGGAGAATTCGAATTGAGCTACTTAGTAAATTTGCTTTGTATCAAATGGTTCAGATCAAATGCAAAAGGACGGACGAACAGAACTTTAGTCAAATGAGGAAATGAGTATTCCTACAGGGTTATGTTGACTATCACTGGATAAAACATTGAAGTCATGATAGAAAAGGGTCAAATATTTTAACAAAATTAAAGCACGGAAGATTTTCTTCCGCACAGCATACCTTCTTTTTTTATTACAGGGTTATTAAATTTTTTATTCGTGAAATTCTTAATTTCTCCATGACAATATGTACAATATAATTCAACTATAAGATTGAAAGAAAAAAATATACATAATAAATTATTACATTTAAAAAATGAGTAAATACAGATGTCAGTTCTACCCAGAGGGATTTAATTTTCAAAATAAAATATATATTAAAAGAAAAAAATCCAATAAGAAAACAAGTAGACCTCCTAATACAAACTAGAAAAATATGCAGTGTTCTGTGAAATCGGGAAGCTATGCACTAATGAATACTTTCAACAAAACATGCATATGAAATATCAGCTCACCATTACACAATGGCTGGTAGGTGCACAACTTAATACAGAGCATGAAATAGCTTTGTTACAGACTGCTGAAAGCTGCACTAAAGTTTATATCCACCTCAAATTTTAGCATGCTCCTTCAAGAAAAGTTCGTGTTTTTGTAAAATCAGTGACAAGAGCCCTCCAACAGAATGGACCGTTAGGAGAATGGGATATGTGGAGGTAATCACTGCATATTAAATTACGATAAAACTCACAGCTAGGAGGAAAATGATTTCTACAAAACAAGTTTTGTAACAAGTGTAGCTAATATTTACAAACTTACACAAAATACACTGTGGCAGGTATTCCTGGTACTACATAATTTTACATTTAAAATGTAAATCTAAGATTCGGCAAATAAAAAAAGAGTTGAACAAAAGAAAAAAGAAAAATCAAACACAGTAAATAGGTAAGAAAAAACTTTTTTGCTGAGAATCTCAAACGTAAAAGAATTTGATAATATGAGATATGATATGGTAAGTTTATTGCTGCAAGCTGTAATACAGTTCAGCAATATTGGAATGATAACATCGAAAGAGAGAAGTGGAAAGAACAGAACTAATTTTGACTAACTTTATTCAGGAGCGTAATGAAAGAGAAAATGAAAAGATGAGAAAACGGTTCTCAAAAGCAACTAAATGAAAAGAGTTGAGGTATTTTTCACCAGAACTATGAAACAACCATTTTAAATTGAAGCTCTTCAATAAAGTGAAATTCTAAAACTTGACAGGTAACTTCTGTCAGTAACAAAGATTATTGGGCAAATTTTTTTGCCTATACACAGACCTTACTCCAATTAAAATAAATTTTTCTTGCATTGTCTATTTTAAAATTACCCAATATACCCTAATGAACATTTGTTCATGATGTAAGGACTATGACTGTAAACTTTGGTTTCTACTTAGATAAAAATATTTATGATAAAAAGGTGATCTCTGGTCTGAAGAGGGTAGGAGAAAATTTGGATAGTTGAGGGATGAGATTTTTTTAGGAAAGAGTAAAAGATGTAGAAATAGTGGTAAAAAATGGAGAGAAAATTAGGTGGAACTGAATGCAAAAAATAGCCGGCATAATTTTTTGCAACATGCAATATAGATATGCTTTAAACCTCCAAAACACATTCACAGACTTAGAAGAGTTTAAACAAAATCAACGAGCTAAAAACAAAGGAAGACATAATTATAATTAATTTCAAGACGCACACTGTACATGCTGAAGTATTAAGTGGGATAAAATAAATAAATCAAACCGAACTTCAGCCTAACTGTCAATACAAACCAATTAAAACGTATTTCTAAAAATCATGAGCATGTTTTTTTTCATCCTTTTCAGTAAAAAGACAGGGAAAACAGTTAAAATATTATAAAACAACAATGAATTACTAAATTTTTTCTTCAGTTTTATGGAGTCCAGCACTTTTAATAAATGATCCTGCAATTTGATGTTGTTTGACGGATTAATTTCGTTTTGATTAATACATAAAATTTCCTTTTGAACTTTGCAATAAAAAATATGGCACACTTTGTCATCGTGATCAATTTGAGTGCTATCAACTTCATATTATTAGATTTTTTACTATTTACTCACTTATTGCAACAAGTTTTAGACTTCATCTGCTTGAAGCTTTTTGATAAGATACCTTAAGTCTTCTTTTCAAGTAGTAAATATCAGTGAAACATACATGAACTAAAATGTGGACTGAAATGGAGTGTAAATCAGAATTCAGAGTGTAAGGGAAAAATTGACTGAGTAATAATTTCATGTAAGTTATCTAGGAAAAATTTGATACAAATACAGGTTCTGATAATAAGAAGGGCACAAGTAGATGTACAAATACAACCTGGATTAAAGATTATAAAAATAATGTGGACGGATTGAAAGAATACTTGCTGGTTTTGACTCATTATTTTCATTAACTTTTAAAACTATTGTGCATATGTCTTGGTAATGCGTATTTTAGAAGTTTGTAAAAACTCTAAATTTGTTCTAAAAATGATATAAGTGGTTCACAGAAAAAAATTCAAGAGAGCGGTAAATATAGATGCAAATATGTCTTTGAAAGGAGTGCATTTGCACAATAATGTTGCAAAGGCGTTTTTATACCAATCAAATTCAATGAGTACAATACTATAAAAATAAGGCAGATTTTAAGATTGCTGTCACACAGATGAAACACAATACGATAGTTTATTCAATATGCATTTTTTTCATGAGAAGTATTTTCTTAAATATTGCATTCATCATACCATTCTGGGCTAACTTTCCAAAAAAATAAAAAAAAATAAATAAGAGGGAGACAGAGAAAATCTGCAAATTAAAATAAATACGAACTTAGGAAACAAGTTGATGTCATAAATTTTCACACCAATAGCATGTCTAGAAGGATTCTGATGATTTAGGATAAAGGATTCTGATGATTTAAGATTCTAATGATTTTGTACCTTTGATGCTAACTTGATATTCAAGGCTGGTGTGTTTTCTCAGATGTAAGAAACTACATACTAAATCCATGCAATATGAAACTACTAAAAACTTGCAAAATGCCTTCTGATCGCGTCAGGTTACAGGTTCCGCCAAAAATTGTTTCATATTAAATTCAATGATTACAGGATAAAGAAAAAATCACAGCAATGAGAAACCTTTTCAAAGCGACCAAAGGACCTTTTGAATTAATTAAAAAAAATAACCTTAGACAAGAAATTTCAGGTTGTTCTTTTACACTCTTGTTTTCAGAGTTTCGAAAAAACTGAGAAAAAAAAGACATTGTGAGTTGCAAAAAAATTAAATTAAAACCCTTGTCCGTTAAGTTAATGCTGCAATAAATTTGTTATAACACATTTCAAACGAAAAGTAGCTATACAAAAATAAGTATGAAATCAGTATAAAAGTATAAAACTTAACACACGAAGAAAATAAAAAATATAGATACAGAATTGTACAAGATATTTTGCCACTAAAAATACCGATAATTGTCACAACAGGGCACTTTCGAAGTAGTGTGAATTGATTATAAAATAAAAGTAAAAGAGTAACAATAGTCTTCGCACATATTATCTGACTACTTGTTTGTTCATTTTTTCTAATTCCGAAAACCATGTCCCTTGATGAATATTACTACAGGATTGAAAAAATGCCTGCTCAACAGACAAAACAACGGCACCTAGAAAAGCATCATCATAACAGGAGCATTTCATTCATAACAGCATTGAACTTGAGTGCATGAAAATTCAAAAGCTCTTTTTCTTCTACTTCACTTAATAAACTATGACTTTCAATTATAAAAAAATAATTTCTTGATTGGACGGAGAGAGAATACTCTTTCAATTAAATTATCTAATTCACCGTGATGAAGTGAATAAAGATTTCATCAATTAAACAAATTTAAACTTGAAATACTTCAGCTGAACAGAGAATTTTCAAAACTCTATTCCTGTCAAAAGAAGAAAAAATAGGAAATAAAAAATGGCCGGATTCCTTTTCTCAAAATGTGACAAACGCGTGGCATTTGAACTGAGGAAAGAATTGATCAAATTTGAATGAAAAATCGCAAGAGCCAAAAATAATGCATAGCAACAAGAACAAACATTATTTCTCACTTTATTATGTCATTTCACGAAAATCAACATTCTGAGAGAAGGAAAATGCAAATGATGATATTTGCAATAAATATGTACAGTATAGATCAAGGCATCAATTAGAAGATAAGTTGTGATCCTGAAACTTGGATGGAAAATAGAGATTCATGCCCTCTTAGGAACACAATGGGTTTCAGTCAAAATATCGACTTTGGGTACTAGAACGTAATAAGCCTACAAACTATGGTAAAATCAGTTAATGGTGTTGTCTGGCTAAAACACCTATACACCGTACGAAATGTACAAGATCGATCAACGCCTTACTTAGTTTATATATTATCCTTGAACTCAAGAGCAAGGAGCAGGGGCAAAAGTAAGATTATTGTTCGAATTTTGATCAGAAGGAAACAAAGTGAAGAAGGAAATTATTAACTGCTGTTAAACCGTGTCAGAGAAAATACTGAAACAGCTATGGAAAAACATATCGTTAACAGAAGAGTTGGCCTGGCAAGGGTTACGGCTAAGTTGTAGATTGGACAGTACGGACACTGACTGCTTCCACAAACTTCACAGATATTTAATAGGTATGTAGGTAGTGCATCGAATATTGTTTCATTGAATCTTTCAGGCGCATAATAATCGTACACACGAATTGGCAGGTATCGGGACATATTAGCAACTGGGAACCATCTCTCGATTGTAAAATTAACACAAATATCTTCTTCATCTAGGTAGTCAAAGTAGAATAAAACTTTCTTCTCCTGGTAACGGGCTCTTTGAAGATTACGAACGTAGCGAGATAAGATGTAGGAGTCCAACTTCT
This sequence comes from Bemisia tabaci, assembly GCF_001854935.1. Taxonomy (NCBI): domain Eukaryota; kingdom Metazoa; phylum Arthropoda; class Insecta; order Hemiptera; family Aleyrodidae; genus Bemisia; species Bemisia tabaci. The sequence continues at coordinate 8,670,145 of NW_017547112.1, read as the reverse complement.
GCTGCTGTATTATGTAGCCTGTGGGTATACCTATATCCAAAACAGCCATTCCAGATCGAACTGATTCGTTGAGAAGCGTCCATTTTTGACAAACATTGTACGTGATGTGAGACTGATTGCGACCATGGAAATGAGCCCAAGCCTTCACGCCAAATGATTCAATACGTGGAGCAGTTTGGAATTTGGCAATGTCAACATTGTACTGAGTGGACAATTGTAGGATAGCATAGCCAGCACCTTTAGCTTGAACTTTGACAGTACCCCAAGCATGAGGAATTTCAATTCTTTGCAATGTGGCCATATTTTTCTGATTCACTTCCAGCACTTTGACTTGACCAGGTAATGCAGTGGCTTCAATTGTGATGGCCATCGAAGTCACGTCCCTTAATCGATGTCTGTTGGTGTACTCTATTAAAGCTTTCATTGCCATTGCTGTATCTTGAGTGGACGCCCAACCTCCATCGGTAAGTCTTTGAGTATTCAACCATTTCACAACAGAGTCTATCATCAACTCTTGTCTGCTGACGTACACTAATAGGGCATAAGCTGTAGCTTCAACATTCAATGAATCGTATGCATTCGGTAATCTTGGTAGTAAAAACGGTTTTTGATTTTCATTTTTGTACGGCGGCGCTGGAATGTCACCTTTTCCCCAACAAGTTAAACCACCTTCTGTTCTCGCATGGCGCACTAAAATACTGAAAGCTTGTTCTGCAGAGGAGGCCTTGCTTAACATGAGAGCATAAGCAACTATTGCTACTTCGTATGCTTCACCAAACTGCTCTAGAAGTTTCAAATTCCTTTCGAGCCAAGAGATAGCTTTTTTCTGAGCATTAGCAACCTCAGCACCGAGCCCACCAGTCAAGTCTTTCACTGTCTCTAGGGTAATGAGTACGTGTGCGGTGAGAGAAATGTTTCGATACTTGACGTTGTCATAGGGCCAATTGGTAGTACTGTTCACTTTCCTGTCAGGTAACCAAGTTATCTCGTAAAAAGCTCCATCTATGGTCTGGTGTTGCAACACCCAACTGACTGCTTTGGCAATGATAACTGGATCAATGTAGATATAGTTTTCCCACTCATAGAAACTAGCTTCCTGGAAAACTCTGGCACAAAATGAAGTTAACCAAACACTGTTCGATGACGTGTTCCAATCAGTACGGAACAGACTAAACGAGCCATCAGGATTCATAAATGAAAGCATTCTTTGGTATCCAATGTTCATGTGATAAAACGATTCTTTTTCTAGCGTTCGATTGCGCTGGTTGATGAGCCTCATGTACATGGTGGTGTAGAGGTTGGCTGCAAAACTGAACATAGTCTGCTCTGCACAGTCCATTGGCAGCTCAAGGAGTGATGTGGCATTTACAGGCATTGTCGGAAAGATTGGGCCGACAACGTCACCAACGATGGATACAAAAGCTTTGTTTGATCCAAAAACATAGTACCGATCAATATCATAAGGAATAATTGGAGTTTCAGTCACATTGACATGCATGTACTGGAATGTGTATGCTCTGTTACTCAAATCAAGTAGGACTGACTCATGACGGTACTGCGGCAAACCGTCTGCTATAACGTTCAATTTCCTTGTTACAACATCCTTCCCTATCAGAGTAGATGCGTAAACAGTAACAGATATTTCTCCAAGACGAACAGGAACTATTGGTAAGAATACAACCTGCGTGTCTTGCTGCTTGATGTAAATGAAAAACTGATGTTCTCCATGAGATAAACGAGGATTATACGACCGCACAATACCGTTTTCTTCTACATGAACAAATCTGTAATCGTCTGATCCTGTCAAGACAACTGTTGCTTCTATATCATTGAGCATATAATTAAATACTGTTACACGAATACCAACTTGTTCTCCTTGATGACTGGTGGTTGGCATTTCAACATTGATGTAAAATGGTAAAATTCCTTTATATTCAATGGGTTTCTTAATCATACCGAATCCTAATTTAGGTGACATTGAAAAAGCAGTAATCATCCAATGAGCAGGGCGCTTAGGTACATCAATATCAAACAAAAATCTTCCATGAGGTCCAATATTAATATCTTTCCATAGCCAAACGTGTTCATAATGTCTCTGAATACGGTTGAAACGATTCTTCCGGAACAATGAAATATCAGTTAAATTTCGTAGAGGACAGTTAGCTTCGTCAGTCCCATCTTCACAATCTAAACGTCCATCACAGCGCTTATCATATCTATAACAGCGTCCATTCAAACATTCCAATAATCCAAGACTGCGATTGCATTGGTCTAAACGATGAGGAATAACAATGTCAGTGAAGACCACCAGTCCTGCATACTCGAAGGTTCTGTTGGCATCAATACCATATGTAGAAGAGGGGTAATGAACAATATCATCAGGGTCTCCTTCATGAGAATAAAATAGGTGGGTGAAAGTACCATTACCTTCTTCGTCGAATCGATCCATCTTTAAAAGGACTTTCGCATAAGTAAGTTCATTACCTGCTTGTAAACTGAAGAAAGGTCTGTCTAATCCTGAGAGCCCAACGTACGCTCCGGGTTCACCATAGATGGCCACTTCAACTCTTTCTCCTGTTCTTGCTTTGCGATTGTTGATGAAAACAGTGAAGTTGTTCCTAGAAATACCATTCACAGGGAATGTTAAACTGTCTACAACAACATCTCCATGATTACCAACATTATAAACAACAATAGTGGCAGAGGGAGCCATTTCAGCAGATAAAGCAACGGCAAAAGTACGAACTGAGTTTTGCATATTTTCTTGACCAGCTAGGAGAACGATACCTTTCGACAGAATGATGTAGTTGAAGATTTCCATCCTGAAGTTACTTTGCACATGGAATATAATGTATTCATCCACCTGGAAAAATACGAGAAGTAATTAGCAAATGATTGAATGTTGTCATAGCAGAAGTCAGTCCAGAGGAACTTAGAAAATTAATATTTATGGAGTTATCTAGAATGTAATTAAATGACTCCAAAAAATTACTAAAAAACTCAAAGCAAAATGCAAAAATGGTAAAAAAAAAAGGGTCAGAGGTCAATTTTGACTGATCTCAAAGATAGGATGAAAAATAGAAATGAATTAAAAAACATTTTAAGCGGCAAAACATACATGGAAAAATAAAGGAATATCATGACTACGTACGTAGATGAAACAGAGAACAGCAATAGAGATTTCAAATTTTCCTTGCGGTCAACTTGGGTGGTGCTTCTTCTGAAAATCACCTGACTCATAGTTGCTAGATGAGTACTTAGGGTTAATTTTTTTTAAAATTTTCTTGAAGTACTGAGTGAGTAAAGCTCCCAGTAATTTTTTCCGTTTTTTTAACTCAAATTGACGAAGATAATCAATTTTAAAATCGCCAAAATCTAAACCCATTTGAAGCAATGTTTTTGGCGGTCTGTTATGACACAAATGTCATGATGGATTCATTTAAAAGCAGCAAGCGTGAAACTCAAACCTCTGTTTTGGCTACCCTAATTTTTTGCAATTGTAAGAGAATTTTTCTGCTGGTTGCCTTTATCAAATAAAATTAGGGGAAAATCAGTGAGCTTAGCTCATTTAATACCCTTGAATGACTCAATAAAAAAAATGACTTCACTGACCCATCTGACATCACTACAGGTTGTAGCCATCATCAGATTACTACTGCCGCACAAAAAAGCCATGTTACTTTTACCAAGTATCAACGTTGAAATTTAAAATAACTAGACCATAACATTGGACTCTTCACAAACAATGCACTGTACCTTGGCATTCTCAGTTGAGGTTAAGACTTTGATTTGATGAGTTGATGGAGAGTAGTGGGCCAGCAAAAGTAGATCAGCAGTAACCCGTTCACTTGAAATATCTTTGAAGTTGGCAGTAACTCTCATTGATTCGATGTCACGGAGAATTTCATTCGCTCGCGAATTTTCATCAAGACCTGAGAAAAAAAGAAAGAATATTAAAAATGCATGTTTCCAGTATTCAATTGAATACTACAGAGCGTAGTGAGACCACATTTAACTGGATTGTACAAGTTCTATGCTTTCCAAGAAATGCTGGAGGTCACAAAGTCCGTGGAGAATAGTTTTGATAAATTTTCTTCTGTTATTTTGATAAAAGCATTATGTTCCCCGACAACTAGCAGACGGTACTACATGCAGTTCTTCAAGTGTATGCAGAATTTTTCTGGGTTTAAGGCTCAATAAAATATGGTCCTTGTTTTTAAGTAGAGATTATTCTGATTTCAGCTAATATTCAAGGTAGCGAAGGTGGTCCTAAGGCAAAAAGGGATGTTTGGCAGGTATTAATCGTTCAAGTAACTAAAATTGCAATTCCTTAATGAAAATTATTCCTCTAGATCCACTGATGTTTTTTCAGATTTCAAGTTTCTTGTCTTTTTCATATCAGAATGACAATTCCTCGTTTTATATGTTATTGTGACCTGTTGATACTCTGTAATAAATTGAATCTGGGAGAATGAAAACACACCAACCCGGAAACTTAAAAATACCCAATTTTCATAAAAGCCATTAAGGACGGTGCATCTATGTTAACTTGGGTCTCTAAAGTGTTCCAGAGCACTAGTTCTTTGGCACCAAAGAGCTTTTTCTTCGGCCAAATTATTCACTTACTGTGCAGTTTTTTACGCCTTTAATTTTTCCAAGTGTTTTCATGATCACCGATCCAATTGTGCGAGGCCCAAGTTTGGATTTGATTGATCATTAAAATAAAATAAACAGAACATAAAGAACTAACCAAGTTGGGTGCTCAGGTCAACTTTCATGGCCCAAACACCTTCATGATCTTGAGACATTTTCAGTTCTTGATTTTCGATATTACGCCGGCCTCCTGACCGCATTCCAACATCTGCACTCACTTCCATCCTGCCGTTTAATAACCGATTGAGTGAAAGAGGGGAGCCATCTTGGAATGAAACTGCCATCTGTGACGCAAATTAATGAAAATCATTACTACTTATGTTTGCTCTAGAGGTATTAAATTTTTGGGGCCTCTGAACATGAAAGAAATAGATCTAACAATGAGTAATTATTTCAAAGTCGTAGATGCAGCTTATCATTATTGGTCATCAATTTCGGATACTTTTTCTCACTTTTGATCATACCTACACGAATTGAGTAAAAAAAGATGGGGTTGGAGAGAAGGACATTTTACCTGATATTTTCTATCATGATGAAATATGCGAATGGGGTGCTTAAATAAGTTGGAGACTTTCAGATGTGATTGAGAAGTGGAGGTGTAAGATTTAGATTCGTACGAATTAATAAATTAGGAAGGATATACCTTGTATATGATCTTCATGAAATTGAAATTGAAATGATGGAAATACTGAGGTAAAAGGTTAATAAATGATCGACATAGCGGGACTTGTCGATGGTGATGAGTTGTCAATGTTTTATATTGTTGAGGGTAAGTTGAATGTTAGATAACTTTAGAGGACGTTGTTGACTTACGTAAATAGTGAACGGCATTGAGGGTTTGAAAACTTGCGGAGATCCACCAAGGAAAGAAACTCTCAAAGAGGAATTATAAACTCTAGAAACAGCATAACCTTCAATGATTTCGTCTAAAAATCGATCACCGACAGTGGCTGTGACCATGATTTCCATTCCTTCAAGTGATGGGACATACTTCTCTATTTCACTTAGTGGATACTTGAAGTGATACACACCGTAAAACTAAAAAAAAATAAAAAGAATGATAAATATTCTATTGAAACATGTGACAAAAGTCAAAGAAGTTATTGCAGAGAGATTATGAGAGCGGGCAGTAATTGTTGATTATTAGCCTTGGATAAAGACAAAGAATTCAAAAATAGCTGCTGAAAGGCTTTCACTTTGCTTCTTCACAACTGTCAAACCAAGAAAATTGCCAAAAAAAATGGGGTTTAGTGAAACTAAATTTTACGAAAAAAAAATACAATACAAAGATGTGTTGGGCTAGTCAGACTTTTAAATTCAAGTGTGAACAAGAAACATCCTTAGCCACACAATGAATGATACTGCTAGGTAACAAAAAAAGTCTTGCTTGGTCCATTTTGATTTGAGCCCAGAGCAACCAAAACAAGAATAGTCGTCAACATGAGGCAATGGGTTGGTAAGGAACAAGTAAAACATATTATCTACTTCATTTCTGTTAAAAATAATTGGTCAAAGAAAGAATTTTTCAGCAGATTAGGAAAACTGGATATTTTTTTCTCTTCTATTATTCCAGGTAAAGGTGTGACGGACGGTACAAAATCTTAGAAGTATTAGAGGAGCAGTTCTTACTGACATGAAGTTACTTACGAATTTTAAATGAGGAATCTGGGCCATTCGTTCATATTCAGTCGGGCGGGGAAACCAAAATGGATACGATTCATCCTGTGAGGAAAAAAAATTAGCACTAGAGTGAGTTCGAGCTCAAATCGGATAATGAGGTCTAAAAGGACATTAATCTGAAAAATAATTTTGCGGTTTATTTTATAAATGCGACCCTTTACAGGGAAAAGCATTTTTAATCCCAAATGGCAACATGGCTGAAAAAGTAGCTTTTGAAATTTTGACAAAAAAACTTCCCAAGAGGGTGATCCAAAAAATAAGTTACTTTAATTCATATCTCAGATGTTTCAAGTAATAATTCAATCTGTGAGTAGTTTCTGATTCCTTACAGCCAAAGCTCTCGAAAAATTTTAATGACGTAAAAAAGTCCTCAATCGCAAAGCTAAGTAATATCAAGATGTAAAGACATTTTTCTCAAGCCCTGACATATTTCCCAGGTCCTTGATTATGCTAAGGCGCAGCAGGTGTCTAAATGCATTTGATCAAGGAACACTTAAAAATTACTCTGTAAAAGCATTGTGAATATTACAAGACAAGAGACATGGAATGCGCTCTCATACAAGAAGATAGAAAGTTCATTTAAAGTATGGATTGAAAGTTCATTCAAAGTATGAAGTTACACGAGCATTAATTGAGAGCTTTATAAATAAGAGGAAAAATGGACAAAAGAATACTTACAAAGTTAAAATACTTCTCAACAATTGGGATTTCATTTGTGTAAGTACTGATGTACCCTTTTGCTGGTCGTATTGTGGCTTTCAGAGTTAAATTACCATCCACTGGACCACCACTCGTATAATTTGCCATCACAAAGCCGCTGAGGTATCTATCAGTATCGAAGAAAAAGGGCGGCATGGTGACGTTCACCTGAATTAAAAAATAAGAAAAGGAAAAAGTGAATAAATGCTCTTTTAACAAATAAATGCATTTGTAGATAGAGAGATAGATAGATAGATTGAGATGAAAGGGAACGGGTAGTAATAAAGGAAAACAGAAAGCTTGTCAGAGGAACAACTAGAATATGAGGATGGTATCCTCAATTTCGTCATCTTCCTGAAACAGAATTCTGGGATGTTTGCAGTTTTTCATTTCTCATTCAGACTGGGTGATAAAAATGAAATGCATAAATGTAAGTGTAAAAGTTGAAATAAATACGTTTTTTTTTTTTTTCAAAGAAAATCCAAAACGATTTATGTGATCGAAAAAGCACCCATGACTATCTGTTGACGCCAAAATGTTGCAGCATTCTACAGGACTCATTATAATCCCCAAATACGAGATTGAGGAGAGTTACAGATGGAGAAGTTGAGAGATATTATTATAATTAAGTACATGAAAGATACTTAGGGTAGGTTTTCTTACATCATTCTCTGAGCAAATTTGGTGGCTAACAGCTAAGGAAAGTGCCTATGGACGCCGTAAATTGGGAAATGCAATGCAACTTATGGAGTGCACAAATTTTGCATTGAGGAATAGATTTTAGACGTTTTCCATTAGCTCAATGTGATCTTCTAAACTAAACTAAAAAACGTTTGCTCGGTTGACATTATCTCTTGTGTGCAACAGACTCCACTGAATCAGGTTTAGATTAGATTTGGACTTAACTCATAAAATCTGCTGCGGTATAAAATCTTTCAAAGTATTAAAAATTGCTTGATTTGCATGTTCTGATTTATGTTTATCAATTCTTCAGAGATGGAATGCATTTGTGCAGCTTTTAGTAAAGAGTAAAGAGATGTGGAAAATTACAATAAGAAACCAGAGACTGGTGTAATACCTCAAAACGCGTTTGATAGTATTCTTCAACTGTAAATTTGGCTTCTTCCACTTGACCTTGAACAACGACTTGGATTGTCCACTCACCGAAGACAGGCTGGTCAGACAACTGATATTGTAAACTCACAGTTCCCAAGTTGGACTAGGAGGAAGAGAAAAACAAAGAAAAAACGTTAGAACTCAATACTTATTTGAAAAGAGCTGTGTAAAGTCCACTTATCATTTAAAATAAATTCGAAATGATCACATATGTGGAAAAGTCATTTCAAAAGTGTCCACTATTTCCTACGCTAATATACATGGTTCTTCAGGCAATATTGATGGCCAAATAGCAAAATCACATACATATCTCCATTGATGTGTTTCAGAATTCCTGCTACAATTTAGTGTATCAAAAAGAAACAAGCCAACTTGATAGCTTGAAATTTATACAGCATATTCTGCTGACAGATAAGAAAGTTTAAATAATTGTTAGGAAAGTGCGTTGGCTAGTTTTCCAAAGAAAACATGAAGTATGACAGAAAGTCAGCTATATTGCAACCGGAGACATGTGTTTTAGCATAACAGCCATCGATATACTAGTTTGGTGAATATTTAGGATAGGACCCTCGAAAATTTTTGAATAGGAAGTAGGAAGTCACACGGCAAAAAGGGGTAATTAATTTTTCGACATTTTCAATGCGCAAAGCAGATTTGATTTGAATTTCAGTTAAGAAATACAGCTTTAAGAGAATTAATGCAGATTTAAAAGTACATGAAAACTACATACATGAAAGCTTAACCAAATTAAGTTAGGCGTTGTAGACGCAAATAATTTTTTGATTAATCTATTAGTTGGTCTAAGAATGCTTGAATAATTGTATGATTTTAATAATCATTTGGGCATGCAATTTACCTGTCTGGAAAGCCACCGCCGCATGATGTGACGATTGGGGTCCAACATGTACACATCAACAGAGTATTCATAAGGTCTAAGTTCAGTATTGATCGGAATGGCTCTTAATCTCACTGAAACAAGGAAATACGGATATTGTTGAAAATAATGCATTTCATAACTTTCAATATCACATTCTAGTTGGGTAACTATTTTTTTGAAATGACTATTTGTTAGACAAAAAACCTATGACCTGAAAATAATGCATCCTAAAAACCGAAGAAACAAAGAACACAGAGCAACAATATAATGTATCAAACCCTTGAATGCAAACCTCCCTGCTTTTTGTTTGATTCTGCTAGACATTTCCACTATCTCTTGGGTTTCAGGAAGAGTTGATCTTTCCTGAGCTAGTCAGGTATGGATGTTGCGGCGTAAAGTTGCAATAAAAAACCAATATTTTCTCCATCAAGGTCACTCTTTTCAAGAAAATAATATTTTTTCTTATTCATCTGTTGGAACAGATGCAATTATCAAAGGCGTTAGAAGATAAAAGAGATCTAAGTTAAATTGTTTGGGAGTGTCTTATTCTCAGATTTCCAAGTGAGCAACTCTACATATTTTCAAGAAAAAACTTGATCAATCTTTAGGAATAGGAATATTAAAATATTTAATACTCATTTGTATGCTTTGTCAATGAAATTTATTGTTTAATGGCAACTATAATATGTATTCTTGCCATGATAAACTTGATGACTGTTGGAGGGGGTAAATGAAAACTTATAGCTAGAGAGGAAGCTTCACAAACCTGTTTCACTTTGTTTATAGATGGGTTTATCAGTCTGAATAAAAACAGTCATGGCTCGCTGGGAGAAATGAAGCTTTGTCTCATTCACAAAAGCTGCCCCTCCAAGAGTATTGTCATAAAGTCCTTCAACTCGCAATCTGTATTCACCTGGAACACTTGTTGGTGGAACCTGAAGAGAAACAATGAAATCGAGAGTTAAAGTAAATGAGAAAGAAATTCAAGACTATGAAAGGAACAGCAAAATTCTCTCAAGTAAATTGAAATTAATACTTCAAAGTGGAAACCAATTACATTGTTTACAAGCATTGCAAAAATGTTTTTCTCTCACTTTCTGATTTAAATCATATGATTCATTCTTCTAAGAGTTTCGGTAGGAAGGGTTGGAGTAGCAACAGAGGCACAATGCCCCACCGCAAACGCTTCTAATTCTTTGATCCACTGTACAGGCGTTGTGTTTAAAATTTTCTTAAGGCTGTATTTTGGTGAATTTTTTTACCAAAAGAGTTCAAAAGGTCTCACTACAACCATAATAATATTTTAGAATCCTTTTAAAACTGCATGCCAGTATCTAGCTTCTTTTCTCTTTCTCTCTCTCTTTTAACTGTGATTGTAACATTGCTTTTGGGACAACCTATGTTGAATCATTGGAGAGCTCTATATTTTAGGAGCAGGTTCTGAGCGTAATAAATGCAAACCCTTCTACTTTAAACAATGAGATACTTATAGGTCATCATAAATAAAATCATGCTATGCCAATGGTGTATAATTTAAAGACATTTTGGTTCATACCTTCAAGATTAATGTTTCTGGAATGTCCAATTTGATAGACTTTGCATCTGCACTTAGTTCTACTCGATTTCGTTGGATTGAGGCTCGAACTGTTAGAGGACTTTTGGAGTGGTATACAGATACTGCGACCCGATACACTTGCCCTGGACGAACGACGCGGCTGGCAACGATGAAATAACTCCTGAAAAAATATGAGCAAAAAAAAAGGTGTGAGATTCTTCGATGTTTTCTTTTTATTCTTTTGTAGGTATTAGAAAAAATTTGATGCATCAAGTACTTTTTAATCGCCACTTCGAGTAGCCTGTAAGAGATGAACCCAAGCTCGATACCCCAGTCCTTTAAATTATACCCAGTCACAGGGGACCCTTGCTTGAGACCATTGAATTGACACTGTCTGGTCAGAAATCAAACCTGAGACCTCCTGATCATAGAGCAAGTATTACAATCTTCACAGCACAAGAGGCTGTAAAAGGAAAAAAGCAGAAATTTTACTTGTTCACTGCCAAACCAGTCCTAGTGATAGAAATAAACAGCATGTACTCAACGCCCTGCTGGGCAATAGAGGCGCTATGTGCTGGTCATCTACAGAAATAATTCGGAAGTACTAATTATTAACACTTAACCAGTAGGAAGCGCTAGCACTACAGCAATCCATGGAAACTGTGATTTGAACGTTCAAATTTTGAAGTGTTTATGCATGTCGAGTTTTTTGTTTTTAATAAATAGTACTTGTACGTGCACTGCGCCTTTTTATGTTTTTCATGATGAGTGCTCGAAATACCCTGTGATTAGTTAGTCTGCACGCTAAACAGTTGGCATTTATACAAAAATTCCTACGGCACCGCCACACTATCATGTCACTTCTGATTTTTAGAATCAAGACACTGAATGAAATCCTGAGAAGACGTGTAAATGGAAACTTAAGCTCCATTAGATTAGATAGATAGATAGATATAAAAAGTGACCATGGTGGGCTGTGGTCAATAGACTGGACACATTGCTGTTAATTCACATATCCTTGACCACTCCACACTATCTTTCAAAAATAAAGGAAGCAGGTGCTTCAGCTGAAAATTTTACTCGTCTATTTTTGCGAAGCACTAATTCACTTTTTCAACTGTAGTAATCTTTTGAAAATAAGAGCCTTTAAAATTTAAGTAATTGATAGCCATCTGAATCTCACTGTTAAGGAGTTTGCATCCAATAATGAATATCATCAACAAATCTTCAAAATGCAACTTAAAATTATTTAATTAAAGCACTTCAGTGTTTAAAATTTCAAAAGGCAAGGGAAACTTCAAGTAACTTACGCTTCTTGAATGATTAAATTGTTATCCAAGCTGGACCAGATCCCTGAACCACTGGTCGGCAAATTTCCACTTGCGCTGAAGTCAGGCTTGAAGCGAGTTCTTTCAGGACTCCAAGTAGGTGGCCTGTTACTGAATTGATCTTGATCAGTCATATAAGGCAGGTCTTGACTCATCGAGGAGCCGAAGAGGCAGCATAAAAGCAAAACGACTGACATAGTCATTTTCCTACTGAAAAAGATTGAAACACAACGCAAGGTAAATATTAGCTGAAAAAGTTAAAACATTTCTGATAAGCTTGCATATGGTGAGCTCAAAACATGCATATAATTTGCAGGCTTCAAAGATACATAGTAGTGAAAGTATTAGAAGAGACCGATGAAGCATGTTAACATCACTGGAGGGAAAGGTACTTTGAGGGGTTATGGTGAGATGAAGATTTGGAGTGTATTTAAATTTCCTTAATTTGATACTATTCATTTAATATTTGCCTTTGATTGAAATGCAATACTCAAACTGGAAGGCACCTTCTAACTACGTTCATTTCTTTGGGGGTGAACTCCATACAGGTTAAAAAGTGCGCAAGTAAAAATAAGGATCATTAAAGCTTTTAGATTCCTTTGGGTGAAAGTTATTACCCTCTTAAAGAAATGAGCTGCCCATACTAGAAAGAAAAATTGAGAGGTAGATTGGCTACATTTTCCCGAAACTATAACATCAAGCTGCCACTGAGAAGGGCTTTTTTTTTATCCATAGAATGCATGGATCGAGATCCTTGCGGTTCGGGCCAGTTCGACCGGCCTAACCGCGGCCTCAACCCACTTCAGAAGAGTGGTCTAAGCATTCTACTAGAACAGTTGGAACGGGATAAAAAAGTGATGCATTCCGTAGCGATCCTCTGCGGTTTGGATAAAAAAACGCCCTACATATGAAATCACCAGGTCTGGACGGTTCGGTAGGTTGTGCCTGAATTTTGAAATCATAAGGCTTAATGACCTTGTGATCCATCAAACTGGGGAAATGGTAGCAAAATTCTCTATGAAGGGCCAAAACTCAGCAAAGTCATGAGATATCATCAAGAATTACGTGTATCGGTGAAGTTGAAACCACACCCTCGCGCACTAAACTTGAAGACAGTAAAAGGATGAGTAAAATTTAATAGAGACGGGCGCATAGTTATCTCACAGTAGAAATAGCTTGCTGGAGCATACTTATACTGTGAAGCAACAAAATAGAAAAAACAAACGGACGACCAAACAGCTATTTAAAGGTTGGCAGTAACACCGTAGAACCATGTTGTTACTATTAGGTAACACAGTGTATATCTCTTTTCTCCTCTCAGTGTAAATGTTCGAAATTTTTAGGGTTTCATATGAGCTTAACGTTGTAAAATGAGGAACGGCGCGATCATTTTCATTGGAGAGTAATGCGATCAAACATCTCATGGAGTCATAAGCTGCCTTAGGCCATAACATTAATTACTGCAGTGGTCTCTCATACTGGGCAGCTGGTAAAATACATGATTTAGCGGCAATAGTACTTGAAACTATCCTGACATTTAAAAATGCACTGGAATAGTTGACTGGGTTGAATAATAAATTGATATCTTCATGAATTATCCTCCAACAGTTATTTCAAACGCGGTAACGCCCAGTAATGAGATGCATGTTGTTTACCTGGGAACCGCGGTCAAATCGCGACACATTATTAAAACCACGGTGCCATGGAAAAGATGAACACATACGAAACACTGAAGCACTGGTAAATATTAAACAACTGGATGTAAGCACTCATTTACAGCGTGATTGAGAAAGGTCTAAATTCGCAATGATCGGTGAAATAATTTCATGATTCCATTTTGCATTTGCAGAATGTACACAAGGTGAATTTTACACGAAGGACGAAGGAGCCGAACTGCCGAGTCAACAGAAAGGAATGCTTTCTCTTGATTGGCTCAATTTATGTGACGTAAGATAATTGGTGATCGGTGATGTTTCGAGCTCCGATGATAAGGGGAGTTTTATTTTCAGTCCTTCGTTTATACCAAAGTGCTTTGTGATTGGTCGAAGAACAATAAAATAAAAACAAGTACAAACGAATACGTAAACACAACACTTCTTATCAGTTCAAGTGAAAAACGATAACGTCAAACAAAATTCTTGTCTTCTTTTTCAGTATGTTTCCTGAGTTTTCTTCAAAATTGCAATGTTTTACTTTTGGTCCATCAGTTTTTCTATCAGTATTCTTGCTCAGTTGTCTCTTGCCTTAAAAACCTCTTTCAATATTTTTCGACCCAATCAACCACTTGACTTTTTAGAATCCAAGTATGGCTCATTCTCTGAAGAGCTTCGAATTAAAATGTTGGATCAAGCTAGAGAAATGTTTTATTTCGGCTACGATAATTACATGAAACATGCATTTCCTAAGGATGAGCTCAATCCAATCCTTTGCACAGGCCGGGGCCCAGATTACGAAAATCCGTAAGTTGTCGTGCGATAAGAAATCGTTGCACTCATTTTTTTTAAAAATTTTATTGCCTAGTCCAATAGCATGTTTTAGATTTGCATGGTGCATGCTTTACGTCTGCATAATGCACCAGTGAATTCTGAAGAGTGAAAGATTTAGCATATAATTTTGATCTTCGGTAAAATACTCCTAGAAACGCCCAATGGATCTAGATTTGCTCGTGGACTCAGTATTATCGTTTGTTACAGCCACCTGCAAAGTTGACCTTTAAATCAGGGACTCACTTTGATTTCATCCAGGGATGGGCCATCTGATAAGAAATGCCGTCTTTCATCTAACTCCTTTGAGAAGTAAAAGATTGGGAAGTTAGGATCTTCCTGAAGGAGAGGGTGAAGAGACTCCTTGCCCTGGGTCAAGACTCTAAAGCATTCTATTTTTCAGAGGATAGCTTCCTAGATTCAGGGATGGGTTTTAACATTAGAATTTTCTGCTTAAGCTTCTTGGAAGGAATGCTGTCTTTGGGCTCTTTCTTGCCAAGAGAAAATCAAAATTGGATATCAATGCCTATTGATCTAACTTTATGAGGGAGACACTCAATATCCAATTTGTACTTATCAGAATTTACATTTTTCTATAGATATATCATTCCCTCTGAGAGCTTGTAGATCGCACTAGAGTCCCTTTATACCCAGAGTTACGACAACTTGATTATCAGCTGACTGGCAGCCGTCCTTGACTGGCCATGGAAGCCGAAACGAGTGCACCCAAACGAACAATATTGAGGGATAAGGATCAGGAATCCTGCGATGTCTGTCACACAAAAACAACAACATCAACAAAGTGATCAATTAAAAAGAAAATGAGATTGGTTTGTGAATAATTTC
The DNA here is from genome assembly GCF_001854935.1 of Bemisia tabaci. NCBI lineage: Eukaryota > Metazoa > Arthropoda > Insecta > Hemiptera > Aleyrodidae > Bemisia > Bemisia tabaci. The sequence continues at coordinate 8,654,908 of NW_017547112.1, read as the reverse complement.
TTAATCTATTTTCATTTTGGACCGATGGAAATAACAATTCACTCTTGATAAACCACAATTAGGTAATATTTTCATTATTCTTGTTCACATTCGAGGTACCGCCATCTTGGTGCACTCGTTTCGGCCTCCATGAGCGAGAACCAATCAGAATTGGATTTTTTTTTAGGCCACTTTCAGCCCAATCCTGGCCCAACCAAAAGTGAGTTGTCGTAACTCTGGGTATAAAGGGACTCTAGATCGCACATTTTTTTGTATTATTATTTTTCTATTATTTTTTATCGATCAGTTTTAAATTCCTTGTCAATTCTCAGCTTTGCAACAATCCAATTTTGGACTGACAATCATTGTAAAACCTTTGAAATAATTTTTCATTAGATGATTTGATACTCTTTTTAGGAAAATACACAAACAATGAAATAGCAAGAAACTCATTTATGAGGTAGTAAACCTGTTTGACGTTTTAAACGTATAAATATTTCACATAATGTTTTAAATAATTCTAACACCATTCTGAGAGCATTATTTTGTGTTTTTCAGGTCCAACATTAACATAAATGATATTCTAGGCGATTACTGTCTTACACTAGTGGACACTCTCGACACTCTAGCTATTGTGGGCAATGCTACCGAATTTCAGCGTGCCGTATCACTTGTTGTTGAAACTGTTGACTTTGATAAAGACAATGTAGTACAAGTCTTTGAAGCTAATATCAGGTATGATTTATTTCAATCTTAAATTTATCACAAGTTTAAGGTGTATTTTCAGCATTTTGAAGTTAGATTTGATAGTCCATTGATTAATGGATAATTTCTGGATTTCAGGACTTTTCCTCTGAGTTTCAGAGCATCACGTATCATATAGAAAACCAGTGACATCATCAAGTTTCTCAGAGAATTGTACAAAAAAGAAAAGCACTCAAATTGCAAATCACTGATGCCCGTAACAGCTCTCTTGCAAGCATCCATTTTTTACTGAGGCTTTTTTGTGTGATTTTCCCTTTGCCCACAATTTTTCTGGAGTGCGTTGCTATCATGCTTGCCTGTGAACTAACACCTTATTTTCAATTGTTTCCAGAATAATCGGAGCTCTTCTTTCGGCCCATTTACTCATTGAGGATGAAGAGCAACCGTTTGGTGATGTACGACCATCGTGGTATGAGGGACAGTTGTTGCAGCTGGCTCATGATCTTGCAGTGCGGTTGTTGCCTGCATTTGAAGATACTCCAACTGGCATCCCTCAACCAAGGGTTTGTACCAAAAAATTATGAAGTTAGCCAGGGTGTCCAGTTATATTATGACCTCAATCAATCAAAAGCTGCTTGTTATCCATAAAAAAAAAGGCTCATGAACAGAACTCTAGTGAGGTGGGCTGTTAAATTTGTAGGGGTGAAAAAGAAACTGCTCAAATTTACAAACCAGAAAATCTTTTTTTTTTTTTTTTTTTTTTTTTTTTTGCAGTGAAATCGATGTGGAACTTAGTAGTTTAAAACTTTTAAGGAGTGCATCCCAGGGGGTTCAAAATTACGCATGTATGTAGTTTTTTTGTTTTTTTTTTCAAATAGTGTAGTGATTTGTATATTGTGTTATGTCATATTCCTTGAGGACGGGTCAAAACTGTGTCAGCCAACAATGTATTTAGATTTTTATTAAAATATGTAAGCAACTTGAACTTACAGTGCTCTGGCTAACCACTAGACAGTATTCATACTTTCTTTGAATGAATATTTTCTGAGCAATGAAGGAAAGCATTATTTAAAATTTACTCTGGGAAAGGTTTGCTGGTTTTGCCCTTTTAAATGAACCACATTTAACAGAAATGCATCAATTGCTACAAGTTTGTACCGTAAAATAGAGGTCTAGAGTTTCATTCTCCATAAGACTTAAAATCTAGTACAAATTTTTACAACCATTTTCATGTTTAGAGTATTTTTCTTGTCTTCAAATTTTTGACAGGAGAAAATTCACCTACACTGAAGATAAATTGTGCTATTTAATCCAATTCATGGCCCTTTCTTGTGCTTAAATCTCAAGCAACCTAAAGCAGAATCATATTCGTTATATCTAAATACTGTTTTAATGTAAATGCAGGTAAACCTAAGGCATGGAATTCCTAAAAATATTAGCAACACGGAGACATGTCCTGCTGGAGCAGGGAGTCTTTTATTGGAGATGGGTTTACTCAGTCGACTTCTTGGTGACCCTGTTTATGAGGGCTATGCAAGAACCGCTATAAGGGCACTGTGGAAAGTACGGGCTAAATCTACTGGACTCCTAGGTAATTTTTCATGACAGTGATGAAGTTTTTTTTTAATATTTACTTTTCTCCAAGTCCTGAGTTGCATTGCCTAATTTATTTTTACTTTTAATCTCCAGATTTGAAACAAAACAAGTTATTTGCACCCTTTTAAAATCCTTGAGAGTATTCAAGGATAGTTTCAAATTTTATTTTTTTGGTTTCTTTTTGTACAAAAAGAAACAAAGTACAAAAAGTTGTAGAATTGCTTTTTGGAGTAAGTACTGTCCAATTTTTTTTCAGTGGCCGTTTTCAAGAAGCAATATTTTGATTAAATGAAGGTTGGTTTGAATATTATTTCCAAACAATGCTCATTTAAAACAAAGTTTATACTGTTCAGTTCTCTGCTCTTTTTCAGATGTATGAAAGGCTTAGAGTGTAATGATTGATATAATTGTTTGGAAAGTACCAGGCTAGGTCCCAACCACTGAGGTTTGAAACATACACTCACTTGTCCGAGATGAACTTTTCTGTCTTATCTGACGCGTTTTGTCCATAAGTAGATGGCCATCAGCCAAGATGCAACTACATTTATGTGGGTAACATCTGAGTTGGTGGCAAGCTACTTACATCTAAAATGCATCGGATTGGAAAGGAAATTTTGTCTCGTACAACTGACTATTATATTTTATTTTTAGTCAGAGTGTAAGCTCAGCATTATCTGTAATTTGTCAAATATGCATAGATATGATTAATACTTTCAGTATATTCTCAGTACTTTTATCCTTATCTGTGTAGCTTTTTTGATTTGTATATAACAAGTATTGTGCTGATGTATGTGCTTACATTTTTACAGGAAATGTCATAGATGCTATGTCTGGTGAATGGATTGGTAATTTAAGCGGTTTAGGTGCTGGTTTAGATTCTTTTTATGAATATCTGCTCAAATCATACATCATGTTTGGTGAAACTGAAGACTATGCAATGTTTCATGAGGCCTACCAGAATATCAAACAGCATTTGAGAAGAGGGTATGTATTAGTGCGTGCTAGGATAGCATCTCGTCCTTATAATAGTTTTCCATTCAAGTTTACTTCACTTTGTGTGAGCATTTCAATGGCAAATGCTACGTACAGGCGCCCAACAATTCATACGCTTCTTTTCTGCCAATTCCATGGCACCTCTATGTTCAATAGTAGTCTTCTGTATCAGTGCTTCATATAGTTTGCAAGGGCTTTATATTTTTACTCCCTCAAACGATGTTTATTTCTTTAAATGAACTTATGTTGCATTTAAAAAATCCTGTTTCAGACGCTCACAGTGTAACAATGGAGAAGGTGATCATCCTCTCTTTGTTAATGTCGACATGAATACTGGTGCAGTTTTATCAACGTGGATTGATTCCTTGCAAGCAGCGTTTGCTGGAATTCAGGTTAACTCATTTTTTTATGTGTAACAGTTTTAAACGCAGAAGTAAAGCTATGAGCTCAGGAAAATTCAGAAAATGTCCTTTATTCCAGCATTTATCGAAGACCAAATAAATGGTCCCACTAAAATTTTTACGAAGGACTTTTAATTATTCGGTTTCATGATATTTTTAAATCTCTGAATTATTGAGGATTTGAATTTGTATTCGCTTACAATGACTTGAAATGTTTATTTTTGCAAAGTATGAAGGGAATGTATTGATTTCGTAAGAAGATTCTCTTGCGCAATGTTTTCAGAATGTTTTTAAACTAATGTTATTTTTCTCAACGTCCATTGAATGGCAACTCTTATCAAATTGTAAAATTTCGTTTTGAACCATGGCATCTTTGATCTCCTTTTTTTAATCGTTAAATTCTAAATTCAAATTTTAAATTATTTTTTCAAATCAGGTTTTAGATGGAGATATTGAAGAGGCTATATGCTCACACGCCCTTTATTATTTGATTTGGAAAAGACATGGTGTTCTACCTGAGAGATGGAATTGGAAAAGCCTAGCAGCTGATGTCAAGTTTTACCCTCTTAGACCGGAATTAATTGAATCAACCTATATTCTCTATCAGGTGTGTATTTAATCGAAGTATTCAAGTTTTTACCTTTACATTTTAGCCAAAAAGAGCTACACTGAATTTGAATTGGAGCTCATTACAATCCTAAATTTTAATGTGAGAGTTAGGTACAACCCTGCCCATAAAAATTACATTCCAAAATGACAGTGTATTTTAACTTGAGAAGGACATTCAGAAATGAGAATTAAATCTAAATCAACAGTGAAAAAAGTCATTTTAAGTTGTCTGAAGGTCTTCCCTTCAATAAAAATTTGAAATTAATTTTTATTTCAGGCTACCAAAAGTCCATTTTACTTGCACGTTGGTCGTGATATTTTGGAAAGTCTGAATCATTTTACCAGGACGGAATGTGGCTATGCAACCGTTCATAATGTTTTCGACATGAGTTTAGAAGATCGAATGGAGAGCTTCTTTCTGTCTGAAACTGCAAAATATTTGTACCTGGTAAGTGCCTCAGTTTTTTTGCTGGAAAACATTTTTCTAAAAGTTTGTATCAAATATTAACTCTGTATGATAAAATATATTAGAGATGCTCTGATGCTTTGTGATATTTCACTTTATGCAAGTCATGCTAGCATCTAAGACATCTCAGATTTCAAGAAAGTTCACATTATTTCATTGGATTGTGAAAAATCAAGACTTTTTACATCAATTAAAATCTTGTCAGATTGAAAACTCACATCAATGTAGGTTAATCTATGAGGTCTCTGAAAAAACCATCAAAACCATCTCACTCAATTTTCAATTTTTTAGCACCTAGACCGTTATTAATGATCAGTTCTTAAAATTTTCATTATATTTCGTAATTTTCTTTCTTTCTTTCTTTTATTTCAGCTATTTGATGTTGATAATCATGTCAACAAAAACTTTGATAAATTCGTATTTAGCACAGAAGGTCACATATTTCCTGTCAACGCAGCCTTCCGGTCGAAGCCATGGGTTAAAGAGCCATCCCCACCATTGAAGCCTCTATCCTACTATAACATCTCAGAACCTGTGGTATGTCCTCATTTTAAAGTGATTTTTTTTCCTTCAATTCTTATTAGCAGCAGAATTAAGTTTTCTTGAAATGCTGAATTGAAAAACTGCTTTTACACATTTCTCTCTAAACTTCAATAATTCGACGGGGGCTTGAACAATGTCTGGAGACAGTACTAAAAAGGTGAATTTCTTCAAGTCTTTGGATGAAACTTTTCCAAAAAATGTATGCTAAAATTTTATGAGACATGGGCTTTTGCATTCTTGCCTCTCGAAGTAATGGAAAAAAAAAAATTGGGCTTAAAGGGAAAAAAAATTCACAGTGACACATCCAAAGTAGCACTAGCTGTATGCTAAAATGTTAAGTATTCAACATATTAATCAAACAGGTATAAATAAGCCCCTCATCTTACTAAGGCAGTGCTTTCGTTGAATTCTGCTATTCTGAAAGTCTTGCGTTCAAATTCGATTTCAATTCAATAACCAGTTGAAAAATAATAGGTGCCTTGTCAAAGTAAGTTGTTTGGGACCGTTTGGAAATAGAATGACACAATGCTAATCAGTCAGAATATTTAGAATCTGCTTGAATTACTCAATGACTTGTACGTTTACATATGAATACCCAGCATTTCTGCCCAACACTCATCGGTCTCCAGAGGTCGAAGAGATGGTTGAGTTGTGTTTAGTAAACTGATGAATCGAAAGTAGTCGGATAAGTTTATTGTAACAACATACCTAATAGGTGGTTTAAAAATATAAAATATTGCAGTGCTCTGGTTATATTAACTCAAGAATAACCCTTGTGTTTCACTCTGATGATTATAAATATTGTATGCAATCCCTTCCCATTATTTGATGTGTATTAATTTGTTTCAACTTTGTCTGTTCCAGTGCAATTCTGTGGACCAGGAGAAAAAATATTTTCTACCTCTGAAAAGTAAATATCTCTTACAAATTGGAAAAATTCTGAGTATTGAAGGTATGTAATTGAAATGAAGAAGTCCACTATCCTATGCAAGCATTTTTCTGCAAATGGTCTCTTCGGTGTGAGTCATCCAATTTATTTCCCAAGAATCAATTGAACTAGTTTATAACCTCACTGTAATATCTTGTCTTGAGGAATTGAATCCTTTTTAAAGGGCAAGGTAAGCATTGACAGAATGATCGAAAGGGACAGTAGGAGGCATGTCTTGTCTGACAAGTTTCGAAGAGTGCTCTAGAATTAAAGTTTTGTCAGGAAACCAGGAGCCTCTCTTCCAAATTCTTTGCTCAGTGAGTAAAGTTGCGATACTGTGATGCTAGGATGGTACTTAATTTTTTCCTACTTCTTTTTTCTAATAAGTTATGCTACGGACTTGTATTACAGTTGTTGCTCAACAGAGCTAAACTCTGTAAACACATCGTGAATTTTCATCAGTTTTGAAAGAATACTGAATTATTCGTGTGTTCAAGAATGAACCACTAGACAAGGTCTGAATTAGAGACAAACGTTGCACGTTTTTTCTACAAATTCTCTTGTAGAATGGAATACACACACCGGCAACTTTAGTAATCATCTCCTGAATGAGATATGACGAAGTATTTTAAATACAGATTAAATGAAAATTTGATCAGATGAATCGCACCATTTGTATTTTCGCCCTTCAATTAATATTAATGGTAAACACTTTTAACTTGTTTAAGAGTTGATTTTCAGACTTGCCGTCGTGTCATTTGCTTTCCTTATGGACTTTTGACGAGACCATATGTCACATAGTACTTTACATAATTCATACCTTGTTGTAAGGCACATTTTCTATAGTCAGGAAATAAATAAAAAATGAAAAATCAATTACATCATCGAATATGGTCAAATGAGAAAAGCATCAGAGTTTGCGCCAAATGAGGTGGCTGATTTTTAGATTACTACTAAGAATTAGCATCTTGACTCCTGAATTTTATTCCAATGCAAAGGTGGGGATAGTAGATCCTCTACTGCATTTAATCAGCTAACTAATCTTACATGAACTCCAGTTGTTATTCATTTCTAGAAAATTGAGATTTTTGAACTATATTTTATCTGAATTTAACTATCGAATCACTTAATATTTTTTGCAGATCATTGTGTTACATTTGAAAACCTAAGATATTTATCTATGAATCCTTTATTTTTTCTTTGAGAGTTTTAAAAAAGGTGGGTGTCTTCCATGAAGGTCTCCATCAAATAGTGAGAGTTGTTTATCTTTTTATTACATTCCAAGTGCCCTTTCAAAATCTTCTCATTTACTCTGCTTTCGGCGGGAAAGATTGTTCCTGTCTGAACAAACTTCTCTCTTTTAGTGTAAGTAACTCACTAGTAGTTCATAAAGTTATATCAATTTCTGGCAAAGCAGGAAGTTTTCTAAAGGTTGTCTGTGTTATTAAGTCATGCAACTCATTTGAACTTAAGCTAGTCGCTTCAATTTTTCTAGACAGCTCAGGTATTTTCCACTGTGGATATTAATTAGTCTGTCTGAAGGATGTCTCTTTTTACATTTAGCCTAATCATTAACTTCCCTTTGCCTTCTTCCTTATTTCATCCCTTCATTTTGGTTGTCTCGTTAACTTGTCTCTAAAGTTGAAAAATCATTAAAGTTTATGTAAATTTTTCTATTTTATTACTTGATTAAGAAAAAGGTAGTTTTGACCAGTTTAGTCACTGCGTACCTGCATATTCGTCAGTATTTTCTGAAGAATGTTTTTTCAATAGTGAAAAAATGTGATAAACGAGACTAATCTATTCGGAATAGCCTTCCAACGAACGAATTTATAGCTTGATGACATCTCATTACTTGGACTTGTACCGTAGGTAGTGCTAGCACTAGTCCAGTGATTGTCAAATTGATTTCAGTTCCTACTAAAACAAAAGAGCACTGCTTCCAACTTACCTGTAGGCCAATCATAGACCCAAAAAATAGGAACTATTTTGTAAACTAGTAACCAGGAGGTAAAACATGCTATTTTAAGTATGTACTGAAAGTTTTTGTATCATGATCCACTTCTCTTCGAGGTTATTCTGTTTATTATTGAATTTAAAAGGTAGATAAGTTGCATTTGTCGCAGAATTTGTTTTTGTTCTTATGATTGCAACCAATCATGCAAACTAGTTTCAGCAAAACATAATAATAATAAAAGCTCTCGAAACCAGAGCTCTAGAAAATAGGAAATTAACTGTGGGGAGAGAACTCTAAAAAACATTAGGAACTTTGGAGAGACCCATTAAGTATAAGGAATTTTGATACTTTACTGCGATGATGGTTGAAATTTTTCAATTTCGGCGGCTGGAATGATTTTATTGCTGTAAACATCGAAAAATGCATCTTTTTTGGGATTGATGACTTGGATCCTTGCTGAAATAGTCACCGAAGTATGTTCTCTTGGGCAGCGTTCAGCAGAAAGGAACGAAGTCCATTGCGGTATTTTCAAAATCGTGTAACTTCTACTTTACCATAAAGAAAACTGAATGCACGTACAATAATCAAACTTATGAATTTTTTCTACTTCAAACTAACAATTCTTTGACAGAAAAATAAAAAGTGTTCTAACTTTGGGGTGTTTTCCAGAAAAAGAAAGAATTGTACAATTTTGAAAACACTGTAATGAACTTAGTTCCTTTCCGCTAAAAGCTGTCATGACTCATAGGATTTTTAAAGGTTATCAATGAAAGCTATCAACGGCTCATTTAGGTCTGGATATCAATGAGCAGATGCCCATTTTGATGTCCTGTGGCAAATAACCCCCAGAAAAATGATGACCAGATCATCCCTAATTGCTAAACCAAACTCTTCTAAAGTACACTTGACATGTAGACAGACTTTGTTATCATTTGCCAATCCATCAAAATCATTTATCAAAACACAATTCTGCAACACGCAAAACCACCTCATCAGAGTTTCTTCTCTTTTAAGTTTATATATCTAACTTGAGTCATCATAGAAGTGGGGCGGAAACATTCTGTGTTGTTGATGAAATTTCCGAACCACATACCTCGCTTTGAGTAGTTGCATACTTCCTATCACACCTAATTTTTCAGCAGAAAACTGTTCAACCTCATTTCTTGAAAACTTGTTCTTCTCTGTCTGAAGAGTATTATTTAAAAATTTCAAAGTATGATTTTTGTTTGTTTTCCATTAAAAAAGGAATACTTACAGCAAAGGAGATATCAAAACACTGCATTAGAGATACATGGTCTGGTCATTTCAACGTTGATATGTTATTCTGTATCCTATGACATTCTATGAGTAGGAAACACTAATGTGTGGAAAGACTGAGAACCCATTCATCTCTTTGGTTACTTAAGATAGAGCACAATCCCAATTTAAGTTTGAAGTGTGCCATAGTTTGACTCGTGAATTTCTTAAGTCACTCCATATAGATTAACATCTGAAAGACTTATGTTTCCCATTAAATCATTTCTGTATGTATCAACTTGGTTGATTTTGTAAGTAATAATAAAAATAATTTGAAGAATTTGCAACACCCTCATAGTGAAAAGGTGCAAATGAATTTCTGGATGCTCTCGAAGTATCAATCATTGTTCTCCTCAAGTTTTTCTTTCTATTCTATTCTTTATTTTGGTTTTTAAGTGAACGTTTTTTAAAATAAATTTGTACATTTCTAACAGCAGTTGTGTTCAAATTAAAGTTTATTTTTATCAGAAGTTAACATTTGTTATTTCGAGTCATTAGAGTATTTTTAACCATTTGTTTTGTACAGACTCACTTTTAATTGTTATAACACGATCATTGAGTGTCAAATATAATTTTGTTGATCTGATAATTCCTTCTTTTCATCTTCGGTTATTTCCTTAACTTGTCCACCTCCTGCGCGATAACTACCTTTTTCATTTATGTACTTAGATGCATTTTTGTTGAAAATGTTGACTGATGATGAAACAACTAAATCTACCTGTTTATACCAAAACATACCAAGCTGAATACCTATCAATGTTCACCATTTTAACCCCAAAAGAATATATCCACTAGTTGCAAACGATTCCAAGAAAAAACCATTTTTAAGCCCACCCTATTGGTGAAGAAAAATATGAAAAACCAATGATATATGTAACCATTTCTACTTAGGAACCTAACATACAAGAGTAAAAAAAGAAGGAGGAAATTATGAAAATTATATTTACTCTACAATGCATAAGGTTTAACGACATGAGATAACAATGGTTATTAACCAAAAACAGTTTTTAGGAACTGAGAGAAACTTAATTCCTGAGTGATGTAGACATATTACACAGATTTCTCTTGAAAATTATGTTTAAAATTATGTACATTTTTTTTTAAAAAAAGGTATATAAATGAGTATAGTGAAAAAAGGAGGCTAAAATAATGAGTACCACAGATTGGTTGTATTTCCTGGTGCCTGAAAAGTGTTGTGATAAATAATGACAGGATCACAGATCGTCCATCTATAACATACAAAAGTTTTAATCATTGATAGAAAAGTTCAAGCAGATGAATTATTTTCGAGAATGGTTTAACTTTGAGAATATTCATTTTGAGAGATCTTGCAAAAAGAAAAGAAAGAATAGAGAGAGAGAGAGAAAAAAGATCCAGAGAAAATGCAATGGATTAAGGTAATACTTTTAGATCAAACGTCAACGCATCTTTTTTTTGTTCACCTTTCATTTTAAGGCATACCTCTCTTTTAGGCTCAACTCAGTACATCTCATGAGGTGCATCGTATAGAGTTAAATATTAAATACATGTGCTTAGTAGTAGTGGTAGTAAATTAAGGAGACCTTTTGTAATTTCCTTAGGTTTGAGGTTAAGTACTTCTAATTTGCATTGATTCACTTATAACCGCTTTTAAAAATGTCGAAATTTTTTTTTACTTAATTGCTTTTAGATTCAATGTAGGCTTTAAAACTTAGTGAAGAGGATAGGTGATCATTTTTAAAATATATTAATAAATTGTGTAGTTGAAGCATCAAAATATCAGATTCCAAAATATATAAGGCTTTAGCTCATCGCGGTATCAAATTTGGAGTTACTCCCCCTTCTGTGGGGAAAAGGGGGGTTCAATCCTGCGCTTACAATTAAAGCCCTACCTCCCCAGTCCCTAATCAACAACCAGCCCCAGACAACCATTGTTTGAGACCATCAAAATCCGTCACCAGGCTAGCGCCAGGCCAGAAATCAAACCTGGGACTTCTTGATTATGGAGCCAGGATTACAACCACTTAACCAAAAGAACCAACTCATTGCTTGTTGCTACTATAAAGAACAATTTTCAATATGTTTGGCTTCTGTGCTTTAATTATTATACCTCAGATGCCACATGCATATCATGACCTACTACAAAAAAAATGAGTAAATAAATAAAGAAGTAAATTCAAAATTAAATAAAGTGTAATAAAATGATGAAAAAAGGTGACTTACATCCACATCTAGTTCTTGTTCTACTTGAGCAGAAGCCAGCTGTAAGAAATTAAAACTATCTTCCTCAGAAATATCACTGTTGGCTGTTTCTTTATTGGAAATTAAACCAAGTTTTTCTAAACAGAACAATAAGGCAACACACCGATTACTAATCATTCAAGCAATAACTTAAAAAATAGAAAAAAGGTCAAAACTGAAGAAAATGATTTATTTCAAAATTAAATATTTGTTTTCTTTTACAATTAATCTATGTGTGAAAGGTTCTCCAAGATTATTAAGTAAACACAACTTAGAGAAAAAAGTTAAAGATGAATTCTGGCACAATGGTTGAATATAAATTCAGACAGACTCCTGTCTGAACCATGTCCTGTATCACAATGAATATTTTTATTTTCAGCTGGATTAACTTCACCCGTTCAACTCATAAAATATACTGAGTTACTTAATGACATGTTTATCTGTGCTTTCTTCAATCCATTTAGTTTTGTTCATGAAACTGTACAATCGTAAACTAGAAAAAAAAATAATAAATAAATATACTTTGGACGTAAAAACCACTATTTCCAGATTTGTGTGCATTAATTTGAATTGAAACCACAATAGTCTACACATGTCTACAAAACTTTCTTCCTTTTTATCTTTTCAATTTGATTCAACTGTAGTTGCTTTCTCAAATCATGCGATAGTGCTCTTGCTTCTGATTGGTCAAAAAGGGTCAACCCAAAACTTATTCTTTTCATAGAAGATTTTAAGTGACAAGAGAAGGGGATGAGAAAGAGTCGACTGAAATCACTGCCAACTACAATTAAGTTTATATAGGCACTGTATTGCTCGAAAAAAGAGCAAAAACTCATTACTTACCTTCTTCAATCTTCTCCCACACAGACTTCAAGTCTCTTTCCTGGACCAATGTTTTAAACTCGCGTAACCAACTGTTGTACAAAGCCGGATTTTCTCCCAGACAGCTCTTTCTAAGTGTTTTCAATGCTGCAATGACTTTCAATAAATCTTCCTTTTCTTTGATACTTTTAGCTAAATTTAGAATAACTTTTTTCAACTGATTACACACTGGAAAAAAAGATGAGATAAACAATTGATTCTATTTTTATCAAGGCAAAAATTGGAAAGTTACAAAGTTTACACTTAACACTATTCTCCGCAGGTGATTTTGATTAATTTAACAAATACAATATAGGGAGAAAAAGGGAAATTTTGCTGCAGTAGATGCATGAAAAATATTTTGGCTGGTTCGTTTACCTTCTATTTTGTAACCAAAATCAGCGCTGAGCGCTGGGTAGGGGATGATAGCGCTTACGGTGAAAAGCTACTTCACAATGTGAGAGGGAGGTGAAAGGGATGGGGGCTAAAATTTCCATGATTAAAAACCTGAAATAAGTTCATAAATGATTGATTGTTTTTACACATATTAATATTTCTACCGATTGAGTAGAGGAAAAAGAGTTTAAAAATTGTCTCCTAACAAAATAAATTGTTTGATGAGACAAATGCAAGAGTTTGTTCAAAGCTGCATCACATGTCATTTCTCATTCATGGGAATCAGCTTCACCCTTCTCATCAAAAAATAAGATGAAAGAAGCCTTGATAGTTAGTGATGGTAATAATGGGCCTCTAGACGAGGTATGCATTAAAGTACTAAGCAACATGCTCGCTCTTCAAAATCCACCAAGAAAACGAATCGCACAACAAGTAGTCTAGAAACTACCACCTAAACAAGATATAGGTGTTTACCAATAACATTGGTTGAATGGCAAAGATACAAAAGACATAACGGTTATAACAAGTTCAGATCTTATCGAGTAGCCCATTTTTAATTACCATTATGTTACAAAAAATATTTTTCTTTCTAAAATGTGCTAGGATGTGAAAGTAAAAGTAGAAGCTAATAATTAACTGTAGATACCTTCAGTATGATCCTCTCCTCTCTGGATGAGCGTTTCAAAATCTTTGACAGGGTGAATGGCGGTAACTTGAACAACTGTTGGTTTGAATATAGAAGAAATTCCAGCAGTTTGCGCACCACTCGGGCCATCATCATTCACTTCTCCATCATCTGGTTCATCATCAACCTTCCCACTAGATAAGTTAAGTGTACAAACGAATCAGAAATTAATGTAGAACCAGTGATTTTCAACCGCAGCTTTAAAATGTATAATTTGGTTAATGGTATAAACAGTCCCGGACCAATTTCTTCACTAAAATTAGATCTACATGAATTACTTTGACCATTCCGGACCACTTCATATAGTGATAAATTGAAAATTTTCCCAGATTTTTTTCCAGAATTTCCCCAATTTTCGAGAACTTTCCCAAAACTGATTAAGTAACATAACACATTCTATCATAATATGTGATATGAGGAAATTCAGTTGTTTTAACTAAGAGCATCGAATATGTAAATGTTTGACAGGTAATAAACTAAGTACAAACGAAATTCTTTGTGTACAGTTGGTTTCATGAAAACTTTATTAGATTAATTTCTTTAAAATTTAATCAAAGCATTTTCATTTTAAATTTTTACCCTTAAATTTGATAAAAAAAAGAAAAAAAAGAAAAAAAAAAAAAACGAACAAAAATGCTTACTTTATAGCTCTGCCCTTCTTCCATTGTTTTCTTTCAATCTCCACGAGCGGGAATACCTGTTTGATGTCTTCAATTACAGGTTCAGCTTTTTCCTTCAATTCATTTGGCAAGCTTGTCAGTTTTTCAATATGATCTGGGAGTTCAGACTGTGATGAATCCTCAGGGTAAAGAATTTGTTGGGCGAATTTATGATACATTAACTGCCGATCTGGATCATAAGTTTTTTCAGGGTGGAATAGTTCGTCATCAGGATCACTAAAAAAAGAAAATGAAAAAAAAACTTGCAATGTAATCATTTCAGATGTATAGGGCTATTTGAGTAATTTTGAATGACTTCTTGACCCCCCTCTTTCCTTAAAAGGGAAATGAAACATGATAAATTAGAGAAAAAAAGACAAAAATTATAACAGTTGGACTTTCAAGATTTTTCACTTTGATCTCATAAAAAAATACAGAGCTGACAAGACACATTGTGCGTTCTGGTAGCTTTAGTTGGGACGAGGGATTATGTTAAATCCGAAATAAATGAATTCTGAAGGATCTGATTATCGATGGCTGAGGGACAATGCCGCCTACCTTACAACTGACGATTTTACAGGACTGCAAAAAAACTTTGCCATTTTTAAAAATTTGAGGGTAAGTTTGAAATTATTTTTATACATTACAGAATTATTACAGAGCTCCAATAGAAAAAACTAAAAACATCAGCTTGCGTATTTTATACTGTAAAATGCGGCACTGTCACTGTCTCATTTTCGCCAAAATTGTCAGTTAAGGGGTATTGTTCCTTGGACATCTGTATGTGCTGGGACTGCATTGTTAAGATTAGGGCTGTGCGAGCCTGGTTTTTTGGATTCGAGCCGAGTTCGAGTATTTTTTCACTAAGTCGAGCCGAGTTCGAGCTTTTTCGAGCTTTGAAAATGACCCTCAAGCCGAGTCGAGCTCGAGTCGAGTTCGAGTAATTTCGAGTTTTAAAACGTGATTTAATCTGCGGCGTACATCAAAGGAACTTCGGGCGGCACAAGTGAAGGCTTTAGAGCCCATTTATGCATGCAATTCGTGTCGCCGTGTCGCCGGTGGCAGTTGTCGCCGCGACGTTTTTTGGAATCGCGCGATCCATATTTTTGTAGCCGCAGCACCTTTTTTCTGCCGCCGCGACACCGTTGATCTGGAGCGCAAAAGGTCCAAAACACGTGCTCACTTTCAGTCTTCCAAGCGGCGGTCGCCGCCGCAGGTTGAAATTGGTCGCGCGCATAAATGCGCTCATATGACTCCGTGTATTTACAAACCGCGGGCGGCAGGAAATCGCCGGGCGGTAGCGTGTTGGCGCTGCGGATGGTAGAAATTTGCCGACGAGACTCTGATGTTATTCAATCATAAAATATTGGCAAAACTAACGTTAGTTGAAGTATGATTGAAATATTTGGAAGTTGGACTCTTTCGGCGTTTCCGGCTCAAAAAAACTCGAATATACTCGAAAAAACTCGTGTTGCTGACACTCGAGCCGAGTTCGAGTACTCGCTTGAACCTAACCTAACTTTCGAGCCGAGTCGAGTACTCGATACTCGGCTCGACTCGACTCGACTTGAAATTCGAGTACTCGCACAGCCCTAGATACAATAATGACCAATCTGATACATATTTTGACACACGACAGTAGCTTAGAACAGAGGGGTTGTAACTACATTTTTCTGTTTCAAGATACACATGGCAAGACAACTGTATGGCAACTCTGTTGTTTGTGATGTAATTTGCTACAATCAAAGTTTTGTACCTGGCATCTGGCATTGAATACCACGTTATTACTATTTATACCAAATTGTTTTCCTTAGCATATGTAAATTTTTCAAAAAATGTTACTTACGACCCCTTTGCTCCTAAGTACTGATGTAAGTAGACCATTTTGCATTGATAAATTGGATTCTTATTTGAAATGATTACTTTCATGACTTGAAACATTCAATTCTTCAGTTAATAATTTGAGAAATAGTGGTGAGAAAACAAAACTTACTCTGGGTTGGAGAGATCTAGTGTATCAATTAGTTTGTTGATAGCATTTTTTTGTTCCGAGGTAGGATTTACATGACTGAGAGACGGAAATTTTAATGTGATGACATCTCCAGCAAAGGGTAGCTCAATAAATGTTAGAACCTATAGAAATATACATAAAAATTTATTTTGATTAGTTTTATGTAACTGTAAGGCAGCGGTCTTATTCTGGCTGTGCAGGGTGCCTACGGAATTTTGAAAGAGAAAATTCTGGACCTTTAGATGACTTTTTTTTGACTCCTCTCCGCCTTTTGGGCTAATCTTGCCATGTCAGACAAAACACTGACGAAAATTGAAAAAAATGTCAGCTACTTGCCAGATGTTGTGAAAAATAAATTTGCCAGTCACTTTCGATAATCCAATGAAAGAGACAAAGGCGAAGTGAAAATTTGATAATTTCTCCGAATATAATTCTAAGGGTTAAAAACAATTTTGACTGATTACACCAATCATGAATAATGAGACGGTCAGGTAATCAAGGACATTGAAGAATCCTGATGTGTAATATTTGACCATTGAGGTCTCTCATGTGCTCCTAACTAAGCCTCGGGAAACAAGAAGACAAAAACGGGCGAGCAATAATTTGAAACATACCTTTTTCCCGTCTACAACTTCAGGATACAGGGTGCCAATGGCAGGAGCGTTATTCCGATTATACACCCTCCTTACAATACCCACCAACTGCTGTGCCTCTAGTACTTTGTGAAGAGCAGCAAAAACAGCTCCCTGTAAAAGCCATTTAAGTATTATTAGCTAGACTAATTTTTTACACACAAAATTGCTCTATCTAGGGTGAAGACAGTAATGTCAATGTGAAATTACGGAGAGGATAAAAAAAAATAATTTGAAAGGGTAAATGATCAAAAAAATGAGAGGAAGTCTAACATTCATTTCTTTTCTCATTTGAAAGCTGAATTTGGAGGAAAACATTAAGAATTTTTGTGATTATTGTTTTTTCTTCATCAACTCGCCACAGATCTTAGGTGCCAGAGAAATTGACAAGTTGGCATCTCATTATTGGACCTGTTTGAATCAAGCTACAGACCGCGTACAAAGGTGAAGTATGTCCCACCTTTTTGTTGGCAATGAGGTCGAAGCTTTTAAAGAGGTTAAACAAAAAACCATGAGAGATACTGACAGTTATTCAAGTCTTTCAAAGTTCCTGCTGCTGGCAAGCAATGGAATTCGATTAAATTTTTACCAATTTGTTCTGATGGACTTACAATATTTCAACAGAGATTTCTAAACAAGACCCAGTTTTATAGGTAAGTTCATGTGAATTTTTGAGGGGGAGGGGTCAATTTAGGTTGTAAAAGATCTTACTGTATTCCAGAAAAATTGCATACAATACACATTGATGGCTAAAGTGCAAAACCACACATTAGCACACATATATTATCTTTGATCAAGTAAATTTAAAATTTGAGAGTGCGTATTACCGAATTTTTGCCACAAGTGAGAACATTTACACCATTCCCTTGCAGTATATATTTAGGAACATTTCTTTGTTTGGTAAAACCAATGAGCTTGAGAGATCTTGGCCCAGATTCATACGCCATTGTTTCACTGTCATGAGCTGAAAATTGAAAACAAAAACAAAAACTTAGAGGACAATGTTTAATACTTTCAATTTGTTTTTGAGAGATTTAATTTTGAGATAAGTGAACAACAAATATGAAAATAAAACGGATTAGCTACCATCTCACCATTAAAATTGTGAACATTTGCGGGGGAAGGGAATATGGCCCACAGAAGAAAAATTTTCAGTTGAATGATTTTTGAAGAGTTGCGTTGAAATATGAGATTTTGACAGAAATGCCTTCCAATATTCTAAAGAATGAATAACACGATCTTATGTAACACATGATCAGAGGAAAAATTAGCAAAATACGAAGTAGATAAAACTTACTGGGAAATGGAATAATTTTATCTCCATAAACATAACTTTTGACAATATCTTCTGGGGCAACTTCTCGTTCATCACCCTGATCATCCACATCCATGTAAGCTTTAATATCCCTGTAGACAGCACTTTTAGGCTCCTCGGTTATCACCGCTCCAGCATTTGCTGTTCCTTCTGCAGCATCTGCTGTTCCTGCTACAGCATCAGCTATTCCTCCTCCTCCATTTTCGGAATCTTTAGCTAATATGGTTGTATTTTCAGTTTTTTTCTGAGTGGTCCATTCAAATCTTTCTTGCTCAGCAACCTAGAGAAAAAAAATACAAGTTTTCTCACTCAAGAGAATTGTTCGATATGAATTTCAACTTTTCATGGTGAAGTATTCTGACAGATTGGGAAACAAAATCAGACAGCTTAGATGCATGCTTTTTTAACACTACAGTATTATTAAAGAGGAAGGATTGAAGTTAAATTAACCATGAGAAAAAAAAACACTAAGAAGTGGCCTGAACTGTATGTAACAAGGTGGAGAAATGGTGCTAGGTCCACACCATTTTGCGGGGAAAACAAGGCCAAGAAGTAGAGAAGAATTAGAATTAGAAGAATTAGAGTTCAAAAATTTAATTTTGACTCTATTTTAATTTTTGGAACTCCTTGGCTTTGTTTTCCCCGCGAAATGGTGTGGACCCAGTACCATTTCTCCACCTTGTTAACCATGAGAGGTGGGTTCATTTTAGCTGGAAAACTATGAATTAAGTCTTCATTGATTATTCAAAAGAAGTCCTTAATTCTGAGAAAATGACTTAAAAATATAAATGGACGCCTAAATAATCAAAACAGGGGTACAGAATATTCTTAGGAACAAAAATAATTTCAATCTCAATCTGAAAATTTCCTCACTCTTTAAAGAGGTCAGAGGTACTCATGAAAAAGCTTTAAAGCATGGGTTTCATATTTGCTGTTTCTTATTTATCCCTAAAAAAATTCTACAGTAAAATTTCCAATTGTCATGCCTCAGACAGGGATTGCTTACTGGACACTTCCCTGCAACTTTCATTCAAAAGAATGTTAACAATTTCACTGAAAAACTGAAGTGCCTTTAGTGTCTGCCTTTCCGATCATGATTAGAAATCTAGACATCTACATCCTCATATGATGTCCCTGCTTTAATGTTTTTTTTAAAAAGCTGTTTATCTCCCCATAAAATTTTACCTAGACAGAATTTAATTTCATACCTATTGAAAAAAAGCAAAAAATATATTAACAGGCTCATAAACATAGGTTTGAATTGAGACAACGCAATGTATCTTCTTCAAAAATTAAAAAAGCAAATCGCATATTAGTTAAGGAGATCTAACATCAGCGCATGGACAAAAAATAATACATTTTTAAAATTTACATGATTAAAGGAAATCGACTCACCATTAGCTTCCTATTTGATGAGTAATAAGTATACAAATTAAAATCTCAATGGTTGATCTTAAAAAAATTTAATATTAGAGCTGTTTTCTGCGCAAAATCTAGAGGGGAGGTAAGTTCATAAAGAAAGCCAGAACTAAAAAACTCTAACTCACACAAAAGTATTAAAGGGGGGTAAGTTGTTCAGCTTCAATACGTACTTTAACAAACCAAAAAGGGTAAATAAAAATAATTCTACAAACCAATTTGTATCCAACAACTTCAATTTGAATGTCCCTGCCTATTTCCAGATCTACTCGCCATGCTGTGGGTCTTACAGATTTTCCCTTAAAGTACAAAAGGTGTGAGAGAATATCTTCAAAACTACATAAAGCTGAGGATTCCATACCATATGAGTTCATCTTTGATCTGATAAACAAAAATTGAGTAATAAGTATAATAGAATGGTTTATTTATAGGTACCACTTTTGTAAAAAAAAAAAGTCTTTAAGGGTCTTTTTTAGTACACAGTGCATTTTTAGCAAGGTTATTAAAATAACGTCTTCAACAAAAATTCTCCTCAAAGAATTCTCATAACTTGCATGATACTTTATTAATAATAACCGGTATGTATGGTATGTATGGAGGTCCATGAGAGAAGTGACTTTCAAGTTTAGAGGCTTCAGCAATGATTTACGAATATTTTGACACTTTAAAGTACTCAAAAATGTCAAACCAAATTGGATTTTAAATTTTATGAGGTTAGCAGCTCAAAAGGCGTTGTCTTGAGAAAAGATAAGAACAATTGTAATCTGCCATGTTCGGGGCTGAAAATTGCTGCCAAATTAAAGCGCGACAAATGGCTTTTGGGCGCAAAAATTCACTGGATGCTCACAAATAATTATTTAGAATACTAGAGAAGTGCTTTTCATCGAAATTTGAAAGTTCATTAATGAAAGAGGCACTAAATTTGCTTGTAACAAATAAATTTCAGTTGTTTTGAAGGATCATCAGCAAAAATTTATCTGATTATGGCAAAGTAGATACAAAATTCTAGTTAAAGATAGGTCTGAAAAATGAAAGGAAATTATTCCTAGAAAATAAACAAGGATAACGTACACCATGCTGGAGATTACAGCTAAATTTTCGTGCAGTCTTCTCAATGACCTTTCTTGGCTACTTTCAACTTGCTGAGAAACTTCTTGAATCTCATCAACGCCATAGCCACTAAAACAGAGTACCAACCAAATAAACTATTGGGGCTAAAAAAGCAAAATTATAAAACAGAAACAAATTAGGAAGAGTGAGGAAGAAAGCCAAAAAAAAAAAAAAAAAAAAAAAAAAAAAAAAAAAAAAAAAAAAAAAAAAAAAAAAAAAATGCTTAAACAAGAACAGACAAAAGAAATTCCTTTCACTTTACGATCTTTCAACAACATTTTTTAAACAGAAACCATTTGAAACAAATTTTGCTCAATTCTTGTTCTCTGGGCTTAAAATTTGTGTGGTCTTGGTGGGAAACTAAAACTATGTAAAGAACGAGAATATATTTCAGGCAGCAGTTTTTAAGAATAAATTTTGAGGGGAAAAAAGGAATGAAATAAGTGGGAAGCATCCGTCTGCGGTGTTGGAAGCACTTATCCCTGTGTTAACGAATTTTCATTGTGCATTCTCTGATCCTTTCCTTCGAGAGGAAATGTATGCTGTTCAACATGTAGAGAAACTGGCAATGGCATATAGTGTAATGCTAAGTTTTATCAATAACCGAGGATGGTTTTGAGAAAGGGGCTTAAAAAGTAAGAATACTTTTGTTCCTCTGATTAACTTATTTGGGCAAGCAGGTAGCAACTATTAAATATTAAGGTTACAAAACACATACAGACCATCAAACTAGGAATGGTAAAAGTGGGTTTGAAACAATTAGAAAAGCACCTTGCTTCTTTGAAAACCCTAATAATATTACTGAAGAGGAGCTTCTGATTAAACTTCTCAATTTTTTTACTTTTTTGAGGGTTTCAACTCAAGGATTAAAGCTTCAGACAATGTATCTCTAGTTTAGGTCGAAATTAATCACAGAAAAAATTGGGAGCAAAGCGCAAAATAGTAACTTACATGATTGTTAATTCAGAGGCCATACTTTTTAGCTGCCGCAAAATACTGTTAGCTTGAACTGTGTCTGTGGCCCCAGCAAATCTTGAAATTACAACCATGTTTGACAGTTTAACACATTCATCAGACCTTGAGGAGAGAAAACAAATGCACAATCATAGCAACATTGGAATGCTCTTGGTTCCTCTTTGCAAACTGCAATTCACTTGGCCTTTACATGTTCACGTCAAGTTCAAGCGAGGGTACAAAGAGTCAGAGATGACTTGAATGATAAGTACAGTTAAAAGCAAAATTTAGATAAGGTGTTCATGAGAATACTTAGAGTTCCTTTGTTTTTCCCATTCTCACGAGAGTTCCCCCATTAAACATAATCATCCAAGTCGTGTGGTCCGGAAGTCTCTGCACTCTGGACGAGCAGTGATGCATTGAAATGGCTTTAAGACATAATCGTACGAAGCGGCTCCTCAAATGTCATGAGTCAAAAGTTATGGCAAGGAGATGACCACTTCAATGTTTTTCTTAAATAGAAGGATGTAGGCAGTGCCTCAATGCCATGCCAAAAAACTGAAGAGTGAATGATTGCAGCTGTACCTCACTTGAATGATAAATGAGTTTGTGACTGAATTTGTGAAAAAGGACTTTATCTTCCATGAAAAAATTTGCCGTAACTTTTTTTTAATGCAAACAGCAAGATAATCTGGCAACTTTTGCATGAACCTGAACCTGAAAGCTCAACAATTGAAGGAGATATGAGCCCAGAAGTCCAAAGAAAACATTTCTCAGGTTGTAGAAAAACAAGATTTCAGTGTTTGCAAAGAGTTGAGGAAACTTTTCTCCCAGAAGATGAAGTCACAAATCTCTTCACATACATGATAGATTTTCAGACATTTGTGGAATGAATTTCTTAAAAATTATCTTTATGCTTACTGTTGTTCTTGCTGAATGTAATTTAGAGCAACAGCCATGGCATCCAGAGCATCTACAGAATCAATTTCTGTTGGTTTGAGGTCAGCTACCGTCTTGGCTATCTGCCAACTTGCTTCACGCAATGGAAATGCAAGTTTGATATTTTCATATCCATCTTCTCTGGCATTCAGATCATTGAGTGTTTCTTCAGAATTCATAAGGATTAAACTCACCAACTCCTGGGACTTCGAAAAAATCTAAAGAGAAAAATAAAAATGGTTAACTTCATAGAAAAATAAAAACAACATTTTATTCGTGAAAACTGTACAGAAACTATCAATCATGAGTTCATTCATTCATAAATCATGGTATAAATGTAAATAATGATGTTTCTTTAGGTTATTAAAGAGCCACTGTATGTTCCTAACACTCATTAATTGCTTGTAAGAACTCATCGCTAACACCTTCACTGGTGAGATTGTATCATGATTATATTTTGAAGCATCAAGTACCTAGAAACAATATTTGTAAAAAAAAAAAAAAAAAAAAAAAAAAAAAAAAAAACCGATTGTTACCTACTAAAGGTAGCTTGAGAAAGCTCCAGTCCCATTAAAATTAATGATACAGCAGGTGGAGTTGAATGCACATAAAGCGGAAAAAAAAGTTCTATGATTGATAAAATACAAAAGATGCTGCAGATTGACTTCCTAGTTACCTTTTTCTTGATTAATCCAATGACACATTCTTTTCCTTTCTCAAAGAAACTTTTGGATGAGGATGTCCCCGCGTTTTCTCCACCATAACCAACGTCTAATATGATGACAACTGCTTCCTGAGAACAAGGGCAATTGATGAATGAAATGAAAATAATTGAGTGTGAAATTATGAACATATCAATAGATAGTAGAGCTACCTACCACTTTTCAAAAAGTGGTAACTTTTAAAAAAAGGATAAGGAAGAAGCCATGAGGAACTGTCAATTTCCATCTGTTGATGTTCTTCAAATGTAACTTCACAAAAATAGCTCGATAAAAAAATCAGATCGGACGGCCGACTTTTCTCAAATCCTGATTTGACAACAGATTTTTCTTCAAATCTTGATGAAATCGGGATTAAATCCTGATTGATCTCAAATCCTGACAAAGTCGGGAAAATTCTGATGCTAGACACCCTGAATAGATACAACCATGACAGAGCTGTGAAGACTTGTTTTAGGGTTACCTTTAACGCACAACCAGAGAAAAAAATATCTTGAAGGAGAGGAAATACTCACTTGAATTTTCTTCTTTCTAGGTGGCATTTTTCAGTGTGAAAAATCTGAAAAGAAAAGAAATAAAATTGAATGGATTAAAATTTTAGAAGTGAGAGGAAACTGTCGCTGTCTTGATATAATGAAAGTGTAAGGCTCCTCTAGGGCTTTTTTTTTTATGCGGATCGCAGTGGAACGCGGTGGATCGCGATGAACATCGGTATTTTTTTATTCCGTTCCTCAGCGTGATCCAAGCATTCCAGGTGGATCAGGGTGGAATGCTGGATCGATCTTCCGAGGTGGGGCGAGCTCGCGATCCACTGTGATCCTAACCTAATGCGAGGAAGTTGCCGTCGATGTTTACTTTTTGCAGGCAAAGACCCCCTACGATGTGCAGGCAAGATGGCTGCGTCGCGCGACGGGAACTCAGGGCAGTTCGAGCACTCTCTTCCCAATACCTACTCTAATAACCCATCCTATCGTCCGCCGCCTCCCTACCCCACCCAGCTCGTAATTCTCAAAATACTTTGGCAAGATATTTTTCTGATATAATTTAAGGATATAATATAATTATTGTCATAATTATTATGATATAATTTATTTAAGGATTGAGGATGGAGAATCTTTAGAATTTATGGAGAAATCACAAGCTTGTGTGGGGGCCCCAGCGTTCTGAGGCATTGAAACTAATCTTAAACGTACCTATTTACATTTTAAATTTTGGTGGAAAATACGGGGGGGGGGAGGGGGGCTTTAATTTATATCTGAGCCATGTATGTTTGATTAGAGGATTTACTTATTGCTAAATAGGCAGAGGATGCCAGATGATAAGGGATGAGTTTGAGGATTGTATGCGCACAAGGTATAAATGTTTTCAGGATAAAGCTATGGCAGCTAAAAACTAAGATAGCATCCTTCCTTTCTTATTGGAATCAGGCGTAGATCTCAGGAAAAATTTAAAAAATAAAAGGAGGCTATCTACGTGTGGGAGAAACACACAAGTTACTTAGAGTACTTAGAGTTAAATTTTAGGTAAAAAAGATGTGTAGTTGGTCGGTAAGATATTGTTTTAGCAAATTTTTCAAGAAATGTGCTAAGTGCCTCGTATTTACCTATTAACAGGAAGTTTCCAGAAGTTGTACCATTGTGCCACAAAAAGAAATTGATAAATTTGTGCGAATGTTTAGTTAAAGTTTTAGCTTGATGGTTCATCTTTACATGGAAATATTTTTGGTACAATTATAATTTCCACAATGAAAGTCTGGCAACACAGCTAACTTAGCAAAATCCCTCATATTTCTTAGGAATTAAGTCAGATGTGAGGGTAAGATTTATCCCCCCCCCCTCCTCCTCTCAACTAGTTCCCCCAATGCGCACAGAATGTACTAATAAGCAGCATAAAGCAGAGGGAAAGATACAGGTATAATTAATAGATAGGTATTCACAACATGGATGATTTCAAAATTTGACATCTGAAGCATTTTTGAGATAATATTAAGCACCGATAGTATTCTCCGGAGGAGGCTGCAGTGCGGGTGCTGCATGCATGTAGAGTCCCTTTATACCCAGAGTTAAGACAACTCGATTATCAGCTGACTGGCAGCCGGCCTTGGCTGGCCATGGAGGCCGAAACGAGTGCACCCAAACGAACGATATTGAGGGATAAGGATCAGGAATCCTGCGATGTCTGTCAAACAAAAACAACAACATCAACAAATTGATCAATTAAAAAGAAAATGAGATTGGTTTGTGAATAATTTCTTAATCTATTTTCATTTTGGACCGATGGAAATAACAATTTACTCTTGATGAACCACAATTAGGTAATATTTTCATTATTCTTGTTCACATTCGAGGTACCGCCATCTTGGTGCACTCGTTTCGGCCTCCATGAGCGAGAACCAATCAGAATTGGATTTTTTTTTAGGCCACTTTCAGCCCAACCAAAAGTGAGTTGTCTTAACTCTGGGTATAAAGGGACTCTACATGCATGTACACAGCCTGGCAAATACGTAAGTACAACTCTGCGTCTTTACCGACCAACTACACATATTTTTTACCTAAAATTTAACTCTAAGTACTCTAAGTAACTTGTGTGTTTCTCCCACACGTAGATAGCCTCCTTTTATTTTTTAAATTTTTCCTGAGATCTACGCCTGATTCCAATAAGAAAGGAAGGATGCTATCTTAGTTTTTAGCTGCCATAGCTTTATCCTGAAAACATTTATACCTTGTGCGCATACAATCCTCAAACTCATCCCTTATCATCTGGCATCCTCTGCCTATTTAGCAATAAGTAAATCCTCTAATCAAACATACATGGCTCAGATATAAATTAAAGCCCCCCTCCCCCCCGTATTTTCCACCAAAATTCAAAATGTAAATAGGTACGTTTAAGATTAATTTCAATGCCTCAGAACGCTGGGGCCCCCACACAAGCTTGTGATTTCTCCATAAATTCTAAAGATTCTCCATCCTCAATCCTTAAATAAATTATATCATAATAATTATGTCAATAATTATATTATATCCTTAAATTATATCAGAAAAATATCTTGCCAAAGTATTTTGAGAATTACCCTGGTTGACTTGGGTTGGACTCGTTTAGAAAAATCTCAATCAAAAATGCCAATTCCCTGAGCTGAGCAGTTTAATTTTTCTCCGCGAGTGAAATTTGTGCTTGGCGCCATTAGGAGTAAAGAGTAGGGGAGAGGAGAGAGCAACAGAGCAGAATCATGGAGTCCGAGCGAGCTGCACGCACCAGAGACAAGAGACCCTCCACTGGCCTCCTAGCGACAGGTGGAAGCTTTTACTTTCGGGGTTTCAACAATTCCTTATGGACAATTATGAGCGAGCAACAGTCATCACCCTATTTTCGGCTGTTGACTTACCTACATGGTCGATGATGAGCTTCGGATGACGTCATAAGCCAAACAACTTTCCCAAACGTCGGCCATTTTCGGCTTGTTTGCGAAACGAAACTGCCAACACGTTGTTGAACATCAACCATGTAGGTAAGTCAACAGTAGAATGCTGAAGTCCCGAAAGTAAAAGCTTCCACCATGGCCAAGTTACTAGTGGAGGGTCTCTTGTCTCTGGCACGCACGCTCCACCAGCTACTCCCGCTCTGTGATCGCCTGCACATCGTAGGGGGTCTTTGCCTGCAAAAACGCTCAATCGTTGCCGTCCCCAAAAAATCAAAACAATAACAAATCAAACCAAATTTCAAGTTTGGATTTTTTATCACTTGGAACACTTGGATCGGTCCAGATCGCTCAGGATTCCGATCCAGTGCGTTCCACTGCGATTCACCCTGATCCGCGATAAAAAAAAAGTCCTTTTGGGACATTAAGTAGAGATCTTGAAATTCCATCAGCCATTTTTCAGAAATTCCATGGATAGTAAATTTGAGAGGGGTAGAATTAGAAATATTGAAACCCGCTGTAAAACCTTCTTCTTTGGAGCAAACTGGCTTTTACTCAGAGTTTGGAGGTGTCTACCTTAAAGTAACTAAGACGTATTCTGTTTGGGATAACGAAGTGTTGCTGTTTTTTTAACTTGTTTTTCATTACTTACCCGATTCTGCGGCTGTCGATTGGAACTGCCGCTGTGGAACTGTGTCAATTATTATTGGAACTGTGTCGATACAATACCATAAGACATAGCCCTATTTTAACCATGCAATATATTGCTATTCGATGTCGTATTGGGCAGCTTAAAGCTTTCAATAATCGGCCCGCTGAACAGACAATACTTAGTAGAGAGATTAGTCACAAGAGTAATCACTTCATCAATACATAGCAGGTATTTGTGCCTCAATTGTGATAGGTATTGGCATGAACGAGGGTGTTGTTCGACGATAAACTTTGAAAAAAACTTGGTTCTACTTCTACATACCTGCACCTGGCTCTGAGTTTTGAGATTCTTCTTGGACTGGCCGAGTTTGTTAAATCACTAGAAAGGAGCATGCGAATATAGCAGAAAATAGGAAGAGAAAGCGTCTCTCAGACAAGGTATTCACAAAACTTTGTATATAATTCACGATCAAATTAGAGACTTTTGAATATTTGAAATCTAACTCGGAACTCCAACAAGTTCAATCCTGCACTCATGCCGTGGCCATGAAATTTTGAATGAGGGGCGCGCGGGAAATGTAAACATAACCTCAAAATACTCGGATTTTTTTGTTGACATCTTTATCATTCATTTTCGTTATCAGTAACGAAGAGCTTTCATCAGTAGCTTGTCGTGTGTCAACCTTATCGCCGCTGTCACAAGTACCCGTATTTTCACTAACTATTTTTGTAGCTTACGTATTTCTACTCACCCGTTTTTCCTGCACTTATGAGATTGCACCTCGAAGCTCTAAATACTGACGTGAAGTTCAACGTGTTCATACTTTGGTCTCCTGTTTTTAAGTTACCATCATCCCTTCTCGATGGGGGTTGCCCTAGCAATTTCATCCGTCTTTATTGGGTGTTGCAGCAATGTTGTCTTTTTGGAATATTTAGTGAAGTAAGTTTTTCATTCCTCACCTCTGCAATTTATTTTCCTCAGTCTTGCTCTGCGTCAAGTTTAATCACCTTTCTCGATGTGTTGAGTGTAATGATAAGTACCCAGGTTTGTTGCTGCGAAACACACTCCCAACGAAAACAGTAAAATTTGCCGCTAACTCTTCTGTTGCAGTAGCTGCAGGATCTTTGACAATGACCACTTGAGCATCTAAAGCATCTGATAGAAGAGGAAGTAACTTTTAATTGCCTCTTTTTTGCAGCTAGACATGTTGTCATTCTTAGCAAGATATAACCCTGCAAATTGTAAGATGAGGTAAAACAAAATGACAATTATATGAACACTTCAAGACTATCTTGCACCAATGTGTAAATGATGCAGCGTTATAACAAGCATCCACATCAAGAGATTGTCAGCAACCCAACGGACTAACGAACTCCTAGGATTACCAAGCAACTGAATCGGCAGTAATCACCGGTTACTTATGGCATAACGTATAGAGGATCGACCATCAGCTCAAAGTTTACATTGCCCTGCTGGGACCAATGGGTAACTAGGTACATGGGCTATTTGACGAGATCTATTACTTGTGCCTTTGCCCTTGATGACTATCATCCTGATATACAGAGTACACACCAAATCAGTTTTTGTACTTTTAAAGTGCGTTAGAAGATCCATGATCTTGATTCTCTCATTTACTTTTAAAGCTAAAATGAAGACAGCTGATCTTCAGTTGCACTTCAAAAGTGCGCACATTTATTTTAACACATAATTGTGTGTGTTGTAAATTGAGAACACGGTACATTTACAAGCCGAGGAAGGGTGTAATTATCTATGGATGAATGGATAAAGCTGTATCACCAGCAGAGTAATTGCCAGTGCTCCTAGGCATTATCACCAGGAGACCTTGGGCACTTAAGATGTGTGGTGTTGTGACCTTGTCAAGGAACAGGAAGAAGGTGTATCCTACTTCAAAGGCAGGTGAAGCACAATAAGAGAGGCTAAGTATACCAATGTCATGTGTTATCTGTGTGGCATGATACTTATTTGATTATAACAATTCATTTTACCAATAGTAACAGTAGCATTTAGTAGAATTAATCTTTGGATTTGTTTGTTTTTAGGAATGATCCTGGCAATGGCAATCTGGTCACATTTTCACAGTTCCTGTTCATAGCCTTACAGGGGTTTATGTTCACATCAAAGTTTGGCACTGTGGAGCCAAAGATAAAATTAATGTAAGCATCTGTTAAAGGATTCTACAGTAGCCTGGTATTAGATGTCTCTAAAACCTATTACCAGCGACAGATATCTTTTTTTTAAATGGAATATTTTCAATGAGCTTAAAAATTTGGCTTTCTTTTTGATGTAAGAGATTTGAGTACTCTAAGAAGCTCTTTTAAAGTCTGACGTAAGTATTGGCACAATCACCAGTAGGATGTTGACCTCTAAGGGGCTCATCAGGTGTAAAAAATTTCATAATTTGAAACTCTGCCATCTGAAAATGTAAGGAGACTGTCTGAAGTGTTTTTACCCCCGAAAATTCTGGAATTCAGTCTCCACAACCCAGAGATGGGCTCATACTTTTTACTGTAGAAGGAGGGCAGGTTTGCATAAAAGCATCGACCAGCCTCCAATTGACATGTCCAACTTGTACATTACAAGCTTGTTTATGGTGTTATGAGTATACATTTTTTCCACCATTCTTAGGCTTGAAAAGTTTATTTTTCATGAGAAGGCACAAAAGAATGTCCTGATCACGCTGATGATCCAATCGGGAGAAGAATCAGAGCATCACAAGACATGTTTTCTCTTGAAATGTTAATGCGCAGTATGTTGAACAGGTAAAAAAATCTTTGAGTGAAAATTTAACGTTTATAGTTCACATCAAAGTCAGAAAATTTAAAATTTCCCCTTTTTTAAAAACTTTGATATATGTACTTACATTATTGCTTTTGAATTTCAGACCTTTAAATTTCAACTTTTTTTTATTTTCAGGGACTACATGGTCCTAGTAGGAATGTTCTTCTTTGTTAGTGTTTGTAATAACTATGCCTTTGACTTTAATATTGCCATGCCACTACACATGATTTTCCGTTCAGTGAGTACATTATCTTCCTACTTTCTAAGATGTAAAAAAAATAGATTTTCATTTTGAACTCCTTCCAAAATACTAGTAGTTAACTTTTCAAAGTATTGAAGGTATAAATAATCAACAACTTTCACCTCTTCTTTTTATTTTTGAAGATCGTGTAAGTGACAAATCATGTCATTTAGTTTGATCAAGATAGGATACTTTCTCAAAGTGACTTGATTTTGAATGATAGAAATGACAGAAGGAAGGCTGCTAAAAAGTTTTCTTTTAAAAGGAGACAGTCAGTAAAAGGGTGGTGTCAGAGAGTGGAGTAGGAAATAAGGGGGTGCCAACTCTTGAAAGCACTGAAGGAGAAGACTGTCATGATCGGGTGTTGCAAAGGGCCGATGAGAGTTGTGAAAGTGGCTTTTACATCTGCCAATCCTAATAGATGAAAAGTATAGATCTAAGATTCTCTTAGCAAATTCAAAGAAAGTTGTTCATTTTTGGCGCTTTCTCTTTCCTTTTCCCCCTTCTCTTTACAGTCTTTTTTGCTTCTTTTTCCGAACTCTGCATAATCAGTTGAAGAAAGACATTTCGTCACACTTACTTATCAGTAATTGAACTAGTGACAGTATTCTTGAATATAAAGTGACTTGATATGTTTTAAATGACATCATTTCTTTTAAGGTTGATTTTTGTCCTATCCTGAAAAAAATTCTAAAATAAATGAGCCTGAAGTATACGTCAATATTATTTGTACCTACCTAGAAAAACAAGCATCAGCAAATGCTCCATGGAAATTTTCCTCTCTTCATTTATTCTGAAAAAAATTATCAATTTTTTCTTACAATCAATCGTGATTTTTTATTTATCATTTTAAAAATGATATTTTTCTAAAGTTTGAAGTAACATTGACACCGTACTTTTAGAAAAAGTATTCATCACAAATTCAAATTTTCTTAATGTATTTTTGATTGCAAGTTTTATTTTGCTAATTATTGTCGTTGTAATGTTCTAGGGATCTTTGATTTCTAACCTCATCATGGGTATTATAATATTGAAGAAAACTTATACATTGGAAAAATATCTCTCTGTATCATTGATTACACTTGGAATAATACTATGCACCATTGTATCTAGTCAAGATGTGGTAAGAGGATTTTCAATTTTATGGATTCTGAGACACCTTGAAAGTCTTCTTGTGTTATTTTTTATTTCTTCATGCTTATCTAAAATCAGCCGTACTACTGTAAAATTTAAACTTTGAAAAGTTAATTAATGTGCTTCAATATCAAAGGACTATTTCTAACTTCTCTAGAGAACTTTATGGAGTAGGAAAAGTAAAATAATAGAAAAATATGTGAATGGACACAAGTTCTCTGATTTTGATGATCAGCAGGGGCCTGTTGCAAGGTGCGGGGATTTGCAAATTGATAACGGATTTGAACGGAAAATTTTATGAAAAGAACAATGGCGCTATTATAAAATCTTGAAATCATAAAATACCAATATGATCATTAACCCTTTCATTACCAGGCCAGATTCTGCATGCTTTACAGAAATTGGTTTTTTATTGAAGCAAATCTGTTGCACTCTGTCAGGAAGTGTCTTAAGTTGTAATTCAGAGTTTCCCCAATAGATGGAGCTAGAATTGTGAATACTCCTGATTGAAGGTTGCTGAGTATTGGCAAAATTGCTGGATCGAGACGCTACACTTGTGGTAATGGAAGGATTTTTTTACTAACATATGATTTCTAGCAAAAGAAATCAAGCATTGCAACCAGCCCCCTGATTGAAGCCTCCTGAGATTGAAATGTGAATCATGAAGCAAAGGAAAATGCTATCAAATTGTTTGAATACTTTTCTTAACTTCCATAGTCACTAATGTCTTTTATATATCTCTAATTTCAGAAAAAACCAGTCGCTGAAAGTTTGGACACTGCTCAAGATATTGAGGGTTTCTTTTGGTGGGTTGTAGGTAAGAGGCGAATACCTACAACTATTTTGCTTTTCGTGAGCAGCAGAATTTGCATAATTCTGCTCGTTTTATCACCCGTCTGAATATGGGTTATCACATAAAATATTTATCAAATATTCTACTTAGCATTTTAAGAGGTTTCAATGGAATTCAAAGTCTGATCTGTGTTGCAAAAAGCTTATGTAAACTACATTTGTGGTTTCATGAATTTTCTCCAGGCATTGAATTTGCATGCGTTCATTTCATTATTTTGGCATTTACATTCTCTCAAACCTCTCTTGTGATACTTTGCTGCAAACATACTCATGTAGACAAAGACATTAACATTACATCTTTGCCAACAGCAGGCGGTTTGTCGAAATGTTTGTGTTCATCTGGTGGATAAGACAAGACAAAGTGGTCATGGAGGTATGTGATCAGTGGGCTATCTTCTTTGCAAAAATACCTAAGACATATGGGTGCTGTCAGTCTCCTGCGACGGACACATACCCGAAACATGCTCCTGCTCCTCTTTAAATTGGAACTAGAGGTCATGAGATGCTGAATCAAACCTGTTTCCGATGTGCTTGGTGTAGTTACAGGATCACAACTTTCAAATGAACATATTTTTCAATTTATGGTTAGATGTTCAACTTTCAGGTAACTTAGCCTGACGCCATGCCAAAAATAAGTTTGTTGAGTGCTCTCTGTCATCAGCAACCGACGCTGTAACCAACCTGCAGAAAAACTCCTTTTTATCTAATGATATTTACCTATCTGTGTTTAATTTTCCTTCAGGTATCCTCCTTTTAACTGGAGCTTTATTTGTCTCCGCTAGAATGGGTATCTATCAAGAAGTGATGTACAAAAAATATGGAAAGCATCCCTTTGAAGCGCTATACTATACTGTAAGTTTCACCCTCTTAATCTTAGAATTGAGCAAGCCAATTCATTTCTTCTGGCTCATCTATCTGTAAAGTGCTCATTTCTTTTATCCTGGCCCTCAATTTATTCATGGATAATTTTAAATTTATCGATCTTAAAACTACCTACATAACATTACTCTTTTCCCCCAACTTCTTACAAAGTGCTTTTGATATATTTCATCTTCAACTATTTTTCTAATTTATTTTTAATATGAATGAATTCATAACAAAAAAGATATTCAATAATTCAATAAACCATTGGACAGGAAACACACAAAAACTATGAAGAATCTCCATTGCACATCTTTTAGAAATGACGTACTTCATTATCCTCTCTTTGAGCGAATGCTGCAGCAAGAAAGTTTGTGCCTAAAACTTAAAATTTTGATCAACTAATTTGGATGGTGAAAACACTACTTTACATTTATTGCTACAAAAATATCTTTATGTATTGCTACGGATGGTTGTTGATCAGTGCCCTAATTTAGTTTGTTTCTTTTTTCAGCATTTAATACCATTACCCGCATTTGCCCTCTTGTATCGAAATATTTGGGAGCACTGGTTAATAGCCCTGAATAGTCCTCAAATGGTGGTTCCAGGCCTTGGAATATCAATGCCAAGTTCAATCTTGTGGCTCCTAGGAAATGTCGTGTCACAGTATCCTTTTTATTCTCCTCAATTTTTCTCTTCTATAGTTGGACCGATTTTAACAGGAACACACCAAGTTGAATCAAGTTTGAACAGAAAAAAAGAAATTCAAAGTTTTATTCCTTCTTAAAACTCCATAATAGGGATGAAGTTTAACAACTATTTCACATTAATCAATTTACTTTTTCACTTTGAATTTTTGCCAGGAGAAAATTTGCAATAGGTTTAGTTAAAAAGTACGAACTTCAAACTAATTTTTTCTCTCTGAAATGCAATTTGGTGCGTTTTTTTTAAACTTGATCAAAATCGCCCTAAGTTTCTGTGATTTAATTCATTTTTCTTTCTTTCTTGAGTTATTCCAGAAATCTATTTGGTTGATTTTCATTAATTTTGCAACTAAAAACGTTTACATTATTGACTCCATCTAAACTTTCTGTTCTAATTTTGAAGAAATACCTTAGGGTGCTTCCCATAAAATCTATCGAAAAAGAATTTTTCTAATGCATTTAGTGGGAGAAAGTTACATATGAAGGTACAGCACTTAAGACTTGGAATAGCAAAAGTTGAGATGGAAGTCAGCACTCACAATTAGCTCAAAGAAAACCAAAGGGGCCCAATTTTGAAGTCGCAGAAGTTGGTGTCAAATGTCCTTTGCCGATGGCCTACCCTGCTTTTTTGATTCGACTATCAACAAAACACTCTTTCATTGTGGTAGTGAGAGGTATAAGTAGCAGTTGAGGAATGAAATGTGACATTGTGGATGAATTAAAAATAATTTGCCGTATATCACAGGCCTTCCCCCTTTCCTTTACAGAATAAATTGACTGGGAGGAGAGATGAATGGCATAGGTGGTTGGATGAACATGGCTGCGTAGTTCATTTTGGCCTTTTTCAATACAGTAAAACCTCATAGGCATTGAATTCAGGTTGGTTCGGTGATAAAGCCTTGATATCTGTTCGCCTAGCTACAGCGTGTGGCGCCACATGCATTTAGCTACAGATTATAGGTATATAGGTGCTGTAAAGAAATGAAACAAGAAAAATAAATGTGGCAAAATGCACCAAATTTTGTTGCGTGGCGCAACGATAATGGCTAAATGAAGTGTAAGCTTCAAAAAAGCATGGAAAAGTTTGAGAAAATCCCTGAAAATTCTCAGTGAAAGACTGATGCTCTTCGTCTTCATTAACCATAACCTACAATCCTATCTTCTCTGCACCCTGGGATGCTGAATGAATTATAAGTCAAACTTTTATCACAAGGAAAAATGAAAATGAGAAAACATTAAGAAGTTCTGGAACCTTTATAATAAATGCAATGTCGTGGGAGACAGTGGTTCAGAAACATTTTAAATGCTCAGTTCATTCTTGGTTCCTTACGGAAATTCACAACTTACAAAAAATTAGTCTCTTCATCAATTTAAGTAATGTACGCTTACCAATTAGCAGTCATGTTTTTATCAACTAATTATTTTTTCCTTAACAAGCATTTTCAGGTACTTGTGTATTGCATCAGTATATTATTTAACCACTGAATGCTCATCTTTAACTGTAACATTAGTTGTTACTCTGCGCAAATTCACAAGTTTAATTTTTAGTATAGTCTATTTTAAGAATCCGTTCACTATTTATCATTGGGTTGGAACAATCCTTGTTTTTGCCGGCACTTTGATATTCACTGAAGTTCCTCACAAATTGAAGCAATCAATAGCCCCAGTAGATGACCTGAAAGAGAAAAAGATCAAAAAGAAAGAGTAACCCTTCAGTTTTTATTAATTTGAACCACGTTAGAACAAATTTCAATGCAGAACCAAAAAGTACCCATACTATGTTAAGCTATTTATTTAAGCATGATTAATTGCTCTTGTAAATTGTTACCGATCTTAAGTGCCTCATTTATTTTCCTCTCCGCTTCTAATGATAGGAGATGATATGAGGTTTTAGAGAGAAGAGATGAATCCCAATTTTTTATTTATTAATTCGGCAATGAACTGAGGTGATTTGCATCTAAGAATTCATCCAATGTCTGTCCGCTCATTTTCTGTCCATTGTCTTAGGTTGACTATTTTTAACCTCTCGAATTTCAGGGTAACCACCAAAATAATTTTTTGAAACTGTAATTGGTGCAATAAGTATGATTGTCTACTCATTTTGTTGGACCTAACTGGACAACGTCCTAGGGAGACAATGTTTAGATTTAAGCATCTCTTCTAGAATGTTCGCAATGCCAAGAAAAAAAATTTACAGTCATCTACGAATGCTCTGTAATTACAATATTGCCATTTGTGCATTTTGCTTTTTTTTCTGTGTCAACCGGCTGATATCTGTTTGTCCTGAGGGTAGTTAGAGGAGCTCCAAAGAAAACAATTAAGGATATTATTCATGGTGATGGTCTTCTTATTCTCTTTCGCAAGGAAAGTGTCTCTTTACTTTTGATTGGACGTTTTTTCCACTGCTTTCTTCCTTTGGTTTTCTTCTTCTTTTTTCTTCTCTAATATAGGAAATTGTGAAATAGGTATTTATTTTAGGCAGACGGTGATGGAGAAAAGTTTCGAAAATACTGTGATGGCACCTACTTATTATACCTCAATAGTCTCTTATAAATTTATTATATTCTATAATATTTCTAATTGTCAATAATAGAATGATGAAAAACTGATTGATGTGAGGGTGAGCGGATCTTAAAGCAGATATTCACAATTTTTTTGTATATTTTCATGGTTTCTTAGAACGGTTAATAAGTAAGTAATTTTTAGAACTCAGATATGCTTATCTGAAGGTCCTCCAGTAGCAATGACCTTAAAAAAGCAATTTTCAAAAGCTCTTTAATTAAATTTCCCCAATGCTAACTTTAGGAAACCGTGCTCGACTCTTTTTTTAAATAAAATTTAACTCTATGCGAAATCTATGTAATAAAGTCTAAAATAATAATTACTCATTTTTCTAGAGTTTCTAACATTTCTTCAAACATTTTAGTTTTGAAAAACTACCATTGATTTTTTAAAGGTTAACACTATGATTACCTTCCTTTTGTAAATTTTACCAAAAAAAAAAAAAAAAAATTCAAAAAGATTTCCTAAAACAAACAATCCAACAGTATTTGTCGGAGTTGTCTTTTTAAAGTTTACGAGTTTTAGAAGTTTTTTTTTATAATTGTCATTACTAGGGTCAGGTCAGTTTTTCCTTAGTCTATTATGCCTAATCAAAGTGTAAAGCAAACTAGTCAGCTTGACGAGTGAAAAAGACAGATGTCTTTGTATTATGGAGCTAATTCGCTGTTCAGATACTCAGCCCGATTCCTTTTAAGTTTTGACATAAGTTTTTAAAATTAGTTTAATCCTAATATTTCCAGCTAAATTAAGTTGAAGTTTACGAGCAGGTGCTTTAGTATATGACTTATGGCTCTGGATCTGTTAAGGGCTAACCAATTCAAATATTTTGTCACTCCCATAAATATGTATGTTTAAAACGGTCATCCGTCCCAACCCACAAGCATTTTTTTATTTCTATTTCTTTCTATAATTTTATGGCACAGTCTGTTAGATCATTTTATTCAGCTGACCTCTAACTAGGTAGTTGTATTTAAAGTTAGAATTCCCTCTACCTTTATCAAGCTACGTAATGAATAATCATGAATCATAGTTTTATATTATGCGAAAAAATAATCCATCAGCATTACGTCCATCAACTTGATTTCTAACCTTGTGGAAAACATTTATAGAGAAACTTGTTGTTTAGCAAATTTTGGTTGTGAAGACATGCTCGCTATTTTTTCTTGCTCCCTCCAAAAATGATTAATTTCAATTTGTATACGTTACATTCATCCTTTAAGCATAGTCACTCTCCATGTCAACGTTACTCAATTGATACTCCCTTTTTTCTGACATTGACCATCTATGTTGAACAAAAGTGCAGGAGTACGATGTCTCTATTTCTCTACAGAGAATAATTATTTTAGCATGGGAATGTGAATATCGACGGTGTAAGTCAGCAATCACATAACTCGGTTTGTGACGTTGCAGACTTCCTGTCATACTGGATTTTTTTAACGGAAAACCACTCAACAGCAATTCTTTGAGATTGCCGTAATTTTTCTTGTCTCTACAAAGAAAATTCTGCGAAAACTTCAAGAAATGATGTCAGTTTGTTCTCCTTTAAAAACATAATATAGAGGCGGAAATTTTTAGACACTGCAAACGAGTAATGTGCCTTATTCTGCCTAGGTTCACATTGTAATGAGCAGTGCAGAAAACGGCACTCTGACTTGTTCAGCTGCTGAAAGTTTGTCACTACCAATCATATTCCAAACTTGTTTTCACCATTTCTTCTTTGAACATCCCAAACAATGTATCTCCTTTTCGGTTTTTAAAAATCTCCTCTTCCATTTCATTTTTCAAAAGGAGATGACATCAAAATTACTCTTCAAATTTTCACGGAATATTCTTCACACAGGGGGAAATTTGGGAAAATTTTCAAGAAATAATGTTGTTTTACTGTAATCATGAAGAATGGCAGGAAGTCTCCAACACAGCAAACCAAGATACGCTGTTTGGGAATTTCAATGAAAA
Organism: Bemisia tabaci; assembly: GCF_001854935.1. Classification (NCBI taxonomy): domain Eukaryota; kingdom Metazoa; phylum Arthropoda; class Insecta; order Hemiptera; family Aleyrodidae; genus Bemisia; species Bemisia tabaci. The sequence continues at coordinate 8,616,339 of NW_017547112.1, read as the reverse complement.
TGTATCAAAATAAAATGCCAAGTTTATCCTTTCATTTAAAATAATAATTGTCCAAGAAAGATCTCATGCAGTGACTTTGTTTAGTACTCCTTTATAATATTGTTTATACTCCTCACTTACTACTTTCCGATTAAATTTTGTTCAAAAGTCTTTATGATCAGAAATTTTAGGGAGAAGATTTATGTACTCATGAATACTTTTGGTTTGGGTAAAAGAAGTGTTATGTTTTTGAAATGCAAAGTTTGCCTTCACTCTGGTGTTAATATAATTTTTGTTTAAGATAGTCTGACTGAGTTGTTAGGTACAACAAATTGCCCCCAGCCTTTTGTGATAAAATTATCAGCATAATCCAGTTTTTAAAGAAATATTTTCATGCATAGGTACATCATATCAGTCTTTTACATTTTATTTCTTCAGACTTTGCATCAGTAGAACATTTTTCTACCAATGATCTCCTATCCTTCACACCTTGCTTATTGAAGAATGCTTTTCATGATGACGTCTAGAAATCATTTTATGTAAGAAGAAAAAGTCAAATAAAAATTATCCTTTTCTCGCTGATTCATTTTACGTCTCAACAAAATATTGTTAGGTTTTTGCCTATGACCCAAATATATTCCTGGTTGGGTCACCTTTGATGTAAAAGAAATTCTACCTCCATCTTCTAAAGAATAAGATTGAATGCAACCTTTTGGGTGAAAATGAAAATTTTGTCGAAAATGCTGTGCAAATGTGTAGTAAATTCTGCTGATGTAGTTTGCCTAAACATGCCAAAGAAAATAAGCAAGAGATGATGTTTAGTGAAAGTACAATTAGTAAAATAGTTTACAGAACCAGTAATTCCAATCATATTTATAATTTTTTTTTCCATCATGGCTATTTTATCTCTTATCTTCATGAGAGTACCCAGGTAACGTTGCCGGTTGCGGGTATTTACCAAAAGTTCTGATCAGAAGTTAAATGATCATGTTGTTTTATTTTTAAATAAAATTTTTTAGTATAAATTTAAATTAAATGTCTTTTTCTTTTCCCTCTCTCCTTTCTTCATGAGTAAAAACAATGCTTTATCTAAAAACGTGCCTTTATCGGTTCCAGCCTCTGGCTGATTTTTCATCAGAGATAAATTCTTACCTTTTACCCAACTGGAGGTTGCAGAAAGTTCTTTTGCTTTCTCATTGTATTTGCTTCTACATAAAATATCATTTTATGGAGGCATTTACAATTTGTGGGGGGTCAAAGAACAGACTCAACAGTTTCCTTCACAAAATAAAAAATAGAAAACAAAATCAGTGCACTTTAGACTTAATGCCAATGAAGCAAAGCAGTCAAAATTTTTCTAAATAACAGTTTCCATTTTTCTTTACCAAAACTACATGCGCTCAACTGTGTTTTTCACAACAGCTACCCTTCTTTTTCCTTCTGCAAAAGATTTCTCTGTAACATTTACTCGTGTATGCAGTATCATCTTTCAATAATTTATAAACATCATCTTTTAAAATAACTTGAGGTTTTTAATAAATTCAAACCACACAAACTTGGAAGATATCAATCTGGCGTTTTCTGCGGCTCTGCGCATACAAGCCTTCAGATACTGAAACTTGAACTTACAAATTTCATTCTCATTGTCATTGTTCCATGAGAGAAAAGAAAGAGAAGCAGAATAAAATAAAATAAAAAAAGGTCCAGTTTGATAACTGAAGGATTTGATGTGATGTAAAGAACATGGGAACACTTGAGTTTCACATTTATTTATTCAGTAAATAAAAAATTGTTAAAAATTAATAGCTACGACCAAACAAAGTATAAAATTGAGGCTTGTTGCTGCAAGACGGATTGATACATTTATCAGTTGCTGATATTCCCTCTTTTGGTTGATCGAATGGAATACATAAACTTTTTGCACCCATTGCAGGGGCACCAGCAACTTCAGTATCATCTCTGCAAAATAAAAATACACCAAAAATATTAGAATCAATTTAACTCACTTAATGAATTGAGCAATCTCAAATTGATTTTTCAAGTCTTCATCATAATATTTTATTACTGCGATATGAATAATTTTTGCCACTCATCTTCAACACAATGTGAGAATGGTGCTTGCAAATACAAAGTAGGTTGGTTATATTCCAATCCAATTAGGCAATAGAAGATAAGCTTTTGACTGCTTCTCTGATGGGCAGTGAATTTCTGAGAACTGCACAATGAAAGTTCAAGAATATAAATAACATAGAAGTATTGTTTCTCTTATTGCGAGTTGCGCGTAGTTTTTTTTTGTGGACGATTTTTGCCGGTTTGCACACTCTGGCATCCTTAGCGCAATTCAGCGTCCTGTTGAGTTAAATAACAACTATGCGCAAATGAGTGCCAGTACCTGTGCATGATTTACATACTTTGGTAGAGGTCTGTATGGCTTACAGGTAATATGATTTTTAGACAAAAATTCCTCAACTAACTTTAGACGAAATTTCCGCTAATAGTGAATAAAATCATGGAAAAAAGCACTTAAAAGTTGTTTGCACTCTTTCAGATGCCACCAGCCGAAGTGACTGAGTCCACACAGTACTTGCTAAAATCCTTGACTTTTCCGAGTGGCTGTGTATACTTGATGTTCTAGACCTCCGAAAATATTTGATAAAATGTTTGCTCTCTATGAGAAATTAATGCTAGGATACAAAATTAAAATTGAATCATAGTATTTTCTTCCAGTCATCTATTTTTAAAAGCTTACCTTGCACTAGACTCTTTAATTTTGTCTTCACACGAAATCTCTCCACAGAATGGGGAAAGGATAATATTTTTGCCGTCAAGGTAGGAACAGAAATTAGCCCAGTCCTTGCACAGTTTGATGTGACTATTCAGATCGTCTTTAGCCCTGTTGGAAAAAATCATTGGTTAGAGAATGATAATAAAGTATTGTACGATGTAATATTCTACAGAAGACGTCCACACAAAATTAAATAAAACTTAATCCATCATTGTAAGATAAGGCGTCGCATTCATAGTCTTTATTTGGATCGTATTTAGCAAAAAGGAACCAGCGCAATTGCAGGGTTTTCAAAACCATGCACTTCTTTTCAAACTTTCTTCTTTCTTCCTTTTTTCTTTCTTTCAACTTCTTTTCTTTTAAAAATACCTAATCTGTGTACAATATTTAAATTTACACAATTATTTCATTTTTACAACACTAATCACGCTGGCTCCCTTTCTGCTAAATGCGATCCATTTATTTACTGGGTCCCCTGAGTAATGTGTTTTAGGGTACTTTAGAAGTAAAAGTATGAAATAAATACAACTCTGATTACAAGACTTCAAAGCTACGTACATAGTACGGCAGAAGCACTTACCTCTGTAGCATGGAAGACTGTATCGTGTCTAATAAGGTTTTAACATCCTCTACAGCTTTACTTCTTGAAAATACTATCTTTTCATTAGTATCTCTTCTAACAGCAACGAATTGATTATTCTTCATGTCTTTGGGACCTAGTTCAACTCGCACTGGCACACCCTGAAATAAAAACGGAAACATCAAAATAAATTCAGCTCACATTTCTCATAGAGTTTTATTTTATTTTGTGTTGATATTGACGTTAGCTATTCAAATTCAAAGAGACTGACGAGCAGAATGGTCTTATTTTCAATTTGGAGCAGTAATGTTCTATTTCACTCCTATAGTGTTTTTTCTTAACAGTCATTTACATTTTGTTACTTTTCCCTCACTTTGATAAGTAACTACTAACTAGTACAATATTTTAGCCTTCGTCTTTTCCTTATAGCTTTGATCAACGGCTGCTATATAGAACTACTATTTGGGCTTATTAGAAAGACAGGAGTCCTGGCCCATCCGCTGATTTTTTGAGGGGAAAGTTTATTCATTTCAGGACTCTGCACTCATTAAAGAGTATTTGCAAAAATTTGCTGTATAGAATTAAGTGATGAAGTGTATTATTCTGCTGAAAAAAGATACCATAGGGATATTTTGGTCGAATTACCTTCAACTCCCAAGAATTGAATTTCCATCCAGGAGAATAGTTTTCTCGGAAGTCGCTTTCTACTTTGACTCCGCTTTCTTGTAATTGAGAGGCCAGATCCGAACAAGACTTGTAAAGCTCTTTCTTCTCATCGTCTTTCATCGATGCTGAGATTCCACATGGCACTATAACTACCTGTAAAGATGCTACTCTTGGAGGAATCACGAGACCTTGATTATCTCCGTGAACCATGATCATGACACCTATTGTTCTAGTTGTGATACCCCAGGAATTCTGGAATACGAATTTCTTCTCTTGAGTTTCAGGGTCTTCATAGATGATCTCGAACATTTTTGAAAAGTTCTGTCCGAGGAAATGTGAAGTTGCTCCTTGAACAGCCCTTCCACTTGCCGAGACGAATGCCTCTACAGTCGTAGTGTAGTCACCACCAGCAAATTTCTCTTTGTTCGTTTTCTTACCTCTAACTACAGGTATGGCAAGCAAATCAGAGTAGATTTTCTCATAAAGACCAAGGATTTGAAGAACCTCTTCCTCAGCATCTGCACGTGAAGCATAGGCCGAGTGTCCTTCCTGCCAAAGAAATTCTCTGGTTCGGATAAATGGTTGGGGATGCTTGAATTCCCACCTGACCACATTATTCCATTGATTAAGCTTGATAGGAAGATCTCTATGGGACTGAATCCACTTGGCATAGGCTGGATACATGACAGTTTCACTAGTTGGTCGGATAGCAATCGGCTCTGCCATATCTGAGCTGCCAGATTTTGTGACCCAAGCTACTTCTGGTGCAAAATCACTGATGTGATCCTTTTCTTTTTCTAAAACAGCCTTTGAAACGAAAATTGGGAAGTAACAATTTTTCACTCCTAACTTTTTCAACTCTTTATCCAGCCACGATTGAATGACCTCCCAGATTGCGAATGCATTGGGTCTCAGAATGTAACAGCCACTTACATCGTAGTACTCAATTAATTCACCCTTAGTTATAATTTGCGAGTACCAGTCTGCCAAATTATCCTCTTTTCTTGCTTCCAGACCAAGCCTTGTCTGCTTCTTCAGAGCAGCATTTTTGGAATCACTAACTGCTGCTGGAGGAGTCTTTTCCTTCACGGGTTTCCCTTTGGCTGGTTTTTCTTTCTTCTCTTTCACTGAAGTCTGCGCTGGTTTGACAGGTGCTGCGCCTTGTGTCCCAGTTTGATTCCCTGAAGCACTGAGTGTTATACCTGGTTTCCATTCTAATCCTGTTGCCTTCTTGAACTCTTCTTTCAAGCCTAGGAGAGTTTGAACTTCAGCTGTAATGACTGCCTTATCTGCTTTGTCAGCCTTTAGTTGGCGAATCTTATCACCTTGGACTTGGATTTTCTCTAAGATTGCTTCTGGAGTATTAGCATCACTGGTGGTGGATGGCTTTGCAGGACAGCTTGCAGGTCCCAGGGTTATACCAGGTTTCCATTCTAATCCTGTTATTTTCTTGAACTCTTCTTTTAAGCCGAGAAGAGTTTGAACTTCGTCTGTAATGACTGCCTTATCTGCTTTGTCAGCTTTTAGTTGGCGAATCTTATCGCCTTGAACTTGAATTTTCTCTAAAATTGCTTCTGGAGTATTGGCATCACTGGTACTGGATGTTTTTGCCTGACAGCTTTTAGTTTCAAGGGTTATGCCCGGCTTCCATTCTGATCCAGTCACTTTCTTGAACTCTTCTTTCAAGCCTAGAAGAGTTTGAACTTCAGCAGTAATGACTGACTTATCTGCTTTGTCAGCTTTCAATTGGCGAATCTTATCACCTTGAACTTGAATTTTCTCTAAAATTGCTTCGGGAGTATTAGCATCACTGGTGGAGGATGGCTTTGCAGGACAGCTTGCAGGTCCCAAGGTTATACCAGGTTTCCATTCTAATCCTGTTGCCTTCTTGAACTCTTCTTTCAAGCCTAGGAGAGTTTGAACTTCGGCTGTAATGACTGCCTTGTCTGCTTTGTCACCTTTCAGTATGCGAATCTTATCGCCTTGAACTTGGATTTTCTCTAAAATTTCTTCTGGAGCACCGGCATCACTGGTGGTGGACGTCTTTGCAGGACAACTTGCAGGCTCCAAGGTTATGCCAGGCTTCCATTCCAAGCCGGTAGCTTTCTTGAAATCTTCTTTCAACCCTAAAAGCACCTGAACCTCTGCCGTTATGACTGTCTTATCTGCTTTGTCTCCTTTCAGTTTTCGGATTTTATCACCTTGTTCTTGAATCAGCTCCAAAATTTTTTCAGGTGCAGAGGTTGAGTCTTTTTTACCGCTTGAATTTTTAGCAGACTTAGATTGCGTTTCTTTCGCTTTGTTGGTTGCTGGGTCAGGCTTTTGAATACCACTGGTTGCCATCGGTTTGGAATGTCCATCAGGTATGTACATGAGGACCACAGGAGACTCCACTCCATTATTGGCTGATTTTGATTTGTAAGGCTCATCACAAATGAAAAATCCTTTCCTCTGAATTTGAATAATGTCGGATTTTTTCAACGTTTTGAGGTCTGGGTCTCCAATCATAGCTTTGACGACCTTAGAATTTGTATTGATGAAATCTTTGAAATCCTCGTCTTTACCTAGGACGGCTTTGCTCATCAAATGATCGCAATAAACAAACAAACAGGGTGTGTTTTCTTCATTCTCAGCCAACCACGATAATTTTAAAGTGTTTTTGAAGTCCTTATTTTCCAAGTTCGGTTCAGCTTCAACACTGGTTACATTACCATTCTCCTTGTTGATCTTGGTAATTTTCAGATTCCCCCAACCAATGAAAGTTGTGTTTTCTGCTTCTTTAAGCGCATTGGCATCTTCAGAATCAATTATGATTTTAGAATCGAGCACTATGTTCCTACTTCCAATATCTGGATTTTTAGGATGCTTGGCAACAGTGGCTGTGCTTTTGTTGACTCCTTTGACAAATACTGGGGTGAATGACATTTCAACAGCTGAGTAACGAGGGGCCACAGGATCAATAACCTGAAAACATAAACTTGTTTAAATAGCAGATCTAAATATCAGAAATACGATTTGCACAGTATTTGAGGACTTATATGTAACAATATTGGATGTCGAGTTTTCACATTGTGAGAAAATCGCGTTTGAATTTTTCGAAGCTTTGCACTTAACTTAGTCGCCCATAAAACTGAGAGGATTCTTATAAAGATTTTCATAAAGAGCAACTATTCCTGTAAAAAACACTCATTTTACGATATATGTGAGTGAAAAATTGAAGGAGTAACATTGATTTGAAAAAAATGTGGCATCCGCCATTTTTACTGAGAACATTTTTTTATGCATGAAACAAAGTCTTCAGGAAGGGTAAGGCTGGTGAAACGATTGAAATGAACCAGAAGTAAGTCAATGCTGAGTTGTTTAATAACATTGAACAAAAAACTAAACCGTTTGTAACTTCTACACCAAAAGTAAGGAACAAATTATAAAATCAGTTAAAAAATCAACAATTCTGGTGAGACGGTCCAGATACGCATCATTAGAGTGTCAATTGCAGCCCATGGCCGGTGCGCGGGCAGTTATTGCAAGCATGTTCAAATTTTCGCTGTGTCCTCCCGTGCCAGCCGAGGAGAACAGTGGATTCTCATATCCGCTGTTTTTACAAATAACATGGTTTTCAGTTTATATCTCGCCAAAAAATTGCACTGGAAGTCTGAAACTTAGCACAGGCATTCTTGAGGGCTCCAGAATTCGAAAAAAGCGTTTCCCCTAAAGATGGCAGATGTCAGCGACCGCTATTCTTACCTATAAGTCCTCATTTATTCAAGTTGGGGGTATTTGTTAATTGTTTGGGTGTCATAATGAAGACCTAGTAACACCAACACTTATTTGAGGTCCTAAACGTAAAAGAATTGGTTGAGCTATTAAAGTTACTAACCTTTTTATTAAAAGCCCAAATTTTATCCCATTCCATGAAAACAACGGAACGAGATGAGCCCTGCGCTAAGATGAATTGTCGCAAGCCTTCAACAGTCATTCCATGTCTGAGAACACCACGAACAGTTGGCATTCGAGGATCATCCCTGTTAAAAAGACAAAATTTGAGAGGTTAAATCGACACAGTTGTACTTATTTTAAAAATTGTTCATACATTTAATGAAGTTATTTACATGCGGGGGTGCAGATTGTTCTAGGCCTCTGCAATTTTCCAGAGGGCCTCCCGCAGTTTTGTGCAACTTGCTGGGTTTTCGCGAACCAAATTCAACACAACACACTGATCAAAATTTTTTAAAATTCTTAGATCATTTGTGGATGGGTGTCAAAGTTGTATTATTCCACAAGAGTTGAACATCGGAAAACCTTCGAAAAAACAAAGAATACTCAGCCTCTGGACACTTCTATGATTTCATCTCCATCACTTTGTCAAAAACAATTTGCACACCTGATCATATGAAAACTATTTATTAGTAGAATAGCTCTGAAACTTACCATCCATCCACAATTTTATTATCAACAAACCAGGTGAGTTTCCTTTTTGATAGGACAGTATGGGTCATGTTCAGTCGACTGTAAGCTTCGATGTGAGGTTTTCGTAGTCCAAGTGCTTCGATAAACCAATAAAACTGCTCGTCACGATCTTGATATTCAGTAGTTCTCAAGGCATGAGTCACACCTTCAATGCTATCGACTACTGGACAAGCAAAATCGTATGTTGGGTAAACTCTGAAAAAATAAAAATAGAAAAATAATGTCATTCATTTTCAGTGTACTCATTTCTGAAAGCTCTCGAGAGAATGCTGATTACTTACAACTAGATTTTAAAGCTGAAAAGCTGCTTCAATCAACGTTTTTCTCCAACCCCAAAACAACTCAACTTAGCCATATTTCACCGTTAAAGTGTTTTTAATTTTTCTTCACTCAATTTTTTGGTAGTTCCTCATTGCACAGAGCTACTACTTGCAAATCCACAGTAAAAAACAGGTAACTTTTAATAGTTCTAAGCATGCATTTTATAGAGAAGAGGGACACTTACTTGTACTTGTTGCCGTGACATGGATGAGGTTCATTCTTGCATCTATACATTGTTGGGTCTCGCATGCAACCATTGGCAGACTGCATGTCAATTTTGGCGCGTACACAGCATTTTTGGCCGAATTCAGAGCCTTCTTTCATTTCTTTCCACATTTTCATATTTTTCTCCACATCTAAACGTACAAAAAAGAAAAAATCAAAGTTTTTGGAAGATGTTGTGAAATGATAAGAGACATCACTTCAATTGAACAGATTTAACAGGAATCAGCCTGACTAAATCAGAAATCGTCTAATTTTCTCTGATTCTTCACTTTTGTTATCAGAAAAGTAAGCAATACTGAGACTTGAAATTTTGTAAGTACTAATTATTCTGGCATTCTTCATAATCTAGGGTAAATTCGCAAAAATTAAAAAGGTTCTGGGTAGTTTAGTTCATAAAAGAAAATAAAACATGAGATAAAATTTGGCAGTGTCGAATGCAGTTAGACTAATTTTGGTTCCATCCATTCACTTACGAGAGAGAAAAAAAGAGGATAAATTGAGTCTTTATTCCACAACTAAATTTCTGTTGAGTTGTTGTACAGCAGCTATGAACTGCATGATAGATAATGTATTTAAAACGGCATTTTTCATTTTTTTTCTGTGTTTAAAGAGCATACACTTTTTGATTGAAACATGTTTGATAAAATGCCCTGTGCTATTCTTACCATTATTGCGATTGGCAGATTCTACACGTTTCTCTCTTTCATTTTTCATCACTTCAGGGTCTGTGTCATCGACATAAGCTTTCCCTTCTTGCAACATTTTTTCGCAAAGTTCCAGCAACTTTTCAAAATGATCACTGGTTCTTGTAAAAATATCAGGCTTTATTTTAAGCATTTGAACATCTTCTAGGATGACCTGAAAAAGTAGATCAGCTTTTGATTATTTTGACTTATCAGAGAAGTACATTGACACATTAATGGATGATTCAGTTATTTTCCAAAGCTATACGTTTAAAAGAGGCACCTCAATAAAATGTTTTTTGTAATACTACCAGTGAGTTGTGAGCTTATTATTAGAGTTAGGCATGTCTGAATAGTATTGCTATTGCTACCACGCTTTGTAGAGAAAATACAAGAGGTGGTGGCAAGGTGGCAATTACAGCTATGTTAATTTCAAACAAATCTACACCTGTAGTATTCGCTGTAATGTAGGGGTTGTAAGTAGCATAACTGAACTTTAGCCTTACTTATGAATGAGAAACCTGTCTTAGAGAAAATAAAGTGAAAATACCCTAACACTAATTGAGGGTTTTCAATCATCAGTTAAAAAAATATTTAGTCTCCATTGACTAAATATAACTTGAATCATCAAGGGATGTGCCTTTGATAAAGTAAAAACAGACTTATTAACAAATGTTAATTATTCAGAGAGCTGGTTAAAAGTCTTTGACTTGTTGAAGTATTCAAACTTCAAAAATAAGCTACTTGCACCAAACACAAGTGCTTGGCCTTGTCTTGTATTATTATACTGAAACACATAAGATATTGCTGACCTTTTCAAAATCAACTTTCTCTTTGGCTGGATTTGTGTCGTCAAATCTCATTATTAATTTGCCTTCAAACTCCTGTTGATAATATTGGTTCAATAAAGCTGCTTTGGCATGACCAATGTGAAGGTATCTGCAGAAAAAACACATAATTATTAGACATGCAAGAATGATTAGGGGGCGTTCATAAAATACATAATAAAATACATAACCCTAAATTCCAAATTTTTAGATTCCCCTCAAAATGCTTTTGTTTTGTAGACTGGTATAATTTAACATTGAAAAAAATAAATACATGGCATAATGTTCTCTTTATTCCCCTCTCCATCCCAGGAGCATTATGTATTTGGACAGCGCTCTTCAGCTAGGGAAGAGTTCAAATTCTTCAGTTTCTAAACTGATTTTACACCCATGCGGTCGCAAATAAATATAATTACTGTTTCGCTTGATTTCATAAAATCATTAGATTTGCTTAATATAAGATTTTCCTGTTCATGTATAACATAATATGGGGGAGTAATTCCATTGGTGACGTAAAAGATTGAATTTCCAATCATGATGTATCATGTCTTCTAGAAGGTATGAGGATTGTAGGTATGCTCCTTCTTTAAATTGATAATAATAATAATAAAAAAAAAAAAAACTTACCCACTGGCCTCAGGAGGGAATCTGACGACAACGTGCCCTTTTTCTGCATTTGGTAATTTTAAAAACTTGCCTTCCTGTTTCCGTTCAGAGACACTTGACTGACTCTTCGGAGCTGACTCAGGCTTCGACTTTTTGTTGCTACTCATATCAGATGATGGAAGTCTTGCTATTGCGGCTGTCACACACTCTAAAGAGTTAATGAAATTATACCACCGGAGAACATGGGTGGGAGCTTTTCCGTCTTCTATAAGTTTGTTCCATTGTGAGTTTGCTAAGATATAGACACAAATCAAACACTTGATAAGGATGCGAAATTCATGAGAGACATTATTTTTTACACTCATTTTTCCTTGCAAATCATCATAAGTAATACCTACCTTGATAATCACTTGAAGAGGGATGTTAAAGTGTTATTTTACCTACTTGTTTCAATGTTTGTTCTTGATTGCTTTGTTTAATTTTTCTTCATTTCCTTCGTTTTTCAATACATATTTTGTGAGGTTTATGTGTAATTATGCATCTTTGATTATAATTCAGCATATCCGGCTTATCTCTTAGGCTTCAAGTTATTAATGATATCAGTTCAAATAAAAGAGAGCTAAAAAGATGGGATTGAACCAATATTCTTAGGCTAATGCCATGACTATGAATCAATGTTAGTAAGCATTCTTAATACGACTCAGGAAAGCGTGCAAATTGTTCTGGTCCCTCCTCCAAAATTTTTTGAGTATGTTGGGTTTTCACAAAAAGGTGGACATATTACACTGACAGAGATTCAATCAAATTTTTTAATTAACTGGGTTTCTTATTCCCATTCAATGTAACGCACCTCTAGGGGCCAACTTCTATGCTTTTTTTATTTTAACCTCCTTTGATACTTGAAAGTTAATGTGTCAGACTTTTCCATAAGTAAGTACTAAATTTCATTATGCAATGGGTCTTTCCCCTTACTATAAACAGAAATACAGGCAAATAGATTACTGTACGGATGCGTTACTTACGATACAGGGCAGCCCAGACACATATATCAGCAACAGTCAGCTTATTATCAACAAGGTAAGTTCTGATGGCCAGCACTTGATTTAAGTAAGAGATGGCACTGGGAAATTCAACATTGCATTTTAGAGGGCCGATGCTGAATGTCAGCCACTGATCAACCTGAATTAAACAATAAAAATAATGTTAATTATTTGAATCCGTGATGATACACAGTTTGACAACATGATAATCAAGAGTTCTGCTCCATGAGAAGGCAATCCTCTAGTTATATTTAAGATTATTTATCCTAGGTTCTTGGCAGGGTCGAATTGGAGTGCAATAATCGCGTCTATTAATTAAATAAAAAATCTCAGCAGATTTTGACTCTTCAGTTGACAAAAGGACAAAAAACCTGACTCATGGGTGTAATGAATCATTCTCAACCAAATTTCATGGCAAAATTCAGAGAAATGGTGGTAGGATTCTTCCGAGAAAAATTCACACTCAATACACAGGTCTATCATATTGGTAGTATCAAATCCAACATTTTTTTCAAAAAAAATCATGTTAAAATTTCCCTGAGTTTTGCAAATTGTTTGATTGAGAAAGATTTTTAGGGATTATGCGCAGAGGCTGTCATCCTTTTTTGGCTAAAAGGTTAAAATCTGCTGAGATTTTTATACTCAATCGATGCTATATTTAGCATGAGTTTGATTATGCCAAGAACCTACGACAAATCACCTAAATGAGCAATTCTAAGAAGAAATAGACCCTTATCATACTTAAGTACAACTGCTGAAACTGTGGTATAACTTGTTTTTTGTTAAAAGTTGACAGCAAATACCCTAAGACAGAAAATATCACATTGTTTTTCAAAACTTTAGATCAGAATTGTGAGAATGATAGACAATTATGAGTATCTGAATTATTAAATTTAATCAATTTGTGTTCAGATTTCAGTTTGTTGGTAGTTCAACTGAATGGACTACACCAGAGTATAGGATAAAGCACTGACATTAAAATAGAATACATCAGTCATCCTTTAAAGGTTGTGGCTTTTGATGTTAGCCGTCAACTAAAAGCATGTGATTAGAGTTTTAAGGTTCTCCCACTCACCTCAAGACCGACAATATCTGACTCTCCGAAAAGTTTGAAGTCTTGGTTGAATTTAGCCAGATAGCGGCAGATGGAAACATCGGTTGTAAATTTCACATTCGGTATAACAGTGAGAGAAGTTTCTTTCGCATTCCAATCAACAAACACTGGCATTGATTTATAAATTATTTCTACAACTACAAGAGCACCTGAATTAAAAACAAAAATACATTTAGGATTAAGAATGTTGTAGAGGCCATTATACACCCTAATGAGAAATATCATGTTCAGTGGTCTAATGAAATAAATGAGATTATACAATCAAACATTTCTGCTGAGTATGAAGAGCTTCAATGCTTCTTCCCCTCAATTATGAGTTAGTGTTTGATTTAGGTCCATGAATGATAATGCTTGGATAGGGTTTGAAATTTTTTTTTAAGTAATTCACACTTATAATCACATAGAACTATATTAAACAAGGAGTTTCTTCCCTAAAACAATCCAAGGTAGAAGGCCTTTTTTTTAGAAAAGACGGCAGAGGAACACGTACTCTTAGTGACCGAGTTACTTTTCTATCCAGGTCCACAGAGGTGTCATCAGCTAGGTAGACAGTTGTTTACTTTCAGTTTGCAAGCGCCAACGACAAACAGACAAACCTTAAACAGAAAGGAGCCAAGCCACATCAGCTATTGCCAAATTTAATCGGGCAATTTAATTTTTTACATGAAAAAAGTTGTACGGATTTTTGTGCAAATTTCTATGGATTTCGTCCATAATACAAAGTAAGTTTCTTAAAATTTTCAAAGGAATACGCACAAACGTTCTCTCGTAATAAACTGAATTCCCCTGTTAAATTTGGGAACAGCTGATGTGGCTTGGTTCCTTTCTGTTTAACGCGGTCCAAATTTCAGCCTCTGAACAAAGCGGCACTCCCTACTATCCACCTTGAAAACTGCTGCCTCATGATCAAGTTGTAAAAAACCTCGTCTTCAGTTATGATTAGCGACTTTCATGTGGCTGTGATTTCCGTGTGGCTAAAAATTGATACAAGGTTTGAAAGTATTAAAAACTCATCTCAGCTGTATTCTTGCTTCTGTGAGAGTCGGATGTTCATGTGGATAGTAGTGCCGCGAGGACAGTTGCAAACAAAAAGTAAACAACCCTCAACTTAGCTGACAACACCTCTAGCCGTGATCCAGCCTGATCCAGTGAGATGCTTGGATCTGTCCTTTAGGGTGGTCACCAAACAGTCACATGCAACCCTTACTTACGTCAAGCTGAACTGCAGACAACTCTATCCATCGTGTTTAGCAGATTAAAAAAAAAAGCCTTGCAGAGTAATATCTTGCTGACAGCTGTTCCTCAAATGTTATTGTCTACATTCAAAAAGAGGGCGCAAATGATACCTTCTGATTTTTTGTGTCACATATTGTATTTTGTCCGATAGAAAGATGGAAAAAGTAGCGGTGGAAAACCACTTCCTTTTTTTCTACTCCAATAAGAGTTATAGAAACTTGTCGCTTATAAAAATAATGATTAAAAGTTACAGGTCCATTAACTGCACTCACCAAGAGGAGGGTCTTGAGGATCTGCCAGAAGTGGCAGCAGTTTTTTCCCCATGGTGTTGAGGTGACTTACTTTAATTTGAGACAAATTTCATTTTTCGCGATGATAAGAACACAAATACAATGAGAAAATCGTCTAAAACTGATGAGGAAACAGTGCAAACACGCTTCGGGCCGTCCAGTTCCAGCAAGCAAGCAACGTCACATGCATAACCTTACTTACTTCAACAATGTTATCAAATATAATATTTAAAAAATATTTTTGCACATTTATAAAATATTTATGTATAATAATGTTAACATAGAATAATAACTAGCTGACGCTATATGTTAACTCATAAGGCAACATTGTCGTAAATTTCGATCTATCGATTGACGTCATCATGAGTCAGTCGAATTTCCTCAAATCTAATTTTTTGATATCACAAAAGTTTTCTTCCTGAACTTAGCTTTTTATTAGCCCTCTTGTGAATATTTTGAGTGATAATGACTGTCAGAGCGCTGAACGAGGACTCTGAGTTCTTGACAGAGCTTCAATGCTCTGGAACAAAACTAGTTGTTGTAGATTTCACTGCCAGTTGGTAAGTTAACCTAACTCCTCTTTATTGATATCATGTTATCTACACCAATTAGTGAATTTTATCCTAATATCCACCAGGGAACCAGGCTTTTTTTGCCTTCCGTACTGATGGTGCATATCACTTTACATAGAACCCAAGTATGTATGTCAATACGAGCACTCAACTTTGGGCTCGATCAGGAAATTAACATTGCGTTCAGGGACGAGCTGAAGTTCGATGTGTGCTCCCACAAATGCTCTCGCTATTTTTGAGCCTCAGGTATAGCTTCATGTAGGGAAAGTCCTGCAGCAGCTAATACAATGAAAGTGAAAGATGAAGTTTCTCTCATAAATCTCTCTGTTTGAACTTCAAACATACTCAATGAAACTTTCCTCGTTGTCTGTGGAATACTTTCAAAAAAACGGACAAAGGGAAAAATTAAGGATATTATCAGGTTTATTATCACATACGGCAATTCATCAGGGGAGGGATGTAAAATCAGGAGGAGAGTTATGACATCCTTGTTTTGATCAATAAAATTTGAACCAAGTCTCTCTCATTTGCTTGTTTTGCTCCGAAGGTCCTTGTATATCCACGTACTTTGACATAGATTGAATTTACTTAATTTTCGGGTTTCATAAATGAGTAACTGGAATGACGCAGACTGATAACATCCCCCAAAGTCTCAATATCCTGGAGAATTACTGGCTAGTAGTATGCCTTTTCACGCCGCCAGATTATAATTTTATTTGTTTTCATTAAATTATCAATGTCTTTAAGTATGTAATGGTTAATTGTGTTTACACTTTCTATCACAGGTGTGGTCCTTGTCAAAGAATTGCCCCAATTTTTGAAAAACTAGCCGCAAAATATGCAAGAGCTGTCTTTGTCAAAGTTGATGTCGACAAATGTCAAAACACAGCAGCCTCTCAAGGTGTTTCTGCAATGCCTACATTTATCTTCTACAGGAACAAGGTCAGCACTTTTTTTAAGTATCACAGCAGTTTTGAAATAAAAGACAGGGTCTAGTCAAGCTGCAGCATTGGCATGAAACAAGTCAAAGTAAAGGAGACACTGTCGTCCAAGCTACTAGGAGTTCTAGTGGAGTCTCATGAGTGGCTCAGTCTGTCGTTGAAGGGGTAGTTTGCCTCGGTGACCTAGGTCCTGTGAATAAGGCAGTACGCTTGAGTTTCAACCCCTAAGCAATACCCCAAGCCAATCACTGGTTCCACCCTCTTTTCATGGTGTGACTTTGGTCCTCACCGTCTTTTCTACTCTGCCTTATTTCAGCCATCCATACACAATAGTGCCTTTCTCTGCATATTTCAATACTGTCTAAATCCATAGTCAAATTGAAAACAGAGTGGTATCAAAGTCTGCTGCAGTGTTTGAATCTGACAGTTACCATACGCAAAATGTGCCTAAATATTTCCTATTGGCGCCAAAATAATTAAACTTATAGCCAAAGTTTGTGCGTAGATATTTGTGGTCAGTTAGGAGTATCAACACTGGAATTGGAACAAATTTTATCTGTTGTCGTATGTTATGTCTTATGCACCTTTACCCTGCTGGCAGTTTCATTTGATGGTTTTTATTGATGTTTCAAGACGAATGAGAAGGGGGCGGCAAAATACAGGCGGCCCATGGGCGGCAAGTAGGTGAATCCGGCCCTGCTACTGAGCTCTTCATTACTTACCCTCTTCTTTTTGTCCTTGGAGATATTAAATTTCAGTTACCCACCTAAAATTTTCAAAACTAGGCGGCATTCAGTCTGGAACAATTTGCTATGTACTCAAGGTTTCTTATTCCCAAGGCTTATTTGATTGCTACCCATCTGCTTGCTTAATATTCAATTTAATCTTTTCACTCACAAGTTATCTTTTTATTTTAATTCAGGCAAAAATCGACAGACTTCAAGGAGCTGATCCAAATGCTCTTGAGTCAAAAATTCAACAATACTATGGTGATGATGGTGATGATGAAGAGGGTTCAGGCATCCCTGGGCATGTAAGTATGGGTCCATTCTATTGTTCCTCGCTTAAGCTTTTTTTTCTCTCCTGTCATGTTATACTTTTTGATCACCTTTTTACTAATGTGAAAGCTGTCTTATTCAGAATTTCACTGAACTAGGCCCTCCCCCATCCTGTCTTTGATTTCTCATAAAAAATTGCCTATTTATGAAAGAAAAAAAAAAAAAAAAAAAAAAAAAAAAAAAAGATGCATCAGCTATAGCTACTTTGTTGTGAAAAAAAATCGTTGAAACTAAACTCAAAAATCATTATTTTCAAAGAAACATTTAGTCTTATCTTCAAACAAGAGGTACCATTATTGCAACTTCCTAAACTTTGCTGTATGGATACACAACCGTATACTCAAGTACGATTTGTTCGCTTTGAGCTCAAATGGTCACTTTTCACAAATCATCCTTTTCTCAAGTAGATTCTTGAATGGCAAAAAGCTGATGGTCATTTTTCCAAACTTTTCCTTTTCTCCTTTTCCCCATCAGATTCATAAAAAACTGACTCAACGTCATCGAAGAATAAATTGTATTGGATACAAAAAATTATTGATAACTATTCATAATGTCATCTCATCTCCTTCACAAACTCTTTTTTCTTCATTCTGTTCTGTCCTG
The DNA here is from genome assembly GCF_001854935.1 of Bemisia tabaci. NCBI lineage: Eukaryota > Metazoa > Arthropoda > Insecta > Hemiptera > Aleyrodidae > Bemisia > Bemisia tabaci. The sequence continues at coordinate 8,598,346 of NW_017547112.1, read as the reverse complement.
TTCCTTGTGTTGTCTTTTTACAATTTGTGTTCCTCATGATCAGTCTTTTGCTTGACCTTTTAAACCTTTTAAATGTTGAAAACTCTTCGGCTTTTTTCATCTATTGCTTTGCTTTGTTAACATCAGAAATACTTGTTGGCAAATAATTTATCATCAGTCAATTTTTAAGCATTGAGATAGTTCTTGAATTCTCCACTACCCTTATTACTGACCAGCCGTTTGTTCAATCAGGTGGTGAATGTGAGATAAGCTGCCATGTTTTACAACGGTAGCTCTAAATACCCTGAATTTTCTATGAAGAAGCCATTAAAAATATGTATATCAATTACCTTGTCCAACAGATTGATGGGTTTTACATGAAGGCCTGAATTTATCAAGCTCCCTCCACTTATTGTTGCATCACAAGTAACCACGTAGTTGTTCGTCTTGGATGTTCTTTTGTAAATACCTAATTTTGTTTCTTTTTTGTAATGCACGTTTTCCCTGTAGCCTTGCCCAAGTTTCTGTAAATACAGTCTTTTTCTATACACTTTTCTTATTATTTAATATTGTATAAGCACGCTACTTTAGTATCACCGTTTATCGTCCTGGTTTTCAAAAATTAAAACACAGACATTACAGAAATACATTATGCAGTTCAGTACTAGGGACTGTGCAGCAATTCATAAGCTCTAAAAGAGTATTAAGATAAGCTCATTTGACTTAAAAATAGAGCAGGGATTTTACGAAAATGAGTGGATTAGATCCTGCCAGGATTCTCTATCCTCCTGTGACCTATTGTCGGTTTTGCTACACATTGGACAGTGATATCGCTTGAACCAAGCATCAATAATGATCTATAAACTAAAGATTTTAACTCATAGGATTTGTTATTATGAGAGCCAAGTGCTTTTTAACACCCTCTTCTTCAGTTGCCCACAGCAGATCATTGCTGTCAGGCCAGTCAGTCAATTTGACTTCTATTTATTTCTGTCATGTACTGGAATATTAAAAGAACGAAAAAACAGGTTATTGCTCCAATGGCAGTATCATAATCTCTCATAATATCTTATATCTCATCTATTTGTTAGTTGTTGCTCAACTGATCTCATATTTATCAGTAAAATATAATTTCAAGTCTCAAAAATTCGAAAAAATAAAAAAGAAGAAAATAAGAAAAAGAATGGGAAATACTAATAAAAATTCCTACAATATCTGAAAATTTACGGTACTTTCTCACTTGGAATTTTTTGTCAAGACAAACCATACTCAAATTTATTGTTGCTTGTATAATCTTATTCTTCTTGGAATAGAAAATTGATGGCGTACAAGTACTGAAGCTAATTTTTGAGAGTAGCAATTTACAACTTTTATTCTTGCTTAATGAGCGAAGAAGAGAAATATGTTTAATTTTTACTGCAACTTCAATTTGATTTAATATGTGTAGAGAGGTATCGTGTTTACTGAAGGATTTTCTCTTTTCCTTTTTTTTGAGCAGTTGGTGTGGTGTCTCGGTGCTTTTGTATATGTGCTGCTGTGAAAGAATATGTTTTGATCTTCAAAATTAGCATGTTATCTAATCACTACTTCATTTCTTCTTGAATTTTTTTTTTGAACAGACAGAGTTTAGTGGAAACCTGCCAAGTTGCATTTAAAGTTTTATTCCCCTACAAAACTCAATGTTTAGGACAAAGTTTAATGACTAAATATTGTCACGTTGAAAATATTTTTTTTCGACTTGGAATTTTTGACAGGAGGAAATTCACAACAAGTAAAATTAAAACCACTCCCAACGTATTATTCTTTTAAATGCAACTAGGTACGTTCCTGTTAAAGTCAGTCTGAATGTTCTCCTCAAATTAGGCAGGTACTATTTGTCATCATAAATGCAGAGCATGAAAACCAACATAAATGATGAAAAGCTCAAAGGTGAACTCTCAAATTTAATATTGACGATTGCAATTAACGTTCGTTTAGTGAGAAGAATAATCTTGGTCTGTTTGTAACCTTTTTCAGTGTGACCTTTTCCTTTTGGTAAAAGCAAATATCTTGTCGTGAGGTTGATTTTCATATTTATTGATGTTTCACTGACTCATATTGCGTTTTGGAGGGAGAAATGTATTTGATGTAATTCTTAATTTGTTTCTGTGTTCATTTAATTGTCCTGAAGAGAAGCTGAATATTTTTTGTGTTCATGAGCTCCTCAATGCATGAAAATTTAACTATCGTCCAAGCAGCAACGTTTGCACCTGATTAGAATCTACGCCAAATAAGTCTACTCTCCTTTAAAGTGTGGTAAAAGATCCGCCATCTTGATCCTTGCATTTATTTTCAATGTTACACTGAAAATAGCTGATTTTCTGTTGCATTCTAAAAGTGGGTAAACTTATTTGACAAAAACTCTTACTAGATGTGGTCTCATTGTAGATACTTAGCAGTAGCGCAACTAATCCATTAAAGATGAGGGACGCCCTTATAAAAAGTTATTTGAGCTTACCCAGGGAACTTAATTTCTATTTAATGGTAAAGGTAAAGCACTTAATTAAATATTAGGTATTCAAATTTTTTGAAGAGCCCCAGTAGACTACTCATCACTTGTCAGTGCACAACAACTCCATAATCGTTGACTTCTACCCCAGTAGTGCAATTATGTATATAAAGAAAACCAATTTAAATTTAATTAAAAAATCTTGATTTTTTTCTTTCAGATGGACTTGAGTACATTCATTCAAAAAGGACAGTGCGAAGCTCTAAACGAGTCTGATGATCACCCACTCGCTCACGCCTTGACAAATGATGAGCGTTATTTGGAATCTGACTGTGATGAACAGGTGAATTTTTGTCTCTCCAATAAATAGTGCTTTTTCATCAGATGAAAAGATGTTTACATTGCTAGTTTCTTCTAGATTCAGTATTTAGTAACCTCAGGATTCATTCCTAACACAAACCTCTTTATGAACATTTCCTTCCTTCCTTCCTTCATTCATGAAACATTGGATTTCAAACTTTATTTCACATACCTCGTTTGTTTGCCAATTGGATGGATTCAACTCAAATCAGTTTAAAGAGCCGTTCATGAAATACATAAGTAGTGCTGAATTTTGGATTTTTCGACCTCCCGCCCCCTTTGTGGGTCTTTATGAAGTAAGTCCCTATCCTTTAACATGTTAAAACAAAGTAGCGTAACGCTCTCCTCAACCTATCTCTCCCTCAGAACGTTACGTATTCCATAAACGGCCCCTAAATGTATTTCTTGTTGCCTGATGTGCTCTCATGGTCATTTTTTTTTACCAAGAATTACAGAATATACTGCTTTAAGACTTTTTCTAAATCCTCCTCATATTATGAAAGAAATACTGACAAAATTAAAGTTAGAATGTTGCTCAGTTTTTTTATAAAAAATAAATCATTAGTTGAAATTGGATGTCCGTTACAATCAGGCTGAATCTAGTTAAGTCTGCTCTATTGTGATTCTTATTTAGTTATAGTTTATTAGTGATGTGTTTTCTTTTTTATTTCATTGATATGTGTGCCTTTGTTTCAGCTTATTTTATCCTTCCAATTCATGCAAGCTGTGAAGTTGCATTCCATTAAAGTTAAAGCTCCCCAAGGCAAAGGACCAAAAGTTTTGAAACTCTTCATTAACCAGCCAAATGCATTAGATTTTGATTCAGCTGCCAAAAATGTAGCAGTCCAAGAATTAGAGTATGTATCTTTCTTCATTTTACAATCCTTCCATGGTGAATGACAAAACGCAATTCTTCTTACTTTGCTATACATCAATCAGAAATTGAAGACTCTTTCTTCTTGTTTTAAGGGAAATGATTGACTTTTATAGTGGCAGTTGATATAGAGACCTTTTTTGTTTGATTGATCCTTAGAACTCATTAGTTGAGCTTAATCAATAGTTCCAAGCTGCAGCAGTCTAACCAAAGCGTTTTCAGAAAGTCAAGTTCTCATGACTTGAGCAAGAATAATAAAAAAATATTCAAACTTGAAATACATTAAACACAGCAGCTGTTCTTTGTATTTATGGCGAAAAAAGGCCACAAAAAGTTTTTATTCCATCTTAGTTTTATTATTTTGTCTTTTGACAGTTTTGAGATTTTTTCATTTTATATTAACTCCTGTCAGTCACTGAATTAGCTGCTAATAGCATTGTTCACGTACATCAGTCATTCTCAAAAGTATCAGTGAGGAATGAGTAATATGGGCTGTCCCTTTCCTCAGCGTAATCTCTTTACTTTTTATTGCCTTTAATTGTCCCACACTCCAAGTGATGGCAGAAACAAAAGATTGACAAATCGTTCTCTAAATTTTAAGAATTTTTTTTCTAAAAAAATCTAGAAACTCAAATAATTTAGTTACCTTTACCTACTTAAGCCAACGAAGTAAGAAGAAAGAACATGACATCATTGGAAGCAACTAAGAAAGAAACACTGCTGGATTGACTATTGCAAATTGATTTGGCTGTGATTTTGCCATTTTATTCAGGCTTTGCTTACAGTTTTACTTAATTATCTAGAATAATACGCTTCTAAATGAGGGGAGGGTGTAATTAAAACACAAAGAAGGCCCCTTGCTCTCTGGAAAACCGCATAAGGTGACTTCTTTTAATTTTAATTTTGTATGAGTAAGTTATAATATAATGCACGATTTATGTTGGAAAAAAAAATTGAATCAAGCAGGATGTCCTTAAGTAATTTTTATTCCTCAATTTCTTTCAATGCCTCAATATTTTCTATGCCTCTTGCCATAACTGTGTTTGGCTAACCGGTTCAATGGTATACATTTTTCTTTTCTCATGTATTATTAATTTTTGTTGTAGTAAAATTTCATAGGAATGATTTGCTAGACATGTAGTCAATATGTTGCTGTGCTACCCCTATTTTCCTTTTCATACCACAAATGGACCGCATTTAGGAACTACCATTCCCGGCTCATCTTTAGAAGCCATTATCTGCATTGGGAAATTTATGGAACATGCGTTGTTTACAAAATGAGCCAGAAACAGTAGCTCTTAATTGCCAAATGTTGTTCAAGTGAGGTAGAAATTATGCTAATTTAATCTTGTTTTACTTCCAGGCTGTCTCCAGAAGATCTTGACGGGCGTCCAGTCAATCTTCGATTTGTCAAATTCCAATCGGTCCATAATTTGTACATCTTTGTTCTTAATAATCACGAAGGTGGTGAGGTTACACGAATCGATCACATTAGTCTAATTGGATCTCCTGTTGCCACAATGAACATGGGAGACTTGAAACGTGTTTCAGGACAGAAGGGAGAAGCACACTTTTAAAATGCTGTAAATATACATTTTCAATATGTTTTCTAATTTTTTATATCATTTCTACTCTGTCTCGTGAAATTTTTTGAGTATTATGGAGTCGCTTCAAAATGAGAGCCCTCCCCTGTGCATTTCAAAATCTAAAGTAATTAATAGTCATGGTTAGATACACATCTTTTGTTACGGTTTCAACTTAAGCCAGAAAAAAATGTCCGTACTTGTTGATTTTAAGTATAAAAAGGAATAAAAACGATTTTGCCTTTTATCCAAGCCACTTCAATTTCTAATTTAAGTGTCACTACAACCATAGGTACCTCTTGCGCTGCCTCTTATGTTGATTAATTTTAAGTTATCATTGGAAACTCAATTGTTCTTTTTAATTAATACAAAAAACTGCTCCTCATTCTAATCTTCATCCTTCATTTGTGTTTTCTTTTCCCTGAAGTAAGTGAAGATTTAGTTTTGCCCTTGTTTTTTGCGGTTGATACCATTCTACTAAAAGAAGTGTTTTTTCCTATTTCGTTTTCTTAAAATTCTGAAAATCATGCAATGTTAGAATCTCCCCCCCCCCCCCCCNAAGAAAAAACCATCACTGATCTAATTGTATTACACCTCTGAAAACTTTTTTAAACTACCCTCCTTTTCCACACTCAAGCTAATTATATTCTTCTCAACGTCGTGATTAATCTGTTGAAATTGTTTGCAAATTCCCCCGTTATTTCATTCAAGGCTGTACACATGAACGAGGTCATAATTGACGAGCGTAAAAATAACTGAGTTAAAAAAAAATCGAAAAGCTCTAACTGAAATTTACAAATTTTTATTCTGTCTTTCATATTCGGGCTGTTGGAAATTCCAAGTAAGTTTTCCTCCCTGTTAATAATTGATACATTCTATTTTAGCAGCCTGCTTTACTAGCGTCAAAGCCACTCCTTCTCCTTAGAAGTGTCTTCATCACATCAGCTCTTAGCAATGCTAAAAACCTTATTGAAATGTGTTTCTGTCAGAAGTTTAGAGCAACTGTTGCCCTGCGAAAAACTCATCCCATCTCTTAATTATGTATATTTTATTACCGCATAAAATCTATCAACATCCTAGAAAAACAGCCCTGCAAATGGGTCACCAGATTATCTGATTTGGAAAAGAATGGCTCATGTTAGCTCTCCAACATCTTTCGTAGAAAACGATTCAGAGAACAGGAAGTTCAGACATCAATTCCTGAACAAGATATTAACAAGTGCTTTTAACGCAGACCAAGCAACGTCATTTGCAAAGAGCTTGATGCAAAAACGGCTTTTTTCGCCCCCCTCTGGAAGTTCTTCAGACTTTGTCTATTGATTACTCATACTTGAGCGCTTCTTTTCCCAAATTTTCAGACCCCCAAAAAATTTTGGGGGGAGCTAGGGGGGGTGGAAGTCAAAACCTGTGAACCTCGATATCTCTTGAACAAAGAAAGATATTGAGGTCCGGTTTGGACGAAAAATCGTCTAAAATTGCATACTTTAAGATTCTAAAGGTCGAAATCCCGATATCACATGTTTAAGTTAACATATGTGCTTTTTTCCAGTTTTTAGATCAAGAAAATTTCTTTTAAACGAAAAATTTACAAAAATCTCAATTTTTTATTTGAACCAAAACCAGTTTTTTAAATTGTTCGTCTTTTTTCGCATCCAACGAAAGGTCGTATAAGCTGGGGAACCGAACGGTTCCGGAGTTATGATCGATTGAAGTTTCCGCTCAACGCGCGCCGACCGATTTTCGCGCGCAAAAAAGTCGGATTTGACTGTTTTTAGATCAGATTGAATGTTCAAATTGAGCAAAATGCTTTATTAGGGACTCTTGAGGGTCGCTGAGTTCAGAAATTACCGATACTTCCAAAAAATTCACGTTTTTAAAATTGCAGCTTCGGACAGGACCACTGAGCGGCCGGTCGGCGCTCAGTGGGCCTCTAAAATAGCGCTGCGGAGCTGTAATTTTAAAAACGTGAATTTTTTGGAAGTATCGGTAATTTCTGAACTCAGCGACCCTCAAGAGTCCCTAATAAAGCATTTTGCTCAGTTTGAACATTCAATCTGATCTAAAAACAGTCAAATCCGACTTTTTTGCGCGCGAAAATCGGTCGGCGCGCGTTGAGCGGAAACTTCAATCGATCATAACTCCGGAACCGTTCGGTTCCCCAGCTTATACGACCACTCGTTGGATGCGGAAAAAGACGAACAATTTAAAAAACTGGTTTTGGTTCAAATAAAAAATTGAGATTTTTGTAAATTTTTCGTTTAAAAGAAATTTTCTTGACCTAAAAACTGGAAAAAAGCACATATGTTAACTTAAACATGTGATATCGGGATTTCGACCTTTAGAATCTTAAAGTATGCAATTTTAGACGATTTTTCGTCCAAACCGGACCTCAATATCTTTCTTTGTTCAAGAGATATCGAGGTTCACAGGTTTTGACTTCCACCCCCCCTAGCTCCTCCCCAAAATTTTTTGGGGGTCTGAAAATTTGGGAAAAGAAGCGCTCAAGTATGAGTAATCAATAGACAAAGTCTGAAGAACTTCCAGCCGGGGGCGAAAAAAGCCGTTTTTGCATCAAGCTCTTTGCCATTTAACCAATTTTAATTGGAAACTCTTACATTTCATTTAAGAGTTGATTTCCAATCTTCCCTTTGTGTGATTTGTTCTTCTCGTTAAGTTTTCGAAGAGGTACTATGTATGGTAGTGTTTTAATTCATACCTTGTATAGTGGCACATCCAGGCAAAACCATAGATAAAAAAACACTTTTTCAAAATTTCAAACTACATATCTGTCTCACTCCACGAATAAACGAGAGCCGATTTCACAGTCTTGTCTGGCACTATGCGACACCTACCCACCACAGTCCCCTAAAGACATTATTCAGCAAAAACTTCATGTTTGCATTGCACTCAAAATGCACCATTCCTTCAGCCCTGATATCGTGTGAATTAGGATTCGGTAATTAGAATTATCTTCAACAGAATCAAAGAACACAGGACAAGTTTCATGTATTTACTTATCTGAAAGTACATCATAACATTTTCCAAAACAAATTTAATATTTTGTATGATAATGAAAGCCCCGGAATAACTCGTTACTTTTCATCAGTAATGTGCGCTGAGCTTAGAAAAAAATGAACCTCTGGGTGTCACCTACAGTTTATTAAATAAGTTTTTGTTTCTTTTTTAGCGATCTGACACATTGAATAAATTTTGCTAAAAAGATTTAAGCTCCTACAAGTAGTTTTAAGACGTAAGAGTTTCAGTGCAGAGTGAGCTTGGAATATTTTGCAAAATTTATTTCACCGTTTTAAGGTATGGCGAAAATAGTGCATGAGATCGTCATCTTGAATGGTCAATCTCATTAATTTCTGCAGCAGAGCACTTTGATCAACAGAAGTAGTGCTCATCAAAGTCTGTGATTTCCTTCTACCAGAAAAAATCCCAGCATGGTTTGGATTATTAACTTTTTGTGCAGTCATTAAGAGGTCAAAATTGGTAGTAAATTGACGATTGCTGGTAAGTCACTGATGACGAGTAAATAGTCGGCACATATTGAGGAGTGTAATCGCTCTCCATTTCCAGCAGGGATTGAAGGTGTCGAATGTACTGGATGGCCATCCTGAAAAAGTCAGATCACCAACTCTCAAAATGCACATATTTATAATATCGGTCGGAATTACTTGCAGAGCCAATTGATAAGCGTATTATTACTAGTGGCACCAAACAACATCAGTGCAATGTGGTTCTAGCGGGGGCACAAACTAAACTACTCTAAAATTTGTTTCCTCATCAAAATAGTGTGCAGAGAGAGATTTGCCTATTCAGTAACTCTAAAATCAACTCCAAAAGAAGGTACATATTGACGGTGTAAGTCGGCAATCACATTACTCGGTTTGCAACGTTGCAGACTTCCTGTCATACTCTATTTTTTAAACGGAAAACTACTCAACGGTAATTCTTTAAAACTGCCGTGATTTTTCTTCCTGTGCGAAGAAATTTCTGCAAAAACTTCAAGGAATGACGTCAATTTGTTCTCCATTAAAAAAATAACTTAGAGGCGGAGATTTTCAGACACTGCAAACAAGACATGTGATCGCAGACTTACGCCATCGATATACATATATACAGTTATCATCATTCAAATAATATCATTTGTGTAATTTTTGTTCCATGTGATCCGAAATGCACACATTAATGTCTTGTCCAGTTAATTAGTTGTTTTCTAAGTCGACTCTTGAACTGTTGCAAGAATCGCTTTCTACGTTGAATTTCTAGGTGACTTTTAGGCGGCATAATCAAAAAGACACATTCGGCTTTACAATCAATTTGGATATGAGATGAAAATGATAATTGATGGCTAAATTCAGGAAGTGCATGTCTCTGAGTGTGACACTGCTAATTGCTGCTCATGCTCTATTAGGTTTAAAGAAAACTAATCCAAATTTTTACCAGAAATGATGTCAATACCGATTAACTTCAATTTAATACAGAAAAATTTCCTAAAAACTTTAATACATGTTTAGCTTTTAAAAAGTCTTACCTTAGTGACTCTATTTTTGATAATTTTTTTCCCGCTGGTTTACATTGTGGAAGTCGATCTCGTAGTGAATCAAAAGCTCGATTCATATCCCTCATGCGTGTCCTTTCTCTGTCACATGCAGATTTCTTGTAATCTGAAACAAGTAGTCCATTAACAACAGGTCAGACCTATTTCATGTAGCAGAAGCTTTATAATAGAGCTGCTTGCTCTTCAATTTTTCTTTTCTCTTCTTTTTCCCTCCGTATCGAGTTTTGGTTCCTCGTACAAATTCATCATTTTACTAACGTAAAACTAGTTTTCAATTTTAGGCATTACAGTAGAGTGATGAAGAATTATTAATGGATATGTTGAATAACTAATTATCATGCATCTAAATATTTTAGTTTTCCTCTTTCCATCTCATCGAAAAATGAAGTTTTTAAAATGTGTTTTACTAATCAGTAACTATCTTTGATAAGTGATCGAATCTGTAAATGGGACTTCATTTTTCGGGAGAAAATTTTCCTTTACATACTTTTTATAAAAACTTTAACCACTCTACAACCCAAGAAATTTTGTCTCGGAACTTCAGGACTCATACCCTCTTCAATATTTTAGCTTTCAGGGTCAATTCTGTCATCTTTCTTGTTAATTTATCAGAGAAGAGTAGATGTTTGCAAGCATTGCAACCAATGGTCCGATTCAACACTAAGGAGATATGCACATGTTTTTAAGCTGTTTGTCATGCAATTTTTGAATCAGCATTTCAAAATAATCAATCATTTTTCAAAAAAGATTACACTTCTGCTAAAATATATTTCTCAAAGGAATTACAACTTTTGTGCACATTGCTTTTGGAAGTAGAAGGTGAAGTCCTTACCTCGTTCTGAGTCTGACAGTTTTGGTTTCACCGATAAAGGATGAGGTGTTATTTTTTCAGGAATAGTTGATGTGACTAGATTTTGTGAGTAAGAATCGTAAGTAACGGGCTGCAGAACTGTAAGATACTGTCCGGAGTTCTCTTCATTTTCACAATTGATGGCACCAGCGTAGTAAAGTTTTGATGCTGTTTCAACCACACTAAGCTGTAAAAAACCGAATCATTTTACTTTTCTGGGCCCTTGGTTATCTAAGTTAATTCTACAGTCGTGTACGTGGAAAGAGGGCATGCAGTAAAGTTTGAAAATATTTAAATTAAAAAAATAGGTAAATAAATAACTACAAAAGATTGCTGACACATTTTTGCGAAGGTCTGCTAGGCAGTCCTAATTTCACAAAAGGAAACATCCAAAAACAACTGTAGAAAATAGTATTTATTTTTAGCAACAAAAACAGACAGTCATTTCAAACCAAATCTTGAAATAATCATTGAATTAGAATAAATTCATATGCAGTATGTTAGTTAGGCGTTCCTTTTGTATTCACAGGTCTCATGTTTCATGATCTCTCGTTAATTTTAAGCTATTATTATGCAAGATAAATTGAAAATTCTTAATTTCTAAATGTTTTTTTGATTCAGAAAAGGAGAGGGTTTTTGACGAACTTCATTCCTTTATCAATAGAGTAAGCAAGAAAGTAATCATTTAAAAGAGAAAGAGAGAGACAGATGGCTGAATTTTCACTAATTTGTCTTTTAAAGTATTTATCTCATTTTTTTCATAGCATGTGCCTTTTTTTTCTTTCATACTGCGTCCTTGGGTTAAAAAAAATATAACTTAGATGGTTTGCATGGTTTCATTAAATGGAGAAATAAAAAAAGGTCTCCTTGACCTAATTCATAGCCTCACATTACCTATTTACTCACTAATTATTCAGCTTCATCTTAAGTCAAATTAAAGGCTTAAGCATCTTTGCTCTTTCTAAATGAGAATTAACTCAAATGCATGAGACCTCAACTCTATATCAATTATCCAATGTTCTGGAAGTGTGACACTGGCCCTGTTTTGTGTGTTTTTCCGAGTGACAAGTTTCTGAAAGGAGTGTGTTGAACAGATGTTCTTTTCTTTTGAATCTGAGAAACAAAATTAGGGTATAAAGGAAGTCATTTCTCTCTTACCTTAGAGGTTTCATCCGTCTGAATAGTAATAGACTCCATTTTCGAAGTTTCTGTCGTTAGGGTAGATATTGTAATGAGCAACACTTTGAAACTGACACGTCAGTGATGGCAGTGGAGCTACAGCTCCAGGACTCTTTGTAAATAAAAAATAGATGGCATGACTCTGATCACCCACCTGCGTCGTGCAACGAGTAGCTAATGTTTGAGTCTGCTCCAATGCTTAATTTCTCCCATTCAGAGGTGTATTCTCCCTTTCTGCTATTGATACGCTCATAGGTAGTTCCATTTCAATTGTCTCCAGCTTTGAGGAAAGTCAACATTTTCCTGCCTTTCAGGTGAAAATTTTGTTACAGAGTAGAAAAACTAGGTAGCACCATTATTCCAATTGAATCTCCCATGTAGGTATCATTTTTAGTTTACCTTTATCAAAACTCATAAGCCTCAGCTGATAGAGAATCATGCAGAATTCAATTTGGTCCTTTTGAATCTCCTCAATTTCATCATAAGTATTTTTAAAGACAAAAAATGACGTTTAATTTTGGTCTCTGAAAGTATGCGCGATAGGTAGATAAAATTAGTCATCTTATTTTTAGGACTAAATATTTGGTTTACCCAATGATAACTTGGAAGATGACCCATTCAAAATGCTCTCGTTATCATTAGATTCTTTTTATTGTGAATGTATGATTCTATTCATTCGTGATTTATCCTCTTCCCTTAAGTAGGTTTGCAATTAAATGCAGGTACTTTAAGAATGTCTTATCCAAGCAGCATAGGTTGCAGTAAATTGCAACTACATGATAAAATACAAGTGTGTTGCGATTGTATCGGCATGTTGAGTATGTTGCCTACTCACTAATTGAAGGGGCTCCTCTTATTTAAATTTAATTCAATAAAATGAATTAAGTTGCCATTTTTTCTGGCATTGCAAATTGCCTATCTTTATCACGCATGGAGCTCGTTATATTGGTCGTTCAAAATCGGTATTTATTGAATTAGTGATGTGAAAATATTGCAATTTTACGGCATTATGTTGTAAAATTATTCCAACATTTTCGTTGCTCGGGCTACTTGGGCAGGGTGTTAGTGGATTAGATATTTAATTATTAATAAGGAAGTATCATTGATTTTTAGGTGTGCACTAGCTGTCGACTATTTACACCTATAGTGGGTATTTAATTAACCGAGAAAAAAAAATAATCACCCCGTCGGTCAGTGCCTAAGTTCTAATAATGAAATCTGAATACCAATTTCTGATCAGTTTCAAGGCGCCTACACACAAAAAGCTTGATGACCTATTATTTTTTTCATAAGAGACGTAACATTGGAAACATGGAACAAAGACCTCTCTCCACGAGGCAGCTGTGACGCTGCGTCGGGCGGGACAAAAGCCCAACTTGATCCCAAATACTGGAGGTTTCCACTGCTAATTAAAAACTTATTATGCATCATTCCCCCTGTTTGATCAGAACTATTGTCAACAAACGTGGCTAACACGTTTCGTTGCCTCTTTCGCCTTTTCTCCTAACCCGTTATTCGTTTATCGTATCGTCGTGTCGTGGTTAGGTATAGCAAGGGAACTCCAACGGTCCGTAGCTGGCCTTCTAAAAACCCCTTCGGTCTGGAGGGATGCAACAAGTCATAAACATCTGCTGAATCTTACATTTTTACGCGGTTCTGAAGATTTATGGAGTGGGGCAAAAGGCGAGGTGCGAGGTAATGGTCTTATGCCCCCCCCCCCCCCCCCCCCCCCAAAATCTTTTCGACCCATGTATTCAAGCTCGGACTGGCCATAAGGCCAATCTGCCATTGGCAGATACGCCCCCTTTGCGCGCCGAAAACGCGCCCCTCTTACAGATAGCAAAATAAGAAGAAAAAAAATTACGACCGTCTTAAATGGACGAAAGAAGAGAGAGTTAGGAGTAAAGAAAGGTGCTTTAACGCATGATAGTGGTGAACAGAGGTCCAAGAACTACTTTTTGAAGCGTAAACAATTTTCTGTGAAATTTTCACCTTCTTCTTGACATACAGGCGCTTTGTCATCCCCCTCTTTCATTCGCTATGTGTAACTCCTTTAGAAGCGATGGTCGGTTCGATTTTTAGACGTACGCATCCTTAATAGACCTCTGAAGAGACCTTTAAACATATTTTCTCCGTTTCAAATGACTATAAATTTGGACATACCATAGCATAGCGCGGGCAAACTTAACCTTAATTCATCTCGAAATTCAAAAATAAAAGACATCTAAAATGTAAACGCGATACAACTATTCGCGCAAGATGGATGTCCACATTGCATTGCATATAAAAAGTGTAAGACGCGATGCCATGAGTCGTGAACTTGCAATGCTCTGCTCTAGTTTGAAGCAACAATACAAATAAGACAAACGCAAACAAACACAATATGGATGAAATAAAGCGAGGGAAAGGATGCGCGTTAACGACGGCGCAGAGATACAACTATTCGTACTTGATGGACGCCCGTGCTGCATCTGAAAAATTGAAGGCGCGATGACGCGAACCGTGAGCTCTCAATGCTCTGCTTTATGCTGTCAATGAAGCGTCGCTCTGGTTCGGTAGAAAAGTTTAAAAAAAGGCCTAAAGACATCTCTCCTACCTTCGGCTGTATTACTCACGTAGTGCTTGAACCACCATTACGAATGAGACAAACGGAAACGAACACAATATGTAAAAAGATGGCGGGAAAGGATGCGCATTAACGACGGCGCAGAGATACAACTATTTGTACTTGATGGACGTCCGTGCTGCATCTGAAAAATTGAAGGCGCCATGACGCGAACCGTGATCTCTCAATGCTGTTTCACGTTCAATTTTGCAATTTATACTCTGTGCGATCAATAAACTTTGAACCTGAAAATAGCTGTGAAAAATATAACTAAATAAAAGGCACTTACATCAAGAATTAATTACAAGAAGTCCCAGTAAATCATGTGTACCTATGAAAAGCTCAAATTGAACGGAAACACATCCGAGAAAATTACGCACTGATCATAAATAAGATAGAAAGTTCCTTATAAATAATAAATTAAAACGAGGAGGTGTGCGCACTGAGTAACTGTCGCACTAGCTCGTAAGATCAGTCATTCCATTTATCTCATGCTCCGAATTTTATGCGACGCGAGAATCCCCGTATATGGAAAGGTTGCCGTTTCCAAAAGCGCCTTCAATTGTGGCGTGATACCTCACGCGTTCCGGAGAGTACGTAGAGTTGTATCACTGCGCCTGAGCAATGCGATCGAAGATTAATATTGAAGTTGCCTCCACGCTGGCCTCTGCCTGTAGGTTTTCCGTTGCCGCTATTGCAGTTTTGAACGGATAGTTTAATTGTGTTTAAGCCAGAATTGTTTTTAATAATTTTTACGGAAGAACTAACAATAAATTAGTCGTGAAAAATATAACTAAATAAAAGGAACTTAAATTAAGAATAAATTACAAGAAATCCCAGTAAATCATGGGACGGAAACACATCCGAGAGTATTACACACTGATCATAAATAAGATAGAAAGTTCCTTATAAATAATAAATTGAACGAGGAGGTGTGCGCACTGAGTAACTGTCGCACTAGCTCGTAAGATCAGTCATTCCATTTATCTCATGCTCCGAATTTTATGCGACGCGAGAATCCCCGTATGGAAAGGTTGCCGTTTCCAAAAGCGCCTTCAATTGTGGCGTGATACCTCACGCGTTCCGGAGAGTACGTAGAGTTGTATCACTGCGCCTGAGCAATGCGATCGAAGATTAATATTGAAGTTGCCTCCACGCTGGCCTCTGCCTGTTGGTTTTCCGTTGCCGCTATTGCAGTTTTGAACGGATAGTTTAATTGTGTTTAAGCCAGAATTGTTTTTAATAATTTTTACGGAAGAACTAACAATAAATTAGTCGTGAAAAATATTACTAAATAAAAGGAACTTAAATTAAGAATAAATTACAAGAAATCCCAGTAAATCATGGGACGGAAACACATCCGAGAAAATTACACACTGATCATAAATAAGATAGAAAGTTCCTTATAAATAATAAATTGAACGAGGAGGTGTGCGCACTGAGTAACTGTCGCACTAGCTCGTAAGACCAGTCATTCCATTTATCTCATGCTCCGAACTTTATGCGACGCGAGAATCCCCGTATGGAAAGGTTGCCGTTACCAAAAGCGCCTTCAATTGTGGCGTGATACCTCACGCGTTCCGGAGAGTACGTAGAGTTGTATCACTGCGCCTGAGCAATGCGATCGAAGATTAATATTGAAGTAGCCTCCTCGCTTTCGTACTTATAACTCGTACCTCGCTACTACGAATAGTGCTTACGGAATAGTACTGCATATTCATGCAGCTGCCACATTGGCCTGTGATCTTAACACGAGCCACTAGGAAAAGAATACCTAGTTAGGTTTAATCAGGAACGACATTACCTTTTTTCTTGAGCGGGGAATAATTCCTCTGTACCTACGTTCCACCCGAAATTATATAAATCCGCTTTTTTTAAAAGGGCATGCAGAAGTCCAAAAACCAAATTTTTCCAGGATAAAGAAGAAACTGCTCAAAAGTTTCAGAGGAGGCCAAATAAGTCAGGCGTAGATCAGTCAGGTCGGGCTTTTCTATCCATTAGACTTCCGCCACGTTTACAGAATAGCTGTGCAAAAAAGTCCAAAATTGCAATGAGAACGATTTTTAAAAAAAAATCTGACTTCCGCCCTTTTAAAAATAGTGGATTCTTATTTGATAGGAACCTCCTACACCTGTCCTTGCGGATTAATTCAGATGTGTGTACCTACAAGCGCATCGACTCGTTACATCGCCCGACGCCGACGGTCTG
Organism: Bemisia tabaci; assembly: GCF_001854935.1. Taxonomy (NCBI): domain Eukaryota; kingdom Metazoa; phylum Arthropoda; class Insecta; order Hemiptera; family Aleyrodidae; genus Bemisia; species Bemisia tabaci. The sequence continues at coordinate 8,581,653 of NW_017547112.1, read as the reverse complement.
GTTCTATCAAACTTGAAACTCTTCGCATTCAGTGAGCAGTCTTTTGATCTACCTCTTCTCGTTGTTAAATCCTGCAATTAGACCAGAAATTGTGGGTGAGCTTCACGAATGTAATTATCGCCCAACTGCTAACTATCTGCCCACCTAAGTATGGAACCAGGGTCATGGCACCACGGTAATGTGCGTAAGTTGCTCCGCAGGCCCAATTAAGTTTTCGCCACGGTTTTTACGCCTCGGAATTTGAGCCTCAAAATAGAATTGAGTCACGGATGTGCGTTGCTGATTGGCTAGGTCCCCTGGACACCGATGAAGCGTTCAATTTGAACGATCTCAACTGGCCCCTTGAATTCCTATCGGGTCATGTACCTATATACTTATCGATGGTGCAACTCAAAGAGCAAGTATCTGTAGTACGGTGGATTTCATAATGCCCGCTCTTTATCGATTGCAAGAGGTGAGTTTATACATACTGTTCTTTCTCCTGAGATGCGAGGGATGCGGTTTTCTGAAAAATTGTAACCCCGGGTAAAATCAGTAAAATCTCTCGTTTTGCGCCAGTGGACTAATAATGCCCATTTTTTGCGAAAAAGTTCCAGCTCCGAAAAATTCGGCACCTGAATTAGATTTATACCCGTTTACAATATTGACATCTCGAAGTTTCCCAAAATATAATTAGTACTTGATACCAAATAAATATGCTTCGGCAAGTTTGCTCAACGTGCAAAAATCCCTCTCTGGCACTGACATCTGAACAAAAATTGAATGAACACGGCTTCACTTAGGCAATGTTTCAAGGTATTCGCTTGAGCGTTAATTCGGTTACAGGTGAAAAGTGAATCGGTGATTCCGAGACGCGGAGTTTTTTTTAGCAGTCTATCAAAAGACGGAATACATCCCCAGTAAGTCATGCAGTGACTGTTAGGTTTTTACCGAACTGCTTCCTTTTAACGTTTCCACTCAATTAATCAGGAATAAAGCCTTGTCATGAATGGACCATTAGCCAGGGTCAGAACTTAAGCATCATAACACATGCTTACTAATCAAAATTTTACGCAAGACACGGTGGGGGCGTTAAACATTTTCAAAACACTTCCTCAGTGAGATATCAAAGTTTTTCTCGTCTGTAAAATCACACGTGGACATATTTATGCTAAAAGGAACTACGTGCATAGGGTTTATGCGCAACATAGTTCCTTTTAGCATAAACACGTCCATGTATGCTATCGTCAAAACATTAAAATCTACCCTGAGTCCAATTGCGCACTGATTGTGAGCCAATTCAAGCAATCGTCACCAGGGAATAATTTCCTCAACCTGCTGATTTTTTCTTGACAAGTATACGAGTGATTTGTATCAGACTCAGGAGAAGAGATCTGTTGGACCTTAATTATTGGTGTTTTGTCGAAAATTTGGCTGAGTACGTTTGCTTTAATGATTGGTTTGATTTAGTTGTACGTTAATTAGTTTTACTCTATAATATAAAAACATAAGAGAATCGCGTAACGCATGAGGTCTGCAGCGCAAAGCACTTCGCGGGGTTGTATCGCGAAGCGGTAAAGGGGCGTAGCTCTCTAAATTATTAATATTTTGTTTGCTATGTGATTTGATCTGTTAGGAGTTAATATAGGTGCTCGATATCGAAGTCGGTAACCACGCAACATCAACAATAAGTTTGAAAGGCCACAAATCAAACTCGTGCGTTCAAAACTCCTTCAATTTTGTAGCTATGCAATTTGATCTCTGGAGAGTTAAAATAGTTGCTTGATGTCGAGGCGAGGCGCACATACGGTCACGCGGCGGCGCAACACACCGCAGCGTCATCAAAGGAGCCTTCTAAGTACCAAGCCAGGGGTAAGTGGGCTCGCTCTGGGTGCCTTCACTTCGTCGGGCATGCAATTTGATACCCGAATTTTTAATACCGCCCGTTATATACTCGATGATAAATAATCGTAGGCCGAAAATTCTCGACATCTGAACTAGCACGTCACGTTTTTGCAACGAGAAGCGAAGAGTCTGGATCTTTGGCTCCTAAGCATCTTTTTCGACTGCTTACGCACAGGATATATGCGATGGAAGCAAAAAAAAAAGATGTGTAACAAGCAAATTTTGGCATCAATCATAATATTCATATTGGCACATAAAGTCTTGAATTAAAATACATCGACCCTCTCAACAACCCATAAGTTTGAGAGCGTCCACTGTATAACACGGAGATGATTTAAGTTGATGGTTAAATACGAGCGTCAGCGAGGATGAACTGGAGGTCTACAAGCCAAAGTTACAGTCTCTCCGCTCCTCGTTGCTAAAACGTGTCGCACAGTTTCAGAAAGTCGAAAATTTTCGGGCTGCAATTATTTAATATCGAGTAACTATACATAGATATAAGCTCTCTGGAGCCTCACATCGCTTGCTCGACAAACCGCTTACCCGTGGCTCGGCACTCAGCAGTCTCCTTTGATGACACTACGCCGCGCCGCGTGACCGTATGCGCGCCTCGACATCGAGCAACTATTTTAACTCTCCGGAGATCAAATTGCATAGCTACAAAATTGAAGGAGTTTTGAACGTACGAGTTTGATTTGCGGCTTTTTAAACTTATAGTTGATGTTGCATGGTTACCGACTTTGGCATCGAGCAACTATATCGACACCTAACAGATCAAATCGCGTAGCTACAAAAACTATAATGAACTAGAGGGGTACGCTCCCTGACTGCTTCGCGGAACGATCCCCCGAAGCGCTTCGCGCCTCAGACCACATGCGATACGCGTTTGGACGCGATATGATTTTACATCATAAAGCATTCTTTTATTATTTGTGCATAGATAAAAAAACAATTTGGGCAGGGTCAAAAGAATGTCAAACTCCGGATGACCCCTCGATCCACACAAGGAGAGAGCCAAACAGTTCGACAACATCCGCTTGCAGGATCGGTTCCCTCCACCCCCGATCGGCCGCGAAGCCGGAGCCAAAAAACAGACAACGCAGACAACGTCTCCGAATTCATTATTGTGTCAGGAAGTCACGTTGGGCCGTAAAAAATAATCGAACTCCCGACTCCGGAATCAAATCGGAATAAAAATACCCCGGCCCGACGAGAAGAAAAGGAGAGGAAATCGTCGGGGATCAGCGGGGATAAGTCGGAAATGTTTCCGGCTCCAGGCATTTTGCACCTCTAATTGGTCGACGGCGGGGGC
>NW_017547112.1:8516395-8578429 GCF_001854935.1 Bemisia tabaci | reverse complement strand
GGCGGGGCGCGAAGCAGCGTGGGTGCCCACACATGCCATCCCTCTCTCTCCCACCCGCGATCCTCCCGATCAGACTCTCTCTCTCTCGCTCCCGTGTTGCGCGACTGAGATTACCCGGGGGATGGATGTTGAATATATGAATGTGCCTTCTTAGAGAAGATCCTCGCCGAGAAACGGATTTACCTTTCCTGTTTTTATAAGTCGCAGCTGTGGACTCCGACCGGATGCTGGGTAGGATAGGTGCACGGTATTAGTACACAGGAAGTGACTTATTTAGTTACGCACCGGTAGCAACTCCAGCCCCCTCCCGCGGGCGGGCGGGGCACGGGGGGGACCCCGTACCTTGCACAGGCACACCGGTCGTTCCTCTCAGCTGCCTGTCTCACTCCCACTCTCTTTCCCGCTCCAGGAGAGACCCCCCGCCCCCCGCGCCCAGCCCCACCACTCCTTCCATTCACGTGTCCTGGACCTTGAGGTCTTTTCCTCCCTCTCTGTCCGATTCATTCACGGCCTCGCTGCGTCTCTCTCGCGCGCCCGGCTGGTGGAGTGCCACGCTTGTTTCATCCTCCTTGCCTGCCGCGGTTGGCTGCGCCGCACAGTGGATCGAGCAATGAGAGTGGCCGGACATGAACTTTTCGGCTGGAACTGCAAATTTTGGTGTTTATTTCGTCACATTTAAAATTCCAAGCGATGCTTCTAGATGAAAATTTTACGAGGAAACCAATGAAACCACTTTCAGAACCTCAAAGTTCTGAAAAACGGAGTTACACTCGTTTAAAGTTTCCGAATTTTCTGCCGTGCTAAGGAAGACCGCCGTATGAACCTTCAGGCGTTGCCAAATTTCCACTGGCAAATCACTGATTTTCAGGAAAATGTTTGAATATTTTTCTGCCAATTTCCGAGATAATTTGTTTGTAGTTTGATCGAAAGTGTCTGAAAATTTCAAGGAAAAATAATCACTATTCCCCTCCAAAACAAACATTTTATCATAGGAAATTAGGCAACTCTCGAATGTTCATACGGCGCTCTTCCCTAGCCCGGCAGTTTTGTCCGCTACTCCTATCGTCTCGACCCACCGTGCGCCGTTTCCTTGAGGAGCCGGAGCTTCAGAATGAACATCGTGAGCGTAGCACGCTAAACCCGCGTTGCCTTTCTCACTATATCCAGGCGGTTTTTGTGTCTTTTTCGCGGGCATATCGGCAACGCCGCGCGGCGCTCTCAAGGGTCAAGGCGGGCTTTGGATCGGGTCGGGCGTGTGTCTTCGGCTGCGGCCGACTGTCTTGTGCGTGCTCGCTGGGTTCCCTTCTCTCAGTTTCCTCGAGAAATTGGTCCGAACGCCAGTTGTCCGGGCTTTGATATTGTTCTGCATCCTCTTCAACCCTCGGCTCCGAAAAAAGCCCCCACACCCACCCCTCCGCCAGTGCGGGCGGTGTCAGTTGGGATTGCATCCTCATCTCGGGCCCGCTCCTGCTCCTCTCAGTTTCCCGGGCCCTTACCAGATCTCTAACGGATTTTTACACGCTGTTCGTCTTCGTCCCGCTCGAATTTTGAATTCCACCCTCCTCTCCGTCAGTTTCGTCTTCAACGCCGGACGTGTCTATACTCTTCCTCGCGAGTTTGAACGAAAGTTCGCGTGTGATTTCGAACAGTTGACTCATTCGAAGTTATCGCCGCGCGCTCTTTTTTTGCTATCTGCGCTGCGCGAGTGTTGTGTTCCGGGCCTGCGTTTTTCGAGGCGTTCTCGCGATTTTTATGTTTACAAACAGTGTCGACGGATCTCGCGGTGCTCGCAGTCCTCTGTGTTGTTTTGGTGCGGTATTTCAATAGCAGTCTGCCTCTCTACAGTGCGGGTTTCACTCTCTGCTCGACGTCACGTCGAGTTTGTTCCGTCTTGTGCTTTTTTTGAGGATATGGTTTTAGAGCTGAACTCTTCGCCGTAAAATTACATGACGGCACTGTTTTGAAGTCGTTTTTTGGGAGTCAATTTGGGGACCTCCATGGAGGCTCTTTGGTCGGAAATGTGTGTTTGTTTACGTAAGCCGTTCAGACTTTATCATATCGGTGTGGAATAGCTGATTTGGATTAACGTTTTAACATCTGTCTCTTGGTTACATACTTAGATGCCAACCTCTCTACCAGGTATGCAGCGAGTTTCATCCCATTTTATTTTAGTCTTTTACTGATTTATCTTTTTTTGTTGTTGTTGCTTTAAAGCATATATTTTGTTATAAAGCAATGCATTAATTTGAATGTACGAGCACGAGTACAACGTAAGATATAATTCGTACATCTACAATACGATAAAATGTTGATGAGCTACGATGAGATATTTTTTTGGCGCTTTTTATCTACCAAAGTTAGATCAAAGTATCTTCTTAAACTTTATTGCAGGTAGTACATATTAACGCATGAGAATATGAGCATGTGAGAGGAAAGATAGTTCAACAAGAAGATAGCGTTAAATCTCCAGAAACGCTCGTCCAAGATGGCAATAAAATAATTCCTCCATTTATTGTTAAAAAGAGGAGGAAGCAAGGAAACACATCCCTGTGGAAAGCAATGACAAATCATCATCATTCTTATCACTAGAGCATACCCAGCATTATTTTGATAACATTTGGCCTTTAAATAAACGTTCAAAGAAACTGTTCGTAACTGTCGGATATCCGTGTTGTATCTGCAAAATTGAAGGCGCGTTGTGAATTCACAATGCCCTGCTAGTGAGGGGTCGCTCGGATTCGGGAGAGAATTTTCAAAAATGAGGTTTGATTACGCTTTTTCTATTTCTGGTTGCGTTCCTCACGTAACCCTTGAAACACCAGTGACAAAATAAGATAAATGGGACCAACACAACATGGAAATAGAACAAGGAAGAGGATGCGCGTTTATGGCGGCGCAGAGATACAACTATTCGTGCTTGATGGATGTCCGGGTAGTATCTGCAAAATTGAAGGCGCGATGGCGCGAAGCGAGAACTCGGATTGTTCCGCTCCATGCTGCCAATGAAGTGTTGATCAGATTCGAGAGAAAAATTAAAAAACGAAGCCTGGTTAGATACGTCTCTCCGATCTTCGGCTGTGTTGCCCACGTAGCCCTTAAAGTACCACTACACAACAGACAAACGGAACAAACGTATAGCATGAAAATAGAGTAAGGGAAGGGACGCGAATTGATGACGGCGCAGAGATACAACTATTCGTGCTTGATGGACGTCCGTGTTGCATCTGCACAATTGAAGGCGCGACGGCGCGAGGCGTGAACTCTTAATGTTCCGCCCTATGCTGCCAATCAGTTGTCGCTCAGACTCGGGAGTAAAGTTAAAAAACGAGGCCTCAGCCTGTGTTTGAGACCGATTAATGCTACACCCAACTATTTAGAGCAATCAGAACTAGAATAAGATACATCGTATTACAACTTTTCAAAGTTTCACCAGAAAACTCATGTTGCTAATCTCTTACTCAACTCATCGGAAGATGCAAGTTTTTTTTTACACCGAAAATAGCAGCAATTTTCGTAAAACCATTGGTAAAATAACTGGAAATTACATATTTAAAGAGAACTTACAACCGCGCGTTTACGAAATATGAAGAAATTATAAAATGGCACTTCGCAACATTGCTATGCAGTTAAGCCCGTTTGCCTTTTAACCTTTGTTTATTGAAGTAAAGAATGACACATCGGTTGGTCCAATTGATGACTTTTTCCGACTGGCTTTGAACCGATCGAGAAATCGGATTTTTTTATTATTTAGAAATGCAACCAGCGATGTCTTATTTTTTGTTTGGATTGTAAGATGTAAGAGTCAAGGCCATTTTTAATTTCAAGGACTCACGTCTAACTGTCCCTAGAAAACGGAATAAGCTGAAAAAAACTCAATATTTGGTCGTCCCTCTCCGTGAAGGAACCCTCTCATTTCGACTCCGTTTCTAGCGCATGGAAGTAAGTCTTTCTAGAGCGCGTAAAGTTCATAGAACGCGGATGGACGAAAAACATCGGGAAGTGGGATGGTATCATTGGAAACTCACCCTCCCTCTTGATCCACCTCTCAAAATTTCCTTTATACCTACTTAAAATTTCTTAGAAACGCCGTCAAAATGAAATTAATTTCCCTAAAAGCGGCCAATTGTGAGTCTTTGTCCATTTTCTCGATTTTATAGGAGTTCACTCGCAACAGTTTCAAGTAGATACATTTCGACGGTGAAACTTCCAAACCATGTATCTCAATTTGCGACTTTTCAGACTTCCTGCCATACTTTATCTTCAAATGAAAAACCACTCTAAATCAATATTTTAAAACTTCTGCGATTGTTCTCTGTGTGAGACAAATTATGCGGAAACTTCATGAGAAACCTATAATGTTTTGTTCTCCTTCATAACAATGAAATGGGAGCAGAGTTTTTAAAAGACCACAAACGAGTTACATGGTTTGGGAGTCTTACTGTCGGTGTGAAGAAAATAACCAGCATCTGCATTCTGCATCGGAAGTTTTGAAAAAAAAATTAATTTCACTAGTTTAGGTGTTAAATCTGGACGCAAGGGATTTGAAAGTGGAAAACGATGAAGACGCTGCACCATATTAACCGAGAAGTGACCAGAGATTTCACCAAAATTTAAAGTCAATTACTTTACTAAGAGGTAAAAGTTTTTAACACTTTTTGGAGGGTATGGATTCGATCGACATGAATCGATCAAAAAATGAAAACGTGAATCAATAGATATGAATCGATCGACACCGATTCGATCGACAAATTATTAAAAAACCGGTGTCGATTCGATCGACATGAATCGATCGAAAAATGAAACCGTGAATCGATCGACATGAATAAATCGACAGCGATTCAATCGACAGTTAATTTGAAAACACCCGTGTCAATTCGATCGACATGAATCGATCGAAAAATGATTACGTGAATCGATCGACACCGATTCGATAGACAAAATTTGATCGATTCACGGGTTTGTCGATCGATCCCCGGTTGTCCGTCGATCGATTCACGTCGATTGATTCACGTTTTTATGTTTGCCGTTGGATGCCCTTTTTACACTCTTTCAAAAATGTACTCGTCAATTTTGGTCAATATCGTGGGTAAATCAAATTTTCACATTGCCAATTCTTTTGAATTTTACAACTTCATCAACAGGATGGAAGTGCCCGATGGCTACATTTTTATTTCTTTAGATGTTGAATCTATGTACACCAATATTTCTTCTGATCTAGCCCTTGAATGTGTTGAGCGCCGGTGGAATGAAATTCAAGAGCATTGCTCCATTCCAAAAGAGCAGTTTCTATATGGTTTAAAAGTGTGCATAAATTCAACTGTTTTTCAATTTGATTCCACCTTTTACCAACAAGTTAGTGGCCTTGCTATGGGTGGCAGTGTCTCTTCGGTGTTGGCTGAAATTGTTATGGAATTTTTTGATGATGATTTGCACGCTAACATACCTTTCCCTATTTTGAATTATAAAAGATATGTTGATGACAGTTTTTCTATGGTTTGCAAACAGCATACGGGACTTATTCTTGAATTTTGCAATTCTAGAAATCCTGCCATTCAATTTTCTCTGGAAGAGGAAATTGATGGCAAAATTAATTTTCTTGTAATTTAGCTGTTTGCCAATGGTACCAGAAGCCAACTTCATCAGGGCGTTATTTAAATTACCTTTCTGTGCAGCCTGAAATTTACAAGAAAAATGTTGTCACCAATTTAGCACAGCGAATTGTGCGTCTTACCGACCATCAGTTTCTCTCAGAAACTATAAAGATAGGGAAGAGATTGTTGCTCGAAAATTGTTACCCTAGCACTCTTGTTGATCGGGAATTCTCAAAAGTGTTGAGGGAAAAAGGAAGTGGAAAACACCAAAATTATGGTTGTAAAAAGGGTCAAATAAAATTTGACAAACTGATTTCTTTGCCATATGTGCCCCTTTTGTCGGAAAGTTTAGCAAATGTTTTAAAAAAGTATGGATTTTCTGTTGTGCATACCAAATATAACGATCTCGGTTTTTTAATGTCCAATTTGAAATCAAAAAGAACTAATGACTTGGTGGCTGGCGTCGTTTACTACGTACAGTGTCAGGATTGTGAAGTCGGGTACGTAGGACAGACATCCCAGGTACTAAAAAAGAGGCTTTCTCAACATCGATATGGGAAAGGGGAGAAGACTGCCTTGCAGCACCACCAAGATGCAGAGGTGCATCGCTTTGACTTCGGGGGGGCTAAAATTTTAGCCTCCGAAAAGCGTTATTTTCCGCGTCTTCTCCTCGAAATGATGAATATCTTGAAGCGCAGGAACAAACTTTGTAATTACCGCGCTGATGTTGATGGTCTCTGTGCCTCTTATCACCAGTTTTTCCTCCCAGAGGGAGCTGGTGATTAAATTTCCATCCTTTTTTGTAATCTTTGTCTTGTGTGCTTTGATTTTGCTGCACTGTGCCGAGTCTGTTTACCTGGTAATCAGTCTCGGTCTCGCAATTACAGCGGAGCGACGGCTCGTTTTTGTTTTTAATTTTTTTTTTTTTTTTCCGGTTGATAATGAAATTGTTATTATTTTGAAACGTCCCGGGTTTTGTTTATTCCTTTTTCTTTATTTGCAGCCTTTTCCCCAAATTAAGTTGTTCTTTTATTACGTGTATTTTGGCTGATTAAGTTGTTTCTCATTCACGTTTTTATTTTTCGATCGAATCATGTCGATCGAATCGACACCGGTTTTTTAATAATTTGTCGATCGAATCGGTGCCGATCGATTCATATCTATTGATTCACGTTTTCATTTTTCGATGGATTCATGTCGATCGAATCCACACCCTCCAAAAATTCGGCTTGTAACGTCATCCACTACAGGACTGATACCCTTGGTTTCTTCCACCTTGCTCTCATTTGAGTTTCACGTTCAGTAACTAGTGCAATTGCGCGCATGTACGTGTGTTGACGAATCCAGGGTGGAAAATATCATGTTATGCACAACCGCGGTTGAAAACGTCATCAATCGAATTTTTCAAAGCGCGATATCTCGATTCATATTGAAAGTAGAAAGTTGCTGTTTGGACAGATCTTATTATTTTTAGCTAATCTACAAGAATCAAGCTTCAAAGCACGATTCTTTGACCAGCGCAACGTGCCCATTCTGCCGTACTAAGGAAGAACGCCGTATGGACATTCGATAGTTGTAAAATTTCCTTCGATAAAACGCTTATTTTTGAGAAAAGTTATGAATATTTTTCTTCGAAATTCTCAGGAGCTGTAGGTGAAATTGCAATCAAAATAATCTGAAAAATTGTGAGAAACTATTCATAAGTTTGTAAGGAAATTCGTGTGTCATCAAAGGAAATTTGACAACACCTGAGGGCCCATACGGCGTTTTCCCTTAGCACGGCAGCATTCGAAAGCTCATTTTTCAAGTTCGTTGCCATCATCGAGTTCATATCTTCGGTTGGATCGACCACTCTCCGCACCCCACGATGACTGGAAGACCTTGCGTCAGCCGTGTCATTCTTTTCAGCCGATGAAGGAAGATAGAGGATAGACCTCAAGCTCATTCTGAAAGGAAGACGATGGGTATAACTACCTATACCTCGCGGAGAAGTGCTCAGGTTGGATAATCAAGAATCTCCCCTCGCCTCTCGTGAGGAACGGTAGTGTGGAGAGGAGAGATGAAGGGTCAATACGGAGCTCTCATCTCATCTCCTCTCCTCGTCCTTAGGCGCTCCCACACACACGTACACCCACTTGAGAATCGAGGGTAATATTCAAATTATCCTGGGCTACCTCTCCAGCTCACCGCCAGCCCTAGGGGGTATATCCGAGTGGTAAATTACAAAGTAAAAAATAATAATAGCATGACAACAAGAGCACCAGCTCTAATTCTGGGCCCAGGTCCAGTTCAGACACACGTGCAAGATTCAGTAGTCCCCCTTGGGCACTCGAGCAGGCCTTCCGGATCCTCGCAGCGCTCCTGGCGGGATTTTAAGAAAAAATCTCTAGAAAAAAGAAAAAGGACCAAAACAGAACCTCCTTCCCCCCCCCCCAAAAAAAAAAAAAAAAAAAAAAAAATTGAGGAGGCGCTGATACGTCGTTCTTTTGTTCCTCATTGTCATCTAAAATAGAATTTAGAAATAGTTTATATTGCCTTCAAGAAATACACAAAAAATATGGACGCGTAGTAATGAGGGAGTATTTCAAAATTTTAAGATTCGAGGCTTTTTTTCATGTCTCGAATTTGCCGGTTATCTTCACTCATCATACTCTGTGAAGTAAAATCACAAGAGTACACCGAAAAAAAAATTGAAGTTGATTTAACATTTTGGATGTAAAAGAAGTGTGCGAGAACTCATGAAATGCTGAACTACCCACCACAGCAGTTAGTTTTACATCTTGGCATTGCTAAAGTAACTGCAGTACAGTTTTTTTTACATCCAAAATGATAATCAACTTCACTGTTTTTTCGGTGTAACGCATAATGCCTAACGCCTAACGCGAAGCGCTTTGGAGGGTTATACCGCGAAGCGATCAGAGGGCGTATTTTAGTCATCGTGAATTCCTTTTCGTGGTGACTGGTGATGGCTTCAGTGCTTGCTGAAGTTCAAAAATCGGTTTTAGATGGGTGGTTATTTAAATCATTTTTTTAATTACTCAATGCTTTATGGTCATTCAATTATATTTCCACCGCTGCACAATATGAAAATATCAATTGAGAGTAGAGGTCGGACATAAAGCCTTGCCTGAAACTGGAGATTTTAATGTATATTATCACATTATATGTTTTAAAGGGTGTTTTTAACAAGACATTTTACGAAAACGGAAGGAGCCATGAAAAACCTCTTATTCGGTATCATTGAAGATGTGGGATTTTAATGATGCTCATCAAGTCCGACTTTTCCCACTGACTTGCTCCACTTTGCGGCATGTCATTATGTTTTAGGTAGTTAAATATTCGTATACTTCATGTTTTCAACTCGATTTGGTATTCATGTGTCAGACAGAAATGATAGACGAATATTTACACTGAAAGAATCGCTTCGAATTCCATGTCGAGTCGATGAAAAGACGACCTACTGTACAGTAGTATGTGACTTGGGGAATATGTGTTTGCACGCGGCAAGTACTTGCATATCAAACAGAAAGCTTAATGGAAAGTAAGCATTTGCTTCCGATCGATGGAGTAAAATTCAACTGACTAATCACTTCATACGAAGTGACCTCTTTGTCGTTTCTGTCGCGTTTTCCTGGTGCATTGCCTTTCTGCGGAAGGGGTTGCAAATTATATCCCTTTTACCTCTCTTTGATTTTCCCCGCCCCTCCTTCTATAAATAAATCTTTTAGTGTCACTTCCCTATATGCGGCAATATTGACCTCACGTATTGAATACCTATATTTTCGCAGCAGTTTTCGTATCTACAATAATAACGGCTTCTTAGCCCCGCTCGCTGAATAAAATGAGCATCTAAACATCAGAAAATACGTTGTTTTTTTATTTTTTCATTATTATTATTTATGCATCCGAGATTGATTTTAGGGTAAAAAAGTTAGGCTGTTTTTAGGGTAAAAAGAGGGGTTGAAGGGTAAAAGATTTAGTGGCAACTATACAGCACACAAAAAAGATAAAAGTCCAGAAGACAACAGTTATAAAAACAGTGAGTAAGTTTCTCTCTGTAAATTTTGCAAATGTCAAATCAATGGTTGTTTTAATTTAAAAAAAAGAAAAAGAAGAAAAAAAATGCAACTGGTATTCACGAAAAATGTACTGCTAGTACTTCACTTCAGCAACACTGGAAAAAAAACACACTGGATCTAGAGTCCAGACTCTTAAAAACATTGACAAGAAAATGGACTCTTGATTCAATCAGATTTAAGCTTAAATCAAAAGGAAATCCGCTCAAATTAAGAGGCTTGCTTCTTGATTTAAGCTAGATTCTGATTGAATCAAGAGTACTTTTTCTTGTCAATGTTCTCAAGAGTCTGGCATCTAGATCCAATGTGTTTTTTTCCAGTGAAGCACAGAGTTCTTTGGTGACTATCACAATCATATCTCTGTACCATAAACCATCCTTTTTTCTTCAGCGTAGAAACCCCCCCCCCCCTCCATCATAATCTTCAGTATTGTCATTGCCAACACTGCCTCGAAAGAAAGTCGTAAATAAGCATGATCGGTGTAGTGGCCCTTACGGGCTCCCCCCTTCCACGCCGTGGGGAGGGGGGTGGGGATTGTTGTGAACCTGCAAAAAAGCAGCTGCCCGAAATCGTAGAAGGGTCTAAGCTCTGGGCTCCAGGTGAGCGGCGGAGCTGGGTGCACGGTGCCTTTCTGTGAACAATAATTTTGATGAGACTGCCCACCCCCGCGGGGGTTGGGGCGGGGCGGGCGGGGGGGATGACGTGTGGGTGCTAGACCCGATATTCTGTCAGTGTCAGGACGGGTACGGGGTAATATCAGGGGTCCCTCTATTTTCGTCGTTCCTCACATGTTCCTGGATATCATCTGCTCGACGGTCGGGCTCATCCCAGCCTCCCGCTGCCTCGAACCGGACCGACTCACAGTGGATCCGACCAATCAGAGGCCGGAAAAAAAGGTTTTAAAGAAAGGTGTAAAATTTTGATATTCTTATTATACAGGGGAACCCCTAGAAAAGGTATTTTAATATAGTACCTATCAGCACTGTCCTCCCTCCCCACAATAGTTAGTTAGTTAGTTAGTTAGTTAGTTAGTTAGTTAGTATATTTTAAGACATTCAGCGTCACAGGCTATTAACGTCTTTACAGAGAATTTTAAAAATGGGAGTATATACAAAAATTTAGACTTTTCAATTAAGAGAGGTGAAGAGTTTCAGAATTTTGGTGGAGGACAGTGATTATTCAGTAAATATATATAAAAATGTATAGACATAATTCATATAATTATTAATAATATAAGCAAGCGTAATATTAATACATGAAATTTTCGAGGAAAACTGCAAATTTTGAGGTTTAATTCGTCACATTTTCAATTTTAAAGGGTGCTTCCGGAAGAAAATTTCACGAGGATACCTATGGAACCGCTTTTAAAATCCCAAAGTTTTCATTTAACGAAGTTTTAAGCTTTTAAAGTTTCCAAATTTTGTCCGACCACTCCCATCGACCTGATCCACTGTGCGACCGAGAGGCCATCAGCTTTGCCTCCGGGCGTTCGGTCGAAAAACGCGTAGCGCGATCGTTACGTTTCAAAATACTGCCGTGCTAAGGAAAAACGGCGTAAGAACCTTTCGGCGTTTCCGAATTTCCGTCGATAAAACACGAGTTTTCAGGGAGACCTATGAATACTTTTCATCCGATTTTTTGGAGAGTTTTACTTGCAATCAGACCTAAATTATCTGTAAATCTCGAGAGATTATATTCATAACTCTCCATGAAAATTAACACTTCATTGGAGGGAATGTTGCAACTCTTGAATGTTCGTACGGAATTTTTCCTTAGCTCGGCAGAATACGTCCCGTCTTTTTCTTTTCTGTTTTGAAGGAACACGTATGAACGCAATAGATTGACACTTTTTAAAAACTACTTTCAAGGAGACAGGGCGAAACAAATCAGGAATCATTCCAAGACATTCCCATCAATAGCCAAAATTACTGCGGAAAACAAAGAACGGAACTAAGAAAAACAATTAATACATACAAAGTAAGAAACTACATTGAGAGAAAAGTATAGTAAATTCTACCATACGTATAGTGGCGAAATTATCAACCTTGTTGCCCCCGTCGGGCGGAGGGGGGAGGGGGTAGTTACGCGCAGCGTTGAAAAGGGCGAAAAAATTCAAGAAAGAAAATAAAAAAGGCGGAGCGCCTTAGATAGGCGGGGGCACATAAAGTTTCCTAGTTACGCCCCCACTTGATTTTTGACACAATGATACTAGAATCATGAGGCATCTGGTAGTATTTACCATATACTTATGGAAAATATTACTCAGGGCCGGATTTACATTTTTAGTGCCCTAGGCTAAACTTAGTGTGGCGCCCTTAAAAGTAGGCGCTCTCGTGGGGGGGGGGGTGTCCCCCAGGAGCCCCTCCCCTCCAGATCAGAAGAAAGATGTGAGGTGCCAGGAAAATGTTCAAATTCACCCCTGAAAAAACACGATTTTAAACAGTTTTGAGGTGCGTTTACGTTTGCAAGTTGGTTTTGGAAGATGAAAAGTAAAAAAAGACTCGTTAAATTAAAAAAAAAATAAATAAATAAATTCTCAAAGATTTTGCGCCCTTCAGAATGTTGCGCCCTAGGCTATAGCCTATGTAGCCTATTGGTAAATCCGGCCCTGGTCTAGAGTCTATTGTTGATTTACTGTACGTCACTGTATTACTATTCCTCAAACTATATTCTTTTTCCGTGAATTTGCGTGTTATTTAAGTTTAAATTATTACCGGTAAAATTTTGGAAAAAATGAACCAAAAACTCCCAAAAATGTATGCGATAAGTACCTAGTAGTTTTCATACAGATTTTTCCGTAAATTTTACTCGAACATTTTCAAAAAGCGTTTCCGTCCTCTAAAATTTTAAAAGTTCAAGACGTGCCTTAACAATTGTCACTAATTGAGACTTAAATGGTATTCAGGTCGAGTGATGACAGTATTCACGTCAATACTTACCGGCGCACAGTGGATCGAGTCAATGGGGAAGGTCGGACAAAATTTGAAAGCTTTAAAAGCCCATAGCTCCGTTCATACAAAACTTTGAGATTTTAAAAATGGCGCCATTGGTTTCCTCGTGAAATTCTCCTCCAGAAACACCCCTCAAAACTTAAAATGTTACGAATTAAACATCAAAATTTGCAGTTTTGGTCTAAAATTTCATGTCCAATCTCTCTGATTCACTCGATCCACTGTGCGGCGCCTCTGGTTGGTATAGCACAGCTTAAACTCATCGACGAGAACTGAATTCTGACGCAGAAGTATCAACAAAATTCAGTCTGGGTGTTTTTTTTTTTTTATTATTATTATTATTTTGAGTGTACATAGAAAACTAGCAAGATAATCTCTGAGATATATAATTGCAGTGTTCCTCTGACTTCTCAAGATCATAGTCACTTACTGAAACTTTTCTGAACAATTGTTGACGAGTATCCTTTGAAAAATGGTTTATGACGGCATATTTAACGGCAATGCGTAATCAAGGCAAAATCATGTTCGTAAGATATGAGATGAGAATATGATTTCATAGGTTTCGGTCACGCGAAAAGTCTGCGCGAGGCGTATGACTCATAATAGACTAATGACTGATTCATTTTTCCTCTTGTTAGTAACCAAAAAACAGCGAGCCTCGAGATGATGATGAGATTGAGCCACTTCGTAAGTTTCGTTCTTGTAAAAATTTAAAAATTGAGAGGAGATTATTTCACTATTCTATACGTTTTAATAACAGTGGGCTCGTGCCATTGATTCTTATGAAAGTATGAATGCCAAGAAGCATGGGCGTATTTTATGCTCAAACGTTATATGCATGGATGGCACTCCATTGAAACTGCTTTGATCGAGCTCTATGCAAGATCTGCAATAGCACGTGTATGGGCGTAACTTATGCAGAGCAGAGGCGATTTTTTTCTACATCATTTTGCTGAGGATAAATACTGGACGATACCTCAGATCATGGATTATTTCTAACGAGTTGAGTGTTTCAAAGAGTTTTGGCGATCTAGAAGCATTTTCATTACACATTTCTTTCTTAGTGATCCTGAATAAAGTAACGTTTTAGCAGGATGATGGCGATCGGAAGAATCTTCTCATTAACACGGTTTTTCTCCGATAAAAAAATATGAAGTACCAATTTGAATAGGGATTTTAAACACGTGTAAATATTTAAGGACAAGTAATGGTACAAAGAAGTAACTTTAATTTTTAGTGGTAAATCTAGAGATTTTTGCCTACCTAACTGTATGAAAATGGTAACTTTTTAAATAAACTGTTAGCATTAGGTTTTAGGAAACCTTTTTTGGGTATTTTTGAAGTAAAATTTAAAAAGGTACAATTTGAATAAAAACAAGGCAATGCATTTTTTTTACAGAATGGGCATGTGTTTTATGGCCTTTTTCACGTGACTTTTAGTTAAAAAAATTCAAAAAGTAAAATATGAGTAGGAACGTACATTTTTTAAACAACTAAAAAATAGTCATTTGTTCTTGAGACTTTTCACGTTTTACCTAAAATATTCAAAGAAAGGCTACCTATAGCATGATCTTTAGGAGTTTTTGGAGAGTGCCTTTTAGGATCATTGTTCAGGGCCAGTCTATGAAACTGATGAGTGGGAAGATTAAAAAGACCTAAAAGGATACAGTTCCTATCCCCTAGCCCAAAAGAGGTACTTGGATTCTTATGTTTATCAAGGCTCTAAAAAGAACACGTACCCTAATGGGTTCATCAAGGTGGGGCATTTCCATTTCCAGATAAACCCCGAAGTGCCTGGAGTCTCATGTTATTCATGGATCATATGAAAACCTACGTGTGCCTTTTTTCCGATCATCGGTTCGAGTTTGGCAGCGTCGGAGCCTCATGGATGAAGTGTGTTATTGAGTCGTTGGCCCCTAATCCTTAATCACTGATTCCGGGAGTCACCACACCTCCGTTTGTCGCGGAAATATCCCATTCATTGGATTCGAGGCGACCATCTTTACAACCGTTGTAATGGCGCAGACGCCGTAGAGTCAGGTGGCACTTTAACACACCCGTAAAATCAGGCGCCTCTCGTCGGTGTGTCAATGCAAAGGCAGCAGCCGTCAATCGTCAATGGCGCCAGTCGACTAGATGCTGGAACCGTTTTTCCGGGTTTTACGCCGGGCCGTAGTCCGTGTAGTCACTATGGTCTAGTCACTGGAAAACATGAATGGCATTTAGCGTAAACTGCCGAGTGAATGGGTCGAATCGGGATGCGGCGCAGACGGAGAAAGTGCGTTTATAAGAGTAGGTGCTGAAATGAGCATACAAATAGTGCATTTTCTCCGGGAAATGATGAGAAAAGGTGACAAGTGTGCGTGAAGAATTTTTGTCATCATGAAAATATGGTTTTGAAAAAATGTAATTAAAATTGAAGAATTAGATGAAATTATGATACAGATGAAATTCACCATATTCACGCGAAAAATCTAACAAATTTTTTTTTCAAAAAGTTCTTATATACTCCGATACGAGTTGTACTAAAATCCTCATCTCAATTTTTGAGAATGTCATCACCGTTCAATTTGCTGGTGCATTAATTGTTAATCTTTATACCTTAAACAAGTAACTGGTTGATACGTGCATAGTATTAGATTTATCGTAGTCAAAACGTGTGCTTAAAAGAATTATTTTGGTAGATGAGGGTGTTTTTTTTAATCTTACAATATTTTTTCGCAATGGCGTTAGTGTATAGGTAAACATGATATAATGATGATGGTGGTAATGGTATGTATGTGGTTAAAAGTAGTCGTAGGAAAAATCCAGCCGGACCGTGCGAACGCGATTTTAGCTTTCAACGATGATTTTTTCACGACATAGAGTTCGAGACCAACAATAGTGAAAAAATCATTATTTATTTCACAATTTGATCGATAATCTGCGAAATTCAATCAAAGAGGTTTGTTTCGCCTTTTTACATGCACGCTTTTATGTAAAAATCTTTTTTAATTTTAGCTTACCTATCAAGTAACCGCCATTCTATGACATCCCCTAGTTTAGAGCTTCTGGGCTTTAAATGATCTGGTTCTTTGATGATTCTCACAATGAAATATTGTTCGCTATATAACCAACTTGTACGGGTATTTTCAGTTTTAATTTTATTCCTCTGAGACCGTGAGATCAAGAGGAGAATTCAGCACCCCAACTTGAAAATATACCTATTTAACGCCGCTCCTGATTTTAATAAGATAGTTCGTATTCATACGGACACCTTTGAAAGTATTACGTTGTCTCCATCCGAGTATTGGTGAAAATTCTCATGTTCCGCAACACCCTTAAATGATGTAACATGAGCATGTCTACGCGCTGAGCCTCTGAACATCTTTTCTGGCTTCTTTTCAACGCCCCGCACCACACAGTTTTCATTGTTCGTTGTCGTCACTAATTGCAAGTGATCTTTCCTGCTCTTTAGGGCCAGACAAGTATCAGTTGATAAGAAGAAGAACAACATTTAAACGGTTTAAGCATCCGACTATGTTGCCGAAGCGAGGGATGCTCAAAAATTAATATCTCTTTCTTCAATTAAGCTCTCATGAATTTCTATAGATTTATCGACACTTATGCGATGGGGCACGATAATATTTTTGCGGATAACATTTTATGATTGGGGGAATAAATAAATTCTGTTCACTCTCAGATGTCACGATGGGTCGAGGAACAAACCAGGAATCATCCACCAAGCACGGCTCATGGAGCGGTGACTGTACATCATCGTCGGTTTGCCTTCAGTTTTCAGTGTAGGCAACCCGATCTCCCACGTGGCCGAATAGTGGTATCACTCTTAAATGTCATTGGCGTGACTCGTTTTTACCTCAACGTGACTTCACCTCGTACTTTTGTATTGTAAACTTGTAGAAGCGCCATTCTTGGAGGGTAGTTCAACCCTTAAATTTTAATTTTACCCTAATTGGAGCAGATTTTGGTAAACTTTGATTAGTTTTAGGGCATTTTTAGAGATTTTTTCAAGTTTGATCAAATTTTGCTTCCTCCTGTCATTCTATGGCTTACCCCTGACTTTTCAATGCTTTAAAATCGGAATTTGGGAGCGAATTTTTCCCAGCATATGCATTAAGCTAGTTTTACTTGAAATCCTTAATATCTCATTTTTTTTTTCAAAAACTGCACGTATGCGCTTTGTCCTCTAAGCCCCTCAATTAATTGACCATGGAAATTTTACGACCTTAGTTTGAAGTTACGTTCCTTTGTCCAGAAAACGGCGGATACTGCCGACAAACCGACGTAGGACCATTCAAGAAGGAGCAGACCTTTCTTCACACCTAACTTGGTTCCTTCTTTGAATGCGTTTTGATTCGAATGATAATATGCAGCGAGGAACATGCATATAGACTAGTTTTTCATCGATATCTCAAATTTTTTCCAAAACTGCACGTATGCGCCTCGTCCTCCAGGCCCCTCGAATGGGAGACATCTGGAACTCCGCCATTGCACCGTCCGTCGTCGACGGTACTCCCACGCGACGACAACGACATGACAACCCGGGGCGTCGACCAACGCAACGCAACGCCACGCAACGTCGGCGTAGACGTAGACGCCGCAGCGTGAGTCGCAAGTGACGTGACACTTGTATCGAGGGAAAGGTCATGCAGGGCTTCCCCGAGTTCCGCCGGAGGGCGACCCCGCTCCGCTCCGCGCCGCCCCGCACCAGGAGCCGGGTCCCAAACCGGGAACCCTCCCCCTCCCCTTCCGTACTTTCCCCCGTTTAACCCCCCTCCCGGCGCGGCGTCCCTTCTCCCACGACCTCGATCAACGGTATCGAACCCCGTGTCAACCCGATCACTTGATCCACCCTCCCGGCTACGCCCCCTCCCCCCGCCTCCCCGCTCAAATTCGAAACGAGGTGCCACCAGGTGAGTGTCGAGTGGCCCATATGCTCATTGCTCGCTGCCTCCGAAACGCTTTCGGTAACGCGATACGTGTGCCTGGTTCCGTGCGGTCGGAGCCTTAGATTTGGCGGGATGCGTCTTGAGTAAAATTGACGCAATGCTTGGCAGGCCCACGAAAAAGGCACCCTCCTATTGAATATCAAACTCTCTCGGTCTAGGTAATGCAAATTTTGATCATAGAAACCAAAGTTGGGCTCAGTTTCCCGAAATTTGGTTCCTGGTACCGAAAGCTTCAGATACCTGAACCGAAAAACTATCCGTATGATCAGCACTTCGAGTTAAGCGTAAGGCCCTGTCCACACGGAACTGTTCGCGGAACTTATTCCTCGAACTGCTCAGTTCTCGGAATTTATTCATTGAAACGAGGCATGCTGTCCACATGAGTTCGCCCGAACTGGAACCGGAACTTCAATAAAACTATACAATTATTGCAAAATAATAGATTATTACGACCGCCAAAGTAACAAAAATAAATGTCAAGATATGTACAGGACGTAAAAAACAAAAACAAGTAAATTCACATCAAAAGAAACATATGTAGAAGCTCGGAGTACGGGGGAAGTTCCGGGTTTTGGAGGAATAAGTTTTTAGCTCAGCTAAAAACGTTTTCCAGGAGCAAATTCCTCGAAATAAGTTCCGCGAACCGTGGCCTTACATTCGAGATATGCGAGTTTTGAAAATTCGACTTTACCAGCCCTCGATGAACGTTCAGGATGACTTGACCATAGATAATAATTAATACGAGCCAGGTATATTACCACAATTTAAAATTACCACATCAGTCTTGGGGAATGTATATGCAAAATCATTTCTCTCCAAATTCTGAAGATAAGTTGGAGTACTTTTTCTTATTAACCATCAGAGTCAATGCATTGATAGGGCCAAAAAATCGGCGTTAATAGACCATATAGCAAGAAGCAATATTATCGTTACCACACGGTTTTCTATCGGAAATAAATGATAGAAAATTCGTCGACCCATGAAAATTGGCTCCTTTGCTATTCGTCGTTGCTTGGCACCTGATTTGTTCCGTGAAATGCGTGGGCACCAGAAAAATTTAATCGTGCTGATGGTGCTAGATCGCCACCGCAATGCACAAATGCTTTCGACGCATCATAATGTGCATTTGTACGAACAATGCAGAATTGACGGAATCTGTGGGTCAGCATAATCGCCCTCTTTGTTAAAGTCGGCCACTTTCTTGTTTTCGCTTTCGGAGCAGTACTTCCGTTTTTTTTCTTTCCGGGCCGAGAGAGGTAATTTGATGGGTGAAACACTGCTTGGAATACGTATTTGTTCCGACTTCCAATCCAAGCGCCCCAGAAAATTTGAGAGCTTCTCACAGTTCCACGAAGGCGAATCGTTTTCAACGAGAGCAACTCCCTTTTCAGCTTACGCTGAAATTAATTTTTTCCTTCCTTTTCTTTTTGCCTTTAATATAAAAGAAGTTTTCCTCCGTCATTGTAGACATCACTGGAAAAAAACACATTAGATCTAGAGTCCAGACTCTTGAAAACCTTGACAAGAAAAAGGACTCTTGATTCAATCAGATTTAAGCTTAAATCAAAAGGAAATCCGCTCAAATTAAGAGGCTTGGTTCTTGATTTAAGATTAAATCTGATTGAATCAAGAGTATTTTTTCTTGTCGATGTTTTTAAGAATCTGGACTCTAGATCCAATGTGTTCTTTATTTCCAGTGATCAGCGAAAAATAATTATTTTTTACGTAAACAATTGAAAAAAAAAAACTACTTGCATTGTATTGAATCCACGCGTATGTGTTGTAAGCACTGCTTCGTTGACAAGAAAAAATAGTTAGGTACTTCGTTCATATTTTAAAGACTCTGTATAAATTGTTTAAAAATTAAAAAAAAAAAAAAAAAAAAAAAAAAAAAAAAACTCTGGGGAATTTTTGATGTACATCGAAACTAAGAGGTCGGTCAGGTAGCGCGTGACCATGTAACCATCAAGAAAGTCCATGCAATTCCATGCATGCATGAGTTCTGAATGCCTGGAAAATGACCACACGGTGTACATGCAGGATAAAATATGATTTTGCACACAACAATGTAAATGAGGAAACACGAGGAATGGCGAGTTTTTAATAATCTCAAGGTCATTCCTACCTTTTACTAATAATTTTTCCACGTGACACGAAATCTGCATGGAGAATTTCAAGGTGCGTGTGGAAAGTTAATGAAATAAATTACAGGAAATATGTGCACGTATAGCAGGAGTGAGAGCCGTGTCCACGATACGAACACGACGTTTTCCATCAATTTTGAATCTTTCAAGACGAAAAGACAGATGGAATTCTCTCAAAAATTCTACTGGAACTTCAATTTCTGTCGGATCAAAAGTGACTAAGCATGCTCTTGTCAATTTGCGCGTGATATGCTCTTAAAACCCTTCAGGTCTGGGAAAGGAGGGTTTTTAGAATATTCTTCAGGACTTCCTTTTATTTTTTATATACGACAGAACAAGAAAAACGAAGGTTCCTCATACCACTTAATCAATTTTGCGCTTTTTTGTTTTAATGTTATGTTTTTTATCTATAAATATACTCTCAGCAGTGACTTAGCCGACATAATTTTTCCACCCGCGGAAATCCCGTTTAGCTCATTCATTTCGTATGAAAATAGCTCGTCTCGAGTCCATCCGCTAAAGTGACACTGAAGACTTTTGCTCAGGAGGGGGGGGGGATTCATGGTATCGAGCTAATAGCAAGGTCATACTTAAATGTGTAATCTATAGAGCCGGCGCATCAAAACCTCTCGGTCACTCTCTCACGAAACTTGTTTTTTCGGATTTTCCCAATTTCTCATACTATGCGAGAAGTGAGATAATTTGTCAACGGCCGTTGTCTGAGTGCTTTTGAGAGCCCCGCGTGCATTTTAAAGTGCCGCGGAAAGGCACTTAAAGCGAGGATCGGAGTTCGAGACGGAAGGTATAGATTCGATCGATATGAATCGATCGAAACATGAAAACGTGAATCGACCGACACCGATTCGATCTATGATTAATTTTTAAAAAACCGGTATTGATTCGATCGGAAAACCAAAATGTGAACCGATGGACACCGAGTCGATTGACAGTCGTGACTAGATCGACAAAAGCCTTGAATCGATCGACAAAATCGAAAAACCCGTGAGTCGATCGACAAACCCTTGAATCGATCGATAATTCCGTGAGTCGATCGAATTTTGCAGATCAGTTCACGTTTTGATTATTCGATCGATTCATGTCGATCGGATCCAGTGGTGTAGCTAGGAATTCCTTAAGGGGGGGGGGGAATTCCATTAAAAAACGTGACGGTAAATGTACATTATTCAGTGTACGTCCCTGATAATATTTCATGCCTTCCTTCAAAAGTAGCCCTCAAAAAAGGTACAATTATCGAGGCTAAGGGGGGAGGGGGGGTTCAGACCCCCAGCCCCCTCCCCCTTGTCTACGCCACTGATCGAATCCATACCAGTGGCGTGGCGTGAATTGCGATTTATCGATTGTTCTGCCATTTAAACATACGGTGAAGAATCGATTACTAAGGTGTTCGCTGCGAACATCCTGTTCATCGATCTTTTTCCACAGGTTTAAATGGCATAACAATCGATTTATCGCAAAGCACGCAACGCCACTGATCCATACCCTCCGTCGGGGACTGCTGTCAAGTCCTAGGCCCTGCCTCCACGAGCCGTTTCATGAGATTTGTCCCAGGGAAAAATCCCACTTACGAAGTTGGGAAAAATATTGAGTTAATCAATATTTTTCCCAGTACCAAGTATGGTACTTGTACCCCTAGGACCCACTGAGAGAAGAAGAAGAAGTGAAAACGAATTGTGCGATGTTTTATTCATTACTACATTGTTCATGTTTGTTTAGTTAAAATAATGTGTCTAATTGTCAATTGAGTGCAATTATTATTTCAATCCCGGTTAAATACCCGACTTTAACTAATTTATCTTCCCGCGCAAACTAGTCGGAGGACTGTATGAGCTCCGTCCCGTGGAGACAGACGGTAACTGGGAAAAATCCTAGAAGTTTCATTCCTGCAATTCGAACTTGGGACAAATCCCACGAAAACGTCCCGTGGAGACAAGGCCCTGTAAACGGGTCGTTGTGGTATTTTGTCGCCTCGATGATGGGAGCGGGCTGTATTGATCGGAACGACGCTGAATGAATGAGCAAGAGTGCGAGATGAGTGATCCAGGAATGAGTATTTGACACATGCCAATTAAAGCGACGCGACGCAAGACGCAAGAGCTCCGATGACTAGTTGCGTTGCTCCCGGCGGCTGTCGTCCCCGCGTTCCCGTCGTCCTGTACCATGTGAAAGACTCCGTTCCAGTTCCAGCGCTTGCGTAATCCTAACTGGTGGCTTGCTGCCACTTCAATATTCCTACGTAATTTCTTACGGAAAACCCCGCCAACCGCCTCCGCGTCATCGGGTTTCTCCCTTCATGATCTGAATATTTTAATAACTGAGGGCAAACAAATAAGAGAAAAGCCACGCTTAAATTCGTCGTTTTCAGCACGAAGGAACGTAACTCCATTCCAGGGTTACCAGATTGACTCGAACAATTAATTTATTTTACAAAAATGTACGTAAGCATTTTTTTATCTAAAATTGGTCGGTTTTTGCTTGGAATCTTGAGAAAAATCAGGGAAATTTTCAGTCAGAAATGTCCAAGATTCTCTTGATTACTAGGCAATTTGCGAGGGGAAATTTGGCAACATTTAAATGGAGTTACGTTCTTTCGTCCAGGAGACGACGAATTGTCGCTTTCTAAGTGTGGGCGTTTCCGCTATGCAAAAGAGGAGAAACAGGAACGATTCTATTCTGGTGACTTGCTGCCATGCACCTAAATATTCCTACGTAAGTTCTAACAGAAAACCCCGCCAACCGCCTCCGAGTCATCGGGTTTTGCCCTTCATGTCCTGTATTTTTTAATAACTGGGGGCAAACAAAGAAAAATCACGCTAAGATTGTCGCTTTTTAAGTGCAAGCGTTTCTGCTGTGCAATGAAAGAGAAACAGCGGTCTGATTGTTGAAATTGGTAGACAACCTAAAGACAAAGTACATAGGGACCAGGGAGTACAGAGCGACCTTATTGGTTGAAATGGTTGGTTCCTATTGACTAAGAGAGGAAATGACCGATTAACCATAGGGTCTCTCGGGTTGCCGTTAGTTAGTCTATTACCTAACACCTATGTCTATATCCAACCACCCGCTTCCACCCAGGGGATCCCTCCGTATCCCTTTTGTATTTTTTGTCTATAGCTTTGTCCACCAATTGCAACAATCAGCTCGCAGGAACAATTCTAGCAAGTTAACAATGTTGAAGTCTGAGCCCGTTGAAGCCTGCTTCCCCTAATCCAGAATTTAAACAAAAAACTGGACGAATGTCGTACGCTAAAAGAGACTATGCACAAATGAATTAAATCAAAATAAGCTATGCACATGGGGTTTGCGCACTTTATAGCTTCATTTTCATTAGGCACAAATCTGTCCAAGCGATGAGCCGCGTGATCAGGAATTTACATTTTTAGATTGGTAGTTGCAATCTAAAGTATGTTTCTTTCTCGGTCATTGTATGCAAATGAGAATAGGGCATTATATCTTCACCACAAGTTAGTTCGAAGAGGTTCAAATTTAAAATCGAGGGTCATTCAATTGAAGCACCCTGCATCTCTCCAACAAAATACAGAGAGTGGATTAGTTCTTGGGTGTGAATAAACTCAATCAAATCTTTGCATGATATAGTTTATTGACAATAAACTTAGAGGAAAAATTAAGTCTTCAAACCCAAATACCCATGCTCTGGTTTTATAAAAGGACAAGTTTTCTTTTCTCTTTCTACCTTCAAATTCATATGGGCTATAAAATCTATCAGTATGCAAGTGAAGGAGGAGAGCACATGGGTGTTTAAAAAAGAATACGATTTGCTTCCTTTTTTCTGTTTGGTGTGACGCATTTATATTATACCCTATCGCTCACTTCCGAATTTAGCAAAAGTGAGTTTTTTTTATAAACCACAACGAATTGTTACATCAATCATCTATCTATTTTTCTTCTCCCAATGCAGGGATTCATTGATTGTGGGAACACAAAAATTAGATCAGTTCTGATACAAAAATCTGTAATATCATTCACCAATATTTTACAGTATATTACCTATCTTTAAATTTTGAATTTCCATCGTTTCAGTTGAACTTTACTGTCGCAACTGTCTCATGAACTATATCATCAGCTTTTAACTCTGCAAGGTAGTGCAGTGAGAACCTATTGTTCCGTAATCTTCTCACCTTAACCTTAGGCGCGGGTTTGGCCTGAATTCGGAATCTGATTAGCAGCGTGGAGTGTGGGAAGGCGTTTTAAAACGCCTTCATTTTGAAGCATTATGCAATTCACTCGACAACCCGACTTCTCTCGACGCGGCTGATGGTGTGAGCTCGTGAGCCAAAGAAGTGATTTCTCAGAGGATGTTCGCAGCCTCATCAAGATACATATTAGCAGTTATTTATTGAAGTTTGTTTTCATCGTGACAGTGAGGGGCAATAGTATCTAATTCTTTAAATAACTCCTCATTATTTTATTTTTGAAGTTTCGCCGGAATTATTTTTGGATGGAAATATGTCTTGTCTCAGTGGCTCAATCGTGAACTGAGAGTTATTTTACTCAAAAATGGACATTGAGCTGTGATGAAAATGATCAAAATCACAGATAAATAGTGATTTTATTGATCAAATATTTTGGCTAACACCTTGCGTAAACAGGTACACCTTAAACGATAAAGGTTGGGAAAGGAACAGTGCTCGATTGAAAGGCCTGCCGAAACCGTGGTAAGGGGCGATTTGGCTCACGTAGAGTATTGAGTTTCTTGTGACCGGGCAATTTAAATTTCCTATAACCAATGTGAAATCAAAACGTTAATATCTTAGTCAAGAGTTGATTTCAGTAATTTTTGATGCAAGAATCGTGTTCTACATGAAATTCTGGTTAAAAAACAAGTATCAGAGTGGCTAAATTCTTACCTTACCTAGTCTAATGGTCCATTGTTTAGACCTTTTAAAATGAAATTTCCTCTTGAGCAGATTAAATATTCACGCACGGCGTCCTTGAGAAGTGAACGATTAATCAAACATGAGAGATATGTCTAGAAACAGTTATTTCCACACATCTGACGAGCAAGATCACGTGCTTTAATTGGCGAGTAGATATTGTGACGTAAACGAGCTGTGCAGTGGGTATTCTCACACATAAAAAACGCACTAGATGCACTCCATCACCTTGGCATACACTTACGTACACCTTCAAGTCATGTTTTATGTCTGTCCTTGATTTAACATGACTGCGTAACTTACCTTTTATAAAGTGCAACAGCGATGGAAAGTTCATTCTTTCCTCACCTATTGTTTTTTTAAATTTCATTTATCTATTTTTTTATTTATTCCTTTTTTTTTTGTAATTGAGAAGCGTGGAGGACAAGGCTCATAAGTGCAGTTTTTTCTATTTCGAGAAATACGTGTTTGAAGTTTCGCGAAATTACGGGGATCCTTGTGGCGGAAAGAAAGTTCAACCTGACTTTATGTCAGCAATCTGAGGAGATATTTGAAAAAATTGAAGTGGACAGGGCCGGATTCACCTACTTGCCGCCCATGGGCCGCCTGTATTTTGCCGCCCCCTTCTTATTCGTTTTGAAACTCAATAAAAACCATCAATTGAACGTGTCAGCAGGGGAGGGGTGTATAAGACGCATTTACTCGTGTTGAATACATTTTGTGGGAAAACCCTGTCAACACTACTAGCTCAAGTTCACAGAACTTTGCGAGAAAGTTAAGTTTCGTAAACCTATCTCTCTGTGGACAAGGCCTCCCATTTATAAGAAAAGAACGAAAAAATTATAAAAGAACAAACATAAATGTGGTTCAATGATTTTAACCTCCGCCGCCGCGCCGCACCGTGTTTGACTCAATGCGTGAAGTATTCCGAAAGTCTTGTAGGCGCTATCCATTTCACGCTGACCGCAATGCCCACACTGTGTTTGATGCAATGCGTGAAGTATTCACGCAGTCTTGTAGGCGCTATGCGTTTCACGCTGACCGCACTGTGTTTGGCGCAATGCGTGAAGTATTCATGCATCCTTGTAGGCGCTATCCAGATTACGCTGACCGCACTGTGTTTGGTGCAATGCGTGAAGTATTCGTGCAGCCTTGTAGGCGCTAATATGTGTTACATGCCGATCGCCGCGCCGAGGGATTCTCCTTTTCATCTCAAGTCCTCGTCATCATTTCTCTCTAAGTCGCGCCGTTCCGGGCCAGATTGCGTGTTTGGTTTCTCTCTTAACTCGACTAATTAAAGGTGCTGTCTCCTGTATCGCTCAGAGACGACAAAATTAGAAATTACTATACTCTCAGGAATTGAGAGATTTTGTCGACTTTTCTGGTTTGTAATTTTTTTTTCTAAATCCGATTTTTTTTATACCTAAACTTAAAAAAAATTGCAAATTTTTGCCGCCCCTTAGATTTGCCGCCATGGGCCGCGACCCATGTGGCCACCTCCTTAATCCGGCCCTGGAAGTGGAGTAACGTTCTTTCGTTACGGGAGCGACAAAATGTGAACCCAATCCTGGGAGTGGGTTTCGTTACTGGAAACTGCCGTCTGGATGTTCGACGATGCATTGAAAAAGGGATTTTCGGTTCTTTCGCAACGAGGAACAACGTACACACTTGTCGCGCGTGTGGCACCTGACGGTCCTAAAAAAACATCGAATATCCGGTCTCAATTTCGCGGGCCAAATGTCCTGTCCAGTGTCCATGTGGCATTTCATCTCTAACCGTCAACTTTTTATTTTGCATATTTCAGGAAAGATGTAAAATTTGACAAATTAAACATCAAAATTTGCAGATTTAGTTAAACATTTCATGTCCGACCTCTTTGATTGACTCGACTCGATCCACTGTGTGCCGTCTAATTGGGCCGCGTTTAACAGAAAGGAACCAAGCCACATCAGCTATTGCCAAATTTAACTGGGCAATTTAACATTTTACGAGAGGACATTTGTGCGGATTCCTTTGAAAATTTTAAGGAATTCGCTCTGCACGGTAGAGAAAATTCACTGAAATTTGCACAACCGTTTTCATGTAAAAAATTAAATTTCCCAGTTAAAACGGCAATTGCTGATGTGGCTTGCTTCCTTTCTGTTTAACGCGGTCCAATTGTTTGACGATGCATTGCAAAAGGGATTTTCGGTTCTTTCGCAACGAAGAACACTTGTCGCGCGGTGTGGCACCTGACGGTCCTAAAAAAACATCGAATATCCGCTCTCAATTTCACGGTCCAAATTTCCTGTCCAGTGTCTCTGTCCCTGTGGTATTTCATCTCTAACCGTCAACCTTTTATTTGCATGTTTCAGGGAAGATGGATGTGCCAAGGGTGGCGCTGTTGAGCTGCTGGCTCTGTTGTCTCCTGGCGGGATATCCGGGATCCGGTGTCGCGAGCGCGGTCGCCACGGCTCCTCCTCCGAGGATGACATCACCTCCTTCACTTCCCGCGTCCTCCGCCGAAAGCACCCTCCCCCCCGCCACCGCCACCGCCGACCCGACTCCTCCTGTTCCGGTCACCATCAACGCAACCATCGGTAAGAATGTCCACCGTCTCCGCCACCGCACGCCCTCATTATCGCTGGACACTATGCACGACCGAACACTCCCGCGCTAAGGAAAAACGACGTATGAACTTGCGAGAGTTGCCTAATAGTGTTCGAAACTCGCCAATAAGTTTCAAGAGCCATGCTGCCGTGCTAAGGAGAAACGACGTATGAACATCCGGGAGTTGCCAAATTTCCCCTCTTGAGAATTAATTTTTGAGACAAATAATGAATATTTCTACTTGAAATATTTTGTAGAACATATTGCGATGAAAATTTGCTGGAAAAGTGGACGGAAAATTTTTACAAATTTTCCTGAAAATCCGTATTTTACCGACATAAATTTGGCAACGCGCAATGGTTCATACGGCGTTTTTCCTTAGCACGGCAGCATGTGGCCCGTCAAGCTCGAATTTTAGGGGCCAAATTGACTTTTTGCCTAAACATCACGGCGCATTTAGTAAAAAGTTAGAATCCGGTGCCGTGCGTCGAAATTTCGAAAAATCACCAAACAGAAAAATTGGGAATTTTATTTGGGGGGGGGGGATTTTTAAGAGCCACGTTGGCGCAGAGTCTTCAATATTTAGGCGCCATGACCGATTTTTCAGGCGCATTCAGCGCGTTGGTGTCTGTGAGTTTTGAACAATGCTGCCAAATTTGATTTGATCAAAGATGAATTTTTGGCGAAATCCACGAATATTTTCCGGAGAGTTTCCAGGTGTGTGAACTTCGATGGATTTAGTGTTTAAGTGGAAACTACCGAGAGAACTGAGCACGAGGACATATTTGGTCCATAAATTGAACACCTGTTGGAATACATACGACAAAATTATTTAATCTGCTTTAATGTGTTTAAATGGAAAATGCCGTCAGATGACGTCACTAGGCGCGCATTTTCTCAATTTTCAATCTAATTTTTACTATTTCCCATTTCAGGAAAATAAAAATTTAAAAAAATGTTGCAAAATCAGCTCCTAAAGCACTCTCAGATGAACCAATAAAAAATTTGCGTGTAGATTCTCCATTTCTCAGAAATACTTTTATTCGCAATTCTACGTAAGCTATTTGTTCATTTTTAAGACGAATCTAGACGATAAACAACTTAAAAATGAATATTTTATCGTAGGAGATTTGGCAACACTTGGTTGTTCATACGCTGTTTTTACTTAGGTGGCCGGCTCCGGCTCGTCTCGTCTCGTTTCCTTCCGCGGCTCATAATCCTCGATTGTATGCTCCGGACCAGTGGTGCCTGACAGCGGCGTGGCGTGCTTTACGATGTATCGATTGTTATGCCATTTAAACCAATGGAAAAGGATCGATAAACAGAGTGCTCGCAGCGAACAACTTAATAATCGATTCTTTACCGTTGGTTTAAACGGCAGAACAATCGATACATCGCAATTTGCGCCACGCCACGCCACTGGTGCCTGAACCACGTTTTTTCGAATTTTATTTTTTAACGAACAACAATGATGATTCTTAGTTGTGCTGAGGAAGAGTGCTTTAAGACCATTCGAATGTTGCCAAATTCCCCAGAATAAAATACGGTAGATTCTCGGTTCAGTTTTATTTTTCAGGTGTTGCACATTTGAGCTGTTCCCCGCTATCGCGAAATTACCCATTAACTCTCCGCGGGAACTCAAATCGCGTAAACTCAACGAGGTGAAGATGATCTCTTGGGAGTTAATATAGTTGCTCGATATTCAAATCAGTAGCCACGCAGCGCCATCAACAAGTTTGTAACGCCACGAATCATTGCGTGCACTCAAAACTCCTTCAATTCGGTAGCCAGGCAATTTGATCTCCGAGGAGTTAAAATAGTTGCTCGGTGTCGAGGTATGCGTACGGCTACGGTGCATCGCACTTCTTGCTAACTGTAAGTCGCGAGTAACATGACTCTCTCGAAGTGTCTTCACATCATCGAGTTTGCGAATTGAGTCCCCGGGATCTATACTGTAGTTGTTCAAAGTTAAAATCAGTAACCTCGTAGGGCCATCGGGAAGTTTTTAAGGTTATGAGTCAGTGCGTGCACTCAAAACTCCTTCAATTTCGTAGCTATGCAATTTGATCTCCGGGGAGTTTAAATAGTTGCTCGATGTTGAAACACGCAGTACCTTCCGCAGTAGGAAAACAGAGCTGTAAATGAAATTGAATGGGTTTCCATCATGTATAGGTACGTAAGACAAGAAAAAGAGCATTTTCCAACATTCTTTCTAAAAAACGCGAAAGTCACACTTTTAGCTGTTTGCCCCCTCCCTCTCCCTCCCGGATGGTTTTTGTACTATAACTTTGTAATGTTTTTCAGGATTCCTAATTGATCTGCATCGTTCGGATGATTCGGATCACGTTTGTGGTAAACTCAACCTCATGGCTGTTCAACAACTTCTTGCAGCAGAATGGGCCGTTTCGGTCGTCAATAAGCAAACTAGACCGGTTCCTGTTAAAATGAGTAAGTTCTCATAGTTTTTACTTAAATTGTGATGCATCAAGCACCAAATGAATTGATAAGATAAATACAAATATTAAACATAAGTCCAATAATCATTTTTTTTTTTTATTTTTTTAGTTTTAACCTTTGCTTTAAATAATGTCCATCTGTAAATGGAAAAATTGTGAGCTTTTAGAAATTCTGCTCGATTCTACATACGGAGTACCTAAATAAAAAACTAAGTCGCAGTTCATAGTTTCATAGTATCATAGATGTAGAATTTTCACCATCTTAAATAAGAAATATTTAAAACTTCTTCAAATTTCTTTCTGGTCACTGCACTGACCAGTGAGTTAACGAAATTTATAGATGTGCAAATATTGATATGGTCAGACTTGCAAACGTTTTCACAATTTTGGGCTTAATCATTTCAGCTCTCATTCCAGTATACTGCACACGCACGTGGCGAAAGCGTTGAAACATAACACCCAGCCCTCTCAGTCATATTTTAGATTTTCCTTTCGGTGAGCAAAGCGTCAATTCAATGAAATGCAAATGCTGGTAATAATTACCGCAGCTTGTAATTTAATGCTTAAGAGATGACATTCATTACTACCGGTTTTAGATCGCGGCTTTTTTTGCGAAAGGAATCATACAGATAAATAAATACACCTATCGCAGCATCATGATATACAGCTGCACACTTAAAAGAGGCCTTCAAATGATGAATGATCAGTAAATTGATTTACTTTTTTTTCCAGGTATGCAAATCTATGATACATGCAGCAATGAAGACGTCGCTATCCAAGACATTTTCCTAGCAATGAAGTCAGTCGCACAAAACAAGTCGCAGTTCCTCGGTTAGTGGTGTTTTATGAATTTTTAAACCGCTAAGATTGTACACGCTTACCGCACGAGTAATTCATAATTCGTTCTTTACATAATCATAATAGCGTTGCAAAATGAAGATAGGGTTCCATCAAAAGCGGGAAAGT
Organism: Bemisia tabaci; assembly: GCF_001854935.1. Taxonomy (NCBI): domain Eukaryota; kingdom Metazoa; phylum Arthropoda; class Insecta; order Hemiptera; family Aleyrodidae; genus Bemisia; species Bemisia tabaci. The sequence goes on along the minus strand of NW_017547112.1, from coordinate 8,547,794 downwards.
TGCAATTCAAGTCATTCGTCCTACGTATTTTGCGAGTCACAATGCGGTGCCTCTGGATTTGTCTGAAATTGACTCACATACGGAGAGACAAACCTCGGTTCATATTGAATACTAACCGGATGATCGCAGTTTTTATTGAGCATGCTGAGGCTCGTTTTTTCACCAAGGACGTTGATTTTCCAAGCTCAATTTTGGTTTGCAAGTCTCGCAACTGCAGTTACCTGATACAAAAACTTTGGTGTCCCATATGAATTAAAGTGTAATCCTTAAAACCAGAACGCCTTAACCCCCGCGTTGACCATTTCTGACAAATTTTGTCGAAAAATATTTGTAGCAGCTCTAATAATAGGAGTGGCAAATCCCGGAGGTGAGAGTAGGGGAGGGGGAGGCTGGTGGTTTGTCCCTCCCCCCTCCTTGGGTCAAAAAAGGGGAAAAGAGAAAAGTAAAAGGGGTAAAAGTAAAGGGGGAGGGAGAGAAAAAAAGTGCTCTTAAAAATTTCCTGAAACGGTTTCAAGACAGGACCAGACCATGTGTCGAAAGTTTATTAAACTAGACCGAAGGTTACTCAACACCAACTCAATTACTCAATTACGCTGAAAGAGGTTTTATTCGTCAATTTTTAACTTTCAAGTAATGCACTTGTTATTGTATGCTAAAACTGCTTAAAGTTTAATGTGGGAGGGCTTATTTTTAAAAATTCTACTGGGGTAACTGCTCTAGAGATAATTATCCATTTTGAGTCTCTCTGGATCCTATAACTCATTTTAAGTATCCGTGGACCAAAGTATATTTTCCCGTAGACCGTCTCATATCAGTTAAAACCCAGAGGGTATTATTTTTTTCCTGTTCGGGCTCTTATTTGATCTCGATTCACGTTTTACAGGGTTAATTGGAGTTGGAGATGCGGAAATCGTGAGCGAGACGGTTCTAACTCTCCATGCGTTCAAGGTCCCGTTAATTCTGGCATCTCCGAAATTGGCCGAGATGGTGAAACAGAAAGGGAACATCTTAACAACTGCACCCGATCTAAGTAGTGTCACCCGGGTAAGTTCCAGCAACTCATTATTCCGTCACGCACTAGCGCCACCAGCGCGTCTTCACTTTCATATTCTCCAATACGAATAAACTGAGAATGTCGCGTTTCGTGAATACGAGGTGGCGTTTTATCATGGAGAAAAAAAGGAGGTGTTTGCATTTCGGGCATCTTGGAATTTTTTTTGATGACGCAGGTCGGTAAAGAGACTTTTATTATCGATTTTCTTGGAAATAGTGGAATTTTCTGGAAAAAAGTCATTTTATAAAAAAAAAGTGCTTGAAATTATATCATGAGTTGATTTAAGCAGAAAATGGGACATATTATGGTCCGTTTTTCATACTTCGAATTCCGCATTTCGCTGGCCAGGTTGTTCCGACCTACGTCACAGGGTAAACAAATCTCAAGATGCAAACACCTCCTTTCTTTCTCTCTGGCGTTTTATTCTGCTTTGAAAAATTCTCAACGCAGATGCAGCGTTTATACGCTTCATGAATTTTTTGTTTAAAAATTTCTCCTGCAATCATATAGATGATGAAATTAATATTCCCCGATACGTATGTACGATTTGTTTTTTTGTATCTTGCTGGTTTATGGTGAGCAGGAATACCTATCAATAATCAATCAAATTATATTTGCCAAAAGGAAGAATTTGACGATGGTTCTTTGTTCCACATGCTGCAATTTTTCAAGCAGATGGTTTCACTCGGAGAAAGAAGGCAGAATGTGATTTGGATAATTTTAACCCATGTACCCTTGTATGGATGGAAATTATTGAAAAATTTCAAACTTGGAAACATTGATACGACATCGAAAAACAAAAGCCCAAAAAGTCAAATAGCTGAGGTTGTGAAAAGCCCTACGAGAATTTCAAGAACATTTTGGATACCTCAGCTCCCTATCTATTCAGCTAGATTCGATGTAACCTTTAAAATAATTTTGAAATTTACGAAATTTAATGTAATCTTACTGAATTTACAAGGGCGTTCCGGCTCGTACTACCGAGGCAACAAAGAATGATAGTGAGTACTAAGCTGTCTAACAATGTACTAATGGCCAAAGTGCGAAACTAGGTGAACATTGCGGTCGTTCAAAATTTCCGTTCCCTAATTTAATTTTTCAAAGCTGAAAAAGCCAACTTTTTAGCTCAAAATTTATACAGGATACTCTGTTAACAGAGAAAAAAACTCAAGGAAGTACACAAGAAATTACGTTGACTAGTTTCCTTAAGAAAAAATAAAATACACTACATCTGCATAGATCCGCATCATCGCAAATGGAGCGATGCATATTGTGGTTTACACCCTAGGCATCATTATGCTTTCCAGGAAATCTAACAATTAGTATTAGATTACTGGCAGTTGATCATCTGTATTTTTCACATGCTTAAACTTACTTTACCTATGTCTTCCTCATTTTCCAGCCAATTGCATCGTTTGCGGCTGAACTGGACCTGAAAGAAATCAACCTGATCACCTCATGCCAACACACTGTAAAAATGTTCAAAAATGCATTGACGACTTACAACATCGAGAGTCGTCGAATTTTGAAACTCGTGAAAAGATCAAACAAAATAGGAGAGATGATCAAAGACTTTTTGGATGAACTGGTATGAAAATCATGCAATTTTTAGTTCAATTTTCCCTTTACCTTAATTTGTTACCTTATTTTTTGGGAGGATTAGCTTCCCTGCCCTCTCTTTTTTTCACTTTGGCATAATGAGCTTTTTTTCCGAAAGATATCACAAAAGTGACATAAATCAAATGACACGACAATCAAAGGATTACTCTGCGTTCACTCCTGATCACCACGCTCTCAGAGAAAAACGTTTCGGTAACAGATAATAAATTTCGGTTCTAATTGAACACCGAAAATTTTCAGTTCAGGTAACTGAAGATCTGGGAAGATTCGGGTTTCATTATGAACTAAAATTTAGTATCTGAGAGAGAACCTATTTCTTTCCCAATGATAGCGTATTAACTTCGGTCAGCAGATGGTATGGCAGGGATTTTCAAGTATCGCCATCATATCACGTATCATACACTTATTTATCATATCACAATTTTTATTTCATCTCGGTCATCGCGCAACAGAAACATTTGTAAAACTGCAATGAAATAGTTGCCTTCTTGCTGAGTAGCTTCATAGTGGCACACTTTCCAACTGAATCTGTAGAAAATGGGCGACATTTACCGAACAAAACAGGAAGCCTCGACTAACGTGTCATTCGCAGGGTTGCAATACGTCTTAAAATGAGGACATCTTTTCAATTTGTCTGCGTATAAGTGTACCGGCATTCACTATAATTTGGCAAATTTGGCCATGAACATGTGTGCTACGAAAGTGCACGCAACACGCAATACCATAACTGCTCGAAAGTAAGAAGCGTGTCTGCATTTTCTGATAATATGAGCGTGCATATGCTGCAGACGTTAATTGGCTCAGAAGCGGTCTTCTAAAGTAGGAAAGAGGGTTTCCTCTTGCATGACGATTTCAGTTGCTCCGAACGGAACTGGACACAAATAATTCGTAAATAATTCATGAAATACGCACCTGTGCTAGATTTGATGCCCATTAATTTCCTGTTGGGGTTTTTGCACGAAAGAAAGTCGGTGCACAAACGGCTTCAAATTGAATAATTAAATAATCATAATAATTTGTCCACTAGTCGAAGCGAACAAATTCATGTTTTTCAAAATACTAACCATGAATTATTTTGACGAAAGAGTGGTTGCGTTTCCGCCGGGTTTAATTCCCTTTAAACTTTCTTATCAATATCTACGGAATTTTCCAACGGATAAACTGTTTTTTTTTTTTTTTTTTTTTTTAAATTGTTGATTGTTTAATTCCTGCCATTGCATGCCCGATAAGTAGTTATCAATTGTTAAGTAGACTTTTTTTTGCAAATTCTCGCAGCAATGAAAGTCAACAGAATTCAGAAAGCTCTAATTTAATGTTCTGAACGTTGCAGTTCTGATGCATGTAAACGTTACTGTTTTAACTCAATGTTAAGAATCTTCTAACTTTTTTTGTTCGTGGTTTTTAGGATACAGGGGAAGCAGTCGCTATTATCTTGGAACCAGAAGAAATAGAAATTTTCGTCAATTTTATGAATGGTCAACGAACCAAGAAAGTTACCTTAATAACAGGGAGCATCGGGTTGAATAAAGACCTGTTGAAACTATGGAAAAACGTGTTTGCGGATAGTTACTTTGTCGAGCCGCATATGCCAGAACTACCCGAATTTCACGATTTCGTCTTCAAAAAATTACAGGTGAGTACAAAAACTCAATCAGCTAATGAACTGATAGGCAAGTAAGCCAAAGCAAATTCAGAAAGATCAATTGGACCGCATTTTGCAATTTGGAGCTATAAATTCTGACTCATCTGAAAAAACACTTATGTGCATAGGGAAACTAATGGCACATACGTTGTTTTTAAACCGAGTCAGAATTTATAGTTCCAAATTGCAAAATGCAGTCCAATTGGATTTGAGTGGCTTGGAAGACGATTGGGATAGGTGCAGTTCTTGAAAAAAATGAGGTATCAATGATTTCATTCAAAGTTAGTCTTACTTCATATTTTGTGAAAAATTCACCGCGATAATCCACTTTTTAAGCATCAAAAAGTGGGTTCGAGCTTTCTCTCCCCCACGAGGCTCCATGTAATTTTTAAACTTTAAAATCGTGTTTCTTGAAATATCAAGAACTGCACTTATGCACCATCTCCTCCAAGCCCCTCATTTCACGAACATTTTTTTTTTCAAGCTGAGGGGCTCTCGAATCTTACCATTCTTTCTGGCGTATTGGATTGGACCTGACCACGGATCATTCCTGAAACACACCTTTCCTCTCAGCTTCTATTTTCATCGACTCGGAGTCTGTACAAAATTATAGCGAGTTATTCGGGAATGCGTCACTATTTAGTAATATCAAGTAAATATATTTTGTAAAATATTTGCTTTTCACGTTCAAAAGCCCTTCTTCAATCGAAATTCACTGGTTCACATTTTTATTTTAGAGACGTTTCTGTGTTCTGAAATTAACATTTTTCAATTTGAATGACTGATTTTACCCACGATCTATGCGCAGGACGCCAAGGTCTCGAAGAAGAACTCGGTTTTAAGGGATTACTTATCCGCTGTCCACAACTGTTCCTGGGAAGATAGCTGCAAATCTCTTACAGCGGTGGAAATTGCGAGTCATCTGCTGATAAATCCTGAGGTGGGTTTTGAAAACTTTCTATACTTTTCAAACGTACGCTATGATACGTTCTTATTCGTAGTTAGAATTTGTATCCCCTTCCTCTTCTGCGCTTCTTCTTCTTGTCGCCCTTCCTCGGCTTCCGTTGTTTCAGCGGTTCGTGGCCCTTCGTTTTGAGAGAGCACCAAACCAAGTTGCAAAAAAATGCTGAAATTCTCCTTTAAGGTTTTTTCCGACTAAATGCAACACAATATACATATGTATATTACTTGAATGCGTGAAAAGCGGACAATTCTGCAAGTCAATTTATGATACAAATAATTTAACTCTGGTGTGGGCGGTGAAGTATCGCGCGAAACTGAAGGCGTTTTAGACGCGTGCCACGTGAAGAAATCAGTGAAACTCGCACCCTCCGAGTTGAAGTTGCTGTTAAAACGGTTTGAACGTACCATGCTGTACTTAGTGTAGCCCACGATTAGTCAGAAGTTTTTTCGAGTACCAGTCATAAGTTTCACGGAGAATTTTTTTTTTTTTTTTAAATAAGTAAATGAATAAAAACATAATTGCAAGAGTGCTCGTCAGTCCACATTCACGTAACTATGAATTCCCTTTTTATAATTTTTTTCAATTACTATTTTGCATTACTTTTTTTGTGATCTTCCATTAGTGCTGAATGTACAGCCTCCCCTGCTTCTCTCGGAGTAAGGTTTACAAAGTTTTTTTAAGTACACAAAAACTCAAGTGCCATTAGCTCGCATTATTAAATGCTTGTTTTTTCTTCCCCCCCCCCCCCCAACCAGTTAAGAATGTAAAAGCGTATATATTACCCCAAAATGACGCAAAACAAAAAAAAGTTTAAACATGCGTTGCGAATATTCAACGGTAGTGTTCTTTCTTACATACCAGGGACTTCGTCCCCTGACTGCTTCGCGGCCCAACCCTCCCATGCGCTTCGCGCGTCATTCTCATGATATTATATTATTTTGTAATATTCAGTGTCGGACTGGCGTAAAAAAAGTTAGGCAGCTACTAGGATTTTGGGGCCCCTGACGTAAAAACTGGGCCCCTATGGGGGGTCTGGGGGGTCGCCCCCCAGGGATGGAGGGGGGTCCGGGGGTCCTCCCCCGGAAAATTTTGAAAATTTAACCCCTGAAAATAGAAGTTTTAGGCTCTTTTCGCATTGAAATTTGATAAATAGCGCCTCCGAAAATGTCACCTATTTTTTAGATATTTTTTGAAAAATTCGGCGATGAATCTGCAAATCACAAGGCTAAAGACAAAAATGACATATGTTATCAAATTGAATTTATAATTTTATTCAGGAAATTTCAAATTTCAAAGTCAAACTTGTGTATAAATAAAAGAAAAAAATACATATAGGAATAAACTCACACTATTAATAAGCGCTTTAACAGTTTGCTGGTCGCAGCAACCAAATCAATACAAAGATTTTTGTCTATAAGTTGCGTCATATCGCGCTCAACAAACAGCATCATGAGAGGTGCCAATAGATCTTGGCCTAGCTGAGACCGCAGTCTATCCTTTAAAATTTTAAGCTTAGAAAAAACTCTTTCGCAAGTCACTTGCGTACAAGGTAAAGAAAGCACATATTTGTAAGCTATATACAAATTATTTGAAAGGCTCGTTTGACTTGTTAATTCATATAATATTTTGAATGCACAATGGATACAATGACCCTCGGCCTCAAGTTCTTTTCTTTTTAAGGGATCAGGCTGCGGCCTAGACTTCACTTCTTCTGTTTCGTTCTCTTCTTCGTCTAATTCTAAATCATCATCATTATCCTTTAACCAGATCATTAGCTCCTCCACACCACTGGATGACTTTGGAATTGAGTCACTGAAACTTGTTGGTGTCTTGCTCTTCAAACTGTCGTAGAGACCAGCAAACTGTTTCATTTCTGAAGTAAGAGTATTCTGGTCAACACCAGCCAGTTTACTCAATTCTTTAAAAGTGTCTGGAGGAAATGTAAAACCAGGGTTTTGAATAGTCTTGAAATTTTTGGGGTTAAGCCACGAAATGTCGGACAATAACTCTTTATTGGGCACAAACCTTCTTTCTAAACTGCCTAAAACAGCATCGTAGACCTCAAAAAACTTTTTTCGCTGTGACTCTAAAATACTTAAATTCCGCGCCTCATCGTGTGCTTTTTCATCAAAAAATTTGTTTTTTAATGGGACACGTTTTTGCGGAAAGTCCTCTTCCAGAAAAATAATTTTATTTTTGGAAAAGCCTTCATTTATTTTTTTTGCAAAGTTCTTGGCTTTATCATAAAGTATTTCAAAATACTTGTCGTTTCGACGGGCTCTTAATTGACTTATAAGATGATCTACGACATTCCAAGCTTGTAAGTAATCCAAATTTTTAGACTGCAGGAAAGTGGAGACCGGCGAAGTCATTTCAAACAAGTCCAAAATTACTATTGCTGAAAAAATATGTTGAAATTTGCTCCAGTTACTTAATAAATTACGTGCTTTAAATTTTGCGGTTCCATCAAAATTACTGTCTATAACCTCTAAAAGAAATAAAAAAAATGTAACAAACTTTGAGGACTCAAAGTCATCATCAATGTTTCCAAACAGAGCTTTTATAGCTTTGTGCTTACTCCACCATCTGGTTGCCCCAATTTTGTGCAGAGTGTACAATTTGTCGTGTTTTTTATGGCGTTTGCCTGTTTGCTGTCTCCATATGTCCATCTTTTTATGAGAATTTGACAAAAAAACTGCGGAGTCTTGCACAAGCCCTAATAAATCCTCAAGAAGTTCAAAATTAGCTGTACAATCTGTTATCACTAAATTTAGTACATGGGCCATACAATGAGTGTAAATAAAATTAGAGTTCACACTCTTAATTTTAGCCTGTAGACCTTCGTAAATGCCGGCCATATTACTAGCTCCATCAAAAGAGCATCCTATGACATCTAAAAGTAGCAACCCATACGTGTCAAATTCACGTTTGAGAAGGTTGAACAAACCTTCACCCGTTGAATCTTGGCAAATAACTAGATTTATCAGTCGTTCACAGGGAGCGTCATTTTTGACGTACCTTGCGCAAATGGCAAGCTGGTCCATTACTGCAACATCCTGCGTACTGTCTAACATGATGCTAAAATTTTTGGTATCTTTTAAATCCTTAAAAATTTGCTGTTGAACAGCATTTCCTAAGACTACTATTAATTTATTAATGAATGTTTTGGATAAGAAAGTTACTAAAGAGCCCCGACCTTTCTTCTTTTTCTGTTTTCTCTTACGCTGTTTACTTAACTCAATGCTCCTCTTAACATGCTCTTTCAGAATTGGATCGTATTCCGCTAACAATAAAACCAATTCCAAAAAATTTCCATGGCTCTCTTCTGTGTCTAAAGAATAAGCCGACTCTTTTGTACCTCGAAACGCCAGACCTTGTCGCGCTAAAAACAAAGTTATGTCGATTAGTCGGGAGACAACTTGCCGACGTACTTCAATCTCTTTGACTCGTTTGGACACCAAGTCTCGATTGATCGCGTGATCGATACTTAGATTTTGACAGGCCCTAAAAGTAGCCGATGTTGCTGTTTTATGTTCTTCTGACATTTCATGTCGCTCCACATCCTGGTAAATATTTTTAATATCAAGTTTACAGCCCGTGCGAAATTTTGATTTTGAATTCCCAAATGCCATGCAGTTAGCACAAAAAACCTGATTCAGTCCAACCGAATATGATAACCATGCTCTAGGATGATTTTGTCCGTTAGGAAGAGCACGGTAATACATTTTTCCGGTGTTAAAAGGAGTTTTACCCTTAAAATTAACAGGTTGAATGGGGTGGTGCTTTCGAAAAGCTTGTTTTATTTCTAAAGAGTCACTCTCTTGAGGAGGTATAAAATAAATCAGTTCTTCATCAGTTGAAGGGCCAGTACCAGCGAAGTTTTCACCTGACCTTATGTCATTCTCACCCGCTGAATTCAAAGTTTCTGACTCGGAATCAGTATCGCACTCGTCACCCTCATCATCCGATGCAGATTCTTCATCGTTGCTTCTATCAGAGCCGTCTTCAATTTTTGACTCAGAATCGCTTTCGCTACTACTACCATCGTCAGAATTTGAGACTTCATCAATGCTGTTTCCTGCGTCATCATCAACTTCCATTTCAGTGTTATGACTGCTACTTTCAACATGAAATTCAGAATTATCATTTTCCGAAAGTCCTGTACCTGAAACAAAAATTCAAGATTAAATTGCTGTTTTTGCAGCGTTGGTGTTCATTACATTTCCTTCCGAGTTCCGATAGAGAAGTTTTTTTTAAAAAAAAAATGAATTCAAGAGGTATGGGTAGGTTGCGGTATCCAATGTGTGATGGTGGTAGCATAGAGAAAAAAAAGGAGGTGTTTGCATTTCGGGCATCTTGGAATTTTTTGATGATTTGATGACGTAGGCCGGCACAGCGACGTCCCCTTCACGCTAAACGTCGCTGTACCGACCTACGTCATCAATTCATCAAAAAATTCCAAGATGCCCGAAATGCAAGCACCTCTTTTTTTTCTCTATGTGGTGGTAGTAGTGATTATTAGGGTCTCGCGAGTCATGTCTGGCCAGCGGCCGCGGGCGACGCAACTCGATCAACCTGCCAGTCTGCTTTTTTTCGCACGCGCGGTCCCATTGTTTACGCCGCATTGTTATCAGCTTTTTGAGTTTTCCGGTTGTTTTCGCAAAACCAATATTTTACGTAGAAACATTTATTGACATTTTTAAGGTAGAACAGTCTAAAATTTCGTCTAGAGGAGGTTCTATTTTCCGAGGGTGACCCCCCAAACCCCCCCTCCAGAGCGTCCCCCGTTTTAGGGCACGCCACGCCACTGGAAAATATAACACACATTTTTAACGCCAACGGGAGGAGGGGAGATGGAGAAGCTGAATGAAACCTTTACCGCTCAGTTTGGTTTGAAAATTCCAAGGGACCCCTAACTCTGTCTCCTTCATAAACTAACATAGGAGTAAATGCGCAAAATAATAAATCCAAAAATAAATAAAAAAAAAGGTTCCTCACGTTCGTTTATCCTTTGCTGCTGCTCCTGTGAAGAGGCTGTCCCAGCTGGTCCTTGCATTTGCGGATCGAAGGTGTTATTTTCACGTTCAAGCTTTTTACGAGTAGATTCTATTTCTAGTGGCATCTCTGGAAACACAATTTATTAGGTATTAATAAGATTATAATTTATAAGGCATTCGTGATTACTGCTCCTTAAATGAAAATGAAAGCCTTTTAGTCTGATAAATAACGACGGTGTAAGTGCGAAAACACGTGTCTCGATTTGCGAAATTGCAATGTTGAAAATTTCTTGTTACAGTTTATTTTTTAAAATAAAAACTAACGAGCTTTTGAAATTTCTCTGATTTTTTCTCCACGTCAAGTAGAATACTCCGTAAAATTTTCAAGCATTAAAAATAAAACAGCAGCAGAGATTTTGAAACGCCGCAACCGAGATACGTATTTTTGCACCTACACCATCGGTAAGTACCTAAACCTAACAGGTTGATATCAGAAAGCTTAAAGTGTTATTATGAAAAAAGAAAAAAAAATTAAAATAAGTCTAAAGTGAAAAGTATTGGAATTACACGTATCGATGGCTGTAGTGCAAAAGTGCGTACGTACATTTCGACGTTTCAAAATCTCCACTTACGTTCTATTTTTTCACACAAAAACTATCCAACATTTTTTAATGAAATTTTCTGAAAATAATATTCCTAGAATTAGAACAAAGAAAAATCATACTAAATTTCAAGAAAAAGTACTCTCTAATTTTTCTTTTAAAAATTAAAACAGAAACGTAAATCTGCAACGTTGCAAATGTAGATACGCACTTCGATCTGCACTTTAGCCACGATATAATAATTCAGTATTGAAAAGATTCAGTTAATTCATTTGAAACTTACCAAGTTTATCATTTGAGTGGGAAACATTAGGAGGGCCCTTAGATAACCATGCTTGAAGATTGGCGGAGTCTTTAGCTGCTTCGAGAGTTCTTTTCTTTTTTTCCTCCCTCTTTGAATGGCCACTTTTGTGGCTGGACCGTTTCATATTTCCAATCAATTTTGGTGAATAAATGTTAAAAATAAATAGAATAACACACACAACACTCACGAGAAAAAATACCAAACCATCTTTAACTCATAAACTGTTACATCAGTCATCCATCAGGTGACATGAAACTCTTTCGCAGCGCGTCCGGAAGCACTTTGCACATTTCAACCTGTCGCATTGCCCGAGACGTCAGCTCGGAGCAATCGAGTGCCTGCAGCAAGATAAGCAAATCACAAAGGTGTCCAATTTTCTGCAGATAAGGCTCTGGGCCCTATAACTCCCCCCCTCATAGCTTTCGCTTTGTAACAGGAGCCGAGTTATGGGGCCCCTCCGCTGCTCCCTTCGAATGTGAAGGGTGGGAGAGATGAAGTTGACTTCGAAAAATAAAATAATAGTAATAATAATAATGGGCCAGTTGCAGACGCAGGGGCCTCTGCTGGTATCTTTTCAGGGGCCCCGCCCCTGAAGTTACCTTCTCCCGGCTGCAGGGCCAGTAGAGGCACCTCAAAAAAGAAGTCATAAGTTAAAGTGAGTAACCTTCAAAGACCGGAAAAAAGAGCTTTCGAGACCCGGAAGGGCCCCTGAAAGTGAAACTCTTTTTTTCAAGCCCAGGGTCAGGGGCCCCTGCTGACATCTTTTCAGGGGCCCCAGAAGTGACCTTCTTCGGGCTATAGGGGTCTCAGAGAAAGAGTAATGCTGTTTAAAGTAAAAACCCCTTAGAGGCCGGGAAAATATAGCTTCGAAGGCCGCTCCAGGGCCCTTGAAACTCATATTTTTCGATCGCTGAGGGGCCCTTGCTGACATCCTTTCAGGGGCCCCTGAGGTTAACTTTTTCCGGCCGTAGGGGCCTCAGAGAAGGTGTTATGAGTTAAACCCTCAAGGACTGGAAAAAACGAGGTTCGGGGGTCCCTTCGGGGCCCCTGAATCTCACTTTTTCAAGGATTCATTTCATTTATTGATGAATAAATTCAAGAATTGTCGGCTCAGGGGCCCCTTCGGGGCCCCTGAGCCGACAATTCTTAGGCAGCGATCGCTGCCTAGCTGCCTTAGCCAGTCCGGCCCTGGTAATATTTATAATCACGAATGATGTATTTCCTCCAGGTGAATTTCGTCGTGAAAGCTGTATCTGCCTTTTCTGCAGCACTCTACGTAGCTCTGAGGAAACGTTGCGATGAAAGTAACACTGTCTGCAACATGAGCAACACGTTACACGAAGATATTCTGCGTGCATTGTCGCATCTAAGTCTCGGGCCGGCCAACAGCACTGGACCGTTCCAGCTACCGGGGACTTCCATCAAACTGACCCACGATGGACATTTGATCTCGAATCGATTCGTATTTTTGCGTGTTGGCAGTATCGGAGATCTTACAGCGGTATGTTATGCACCAGGTTTTCATTGATACCTCCATTATATGAGCTTGTTCATGTTTCATGTGAAACTTTAGACAAACTTATTCTAGGGCTTGCAAGAGGTCGATGTTCATATTTGTCAACTCTGTGCAAATTGAAATTACCCACGAATTATGTCATTCGTACACTGAATATTACATTTCATTTCAAGCGCGTGAACAGACGTCTGGAATGACGCCTGGAAAAGAAATACGATAATATTGCAGTTACACGGTTTTAATGCTACCTATGGAATCCACAGTAGTAGGACTTTGGATTGTGGTAAGGGAAACAAAGGGAATGTAAAAGCAGCCTGAAACGGAAACGACAATCGAAAACACAGGAAAATGCGGAAACAAGGCTAAAATACAAAATACAAAGGCAGGACGTTTCGGTACCTACTTTACGGCACCATTATCAACTGCTAAAATAGAATTAAAAATAAAAAAGAAATTAAAATAAGAGCCAGCAAACGGCGTTACATAGTGAAATTGGTATTGAAATGAAACTACACTGATAACAGAATAAACAACAAACGTCCTGCCTTTGTATTTTGTATTTTAGCCTTGTTTCCGCATTTTCCTGTGTTTTCGATTGTGGTAAGTTTATTTTTAAGCACAGTAGTGTTAAAATACTATCAGTAATATTACACAGTGGATGTGATCATACCTCTTTGTCCAAATCCACGATTTTACTGCCGTAGATTTCCGTGTGACATTAAGATCATGTTGCCATAAAATAAACCTTTATTAGACATAATTAACTGCAAGACATGATTTGTGGATGACAAAATACCCAAATCCTTAAATTGACAACTATTGTTGCATAGAGTATGGTTTCTGGCCTACCTTGAAAATTACAGGCGAAATAGTTCTATGTGTGATTTTCATACCCCTTATGTGTCAATTCTGTCCCCTCATAGGAAACATATCGATCAATTTAGCATCTTTCTTGTGGCGTGCGCATCGGGTGCAGTCAATCCATATCCCCAGTAGCAGTCTACAACCAAAATATTGAAATGGAATGACAATTTAGTGCAAAAAAAATTACAAAGTACTTATCTACATAATTTTGTCAATGAATATGCGTATTTTAAACGATCTATGAAATGCATTTCCTCCGTTACTCTGCTCTACCACTGAGTACCCCATAAAATGCGCAATTTGCAATGCAGAAAAAGTGCAATTTATTTAAATTGGATGCGTCTGCAAAAACGAGCAACGAATGTTATGACACTCATGCCGAGTTTCTCTAGGCATATTTTTCCGGCAGGGGAAATAAACTGTAAACTCTCTAATTAATTAGTGGGTGTCAGAGATCACAGCCTGTTTTTCTTTCAGCACATGCATAGAGATGCTCTCCACGAGTATTTTGATACCAATAACTCAACATCGTCACAAATGGATCACAGTCGTGTTCGCAGACCGCCATCCAATTATCCAGCGATAAGTTTCAACACGAAAAGCGCCTTCAATTAGTGGATAGGCAACAAACGCAACACTCCAGTCCACTCGCAATGATCTTTCCTCGCAATCGCTATCATTCCAAACTCGTGCTATTTGGGATCCCATCTCATTCTCTCAGGGCCGTGTTGATAGTCGTTCCACGAAAAGCAAGCCTTAGTTGGTTACACTGTGATTAAGAGAGGGTTAGGAAACCCTAACACATAGCAAAGCGAACAATCTAGCCAACCTCTAGTAAAATTTATCGGTGTAAATTTGGAAATTGATCCTTGCAAGGGTTTACAATGGTTTATCACCACAAAAAATATAGAGACGAAAGGAAGCATAATGCCAGTTTTGTAAATTCTAAGTTAGGTTTGTGCCTACCTTAAAGTTTGTCAATTATGTAGTGTTTTCTTTCGTATTTTGTATTCTTTGCAGTGGCAAATCATTGTGATTTCTTGCGAGGATTCATTTCCCAAGTTATACTGCTAAATTTCATTTGTGGTCGGCGAAATTCATCTTTTCAATGATGCTATTTTGAGGGCATCCTTAAACTTCCCTTCATCACAGTGTAAACGAAATGGGGCCTCTTAAGGAAAATAGATGTTCGAGGAACGATTATGAAAGCGGCCTTAAATCAATGAGCATAGGATCTCAAGCAGCGCAATTTGGGAATGATTACGATTACGCGGTAAAATTCGTTGTTTCTTCACGAAAAAACTTAACCAACTTTCAATATTGCCAAATTTCCCCTCGCAAATTACATTTTTCCTGGAGAATATTGGATACCTTTACCTGAATATTTCACTGTTATTTCCTTCGATCTTATGCTAAAATCAGGAATATTTTGAAGGAAAATTACACGGGTACGTTTTTGTAAAAAAATGAATTGTTTGAATCAATTTTGCCGTTTTGGAATGGAGTAACGTTCCTTCGTCCGACACTCCGACGCGACGCACAATGAATCGAGTTAATTGGAGAGGTTGGACAAAATATGGAAACTTTCAAAGCTTATTACTCCATTCATACACATCTTTGAGGTTCTAAATTTGGCTCCGTTGGTTTCCTCGTGAAATTTTCTTCAAGAAGCTTCTCATAAAATTTAAAATATGACGAAATAGACATTAAAATTCTCAGTTTTAGTAAAAAATTTCATGTCCGACCTCTCCCATTGACTCGATCCAATGTGCGACGGTCCGGGAGACGGCGAATTACTGCGAGAGGATCGTAGTGTTGTGTATGTTGCCTACCTACCAATTGAAGGCGCTCTCTTCGTTTTATTGCATTGAAACTAAATAGAATTGAATGAAGGGAAGGAACTATTTAAAGAACGACTTTAAATACACCCCCTCAACTTATTCGCTCTTAATCTGTTTCAGATCGGTTGGTACTCGGACGACTCCGGCCCGAACCTAAACCGGATGGCGATGAGCAACCTCACTCTCCGTCGACACTCCACCTCGGAGAAGAAAGGCCGCGGCCTGGACGATAGCTCCTTCCTCCGACTCTCCCTCTCGGACCTCTTCTCGCCGAAACCGTGGATCTCATCTTCGGACGGCGACGTCAACGTCACGCCCATCGCGTTCCACTTCCAGTCCCGAACCTGGGTCCTGGTCATGATCTCCCTGGCCAGCCTCGGCATCCTCTTCACCATCTTCATCTTCTTCTACGTTCTCATCAAGCTCTGCGACAAGACCATCGTCGGCAACCAGTCCTTCGGCATACTCTTACTCATCGGCATAGCCATCACCTACGGTAGCGTCATACTCTTCATCCTCCCCGCCTCCGAGCTACGGTGCTCCCTACGGCTCTTCGTATACCCCCTATCCCTCAGCTTATGCTTCGGTATACTCATCGTCAAACTAATGCAGCTCAAGACTTTGGTCCTTCTAGGGTTGGGCGGTAGGATCTCCTACTTGAACCAGTACTTAATTCTCTTCTTCATCGTCTTAGTGCAGTTTGTAATATCCATCCAATGGTTCATGGATAACGGGCCACATCTACGGGCCGATAGTGAGAAGTCTGCATCCTGCTATGCCTCCGAAAGGGACTTCCTTATTTTGCACACGTATATCATGATCCTTGCTGGCTTAGCATTCCTCTACGGGCTTACCATTTTGAAAATAAGGCGGAACTACAAAGAGGGTCGTTGGATTACCCTGGCGGCCTTTTTGAGTCTTCTCGTGATGTCTGAATGGACAGCGATTCGGTACTTCGGGTCTCCACACGTGCAAGAGCCTGTAGTTTGTATATCCTTAATCATTCTTCCGTCCATCCTCCTTCTCACTATCTTCATCCCTAAGATAAGTACTATTTCCAAACAAAGCTCGTACTTAAAGAACAAGAAGAAGAATGCGAAATCTTCCGCCACTGTTTTCACGACTTTCTCTGAGATTTCCTCTCAACCTAAGAAAGAAACTCAATGGGCGCAGATTGACTACAGCGGCACCATGTCCAAGAATCCTCTTTACGAACCAGACTCGAGTGCTTATATTTAAAACTCCGGTACTTATCTGGGTATTTTTTTTACCGTTAATCTAAGAAAACGTAACAACGTATTACTCGGTGGTACTAAATTATTATACCCGGTGAAATATGAATTATTTTTAGTGTTCGCAGACTGATTTAATTAATGTAGTATCATACCCATAAAAAGTCTGTGGAAAAAATGAGACTGTTTTGTAATTTTGATAATGTTAGAGAATACTTGGTAGTGAACATAATAGTGACAACTATCGCTTTGCAGTTTGTGCTGTTTGTCTGTGCAAAGAGGATGCGTAGATGATTTCTATCCATTATTGTACGCAAAAAAGAGAAAAATAATAGGAGAAAAATGAGAGGAAGAGGGTCCGATCTTTTCACTTCAGCGTCATGTGAAGGAAAGCCTCTCAACAGAAGTATGTGGAGATTTTTTATTAAAATCCAAACCCTCTTTTGAATGTAATTGAAATCACGCCTTTGTAAAAAGCAAAGCTAAAAACTCTTAGAGTATTTATTTTTGAAATTCAGTGTATCAATCAAAAAAATTTAAAGATCTAGATAAAACTTAATTTTTTAAATATAAATAGAGATAGGCAGGTAAAGAAAAACAACACTTTCACGCTTTCTGTGGATAGTTGTTGTGATGTAAAAAGAAGAAGACTTTGCCAAAAATTAACATAAAGCGGGTGCAGAATTCCTCTTGTATGACTTTTCATGAGTATGAATTGATTGATCCATCGGAGATGAGTTTCATTGATTTTCATCCAATTCATACTCACTAACACTGTTCAAGTCAGAGGAAAGGAAGTCAGTAGAATAAGTATCTTGTAAGATTTACTAATTGTTCGTCTTAAAGCATATGTTTTAAAGTTTCATTTTTTAATTTGTATAAAGAATGATGATTCGTGTTGTTTTATTGTTTTGTAACTTTGTATTATTTTTTCTATCTTGAAGTAAATTATATCCAAAGATCTTATTTCTTTAACTGAATGCATGAGTTAAATGTGATTGTAAAAAATGAATAATATGACTTTTACTGAGTGGTTAACTGCACGGAGTTTTCATTTTTCTGCTCAAATCTCTTCCTTACATCTAGCCTCTCTCTTGATTAATCTGATGCGAGCACTCACGCGACATCATGAGCAGTGGCGACGCGTGAATGATCGATTATCAATATTTCTCCATTTGAAGCCATGAAAAAGAATCGATTATTAAAGTGTCCGTTGCGAACAGCCGAACACCCTATTTATCGACCCTTTTCCATAGGTTTGCATGGTGGATCAATCGATATATCGCAAAGCGCGGCACGCCACTGATCATGAGGCATGTTTTCTTCGACTTACAATAAAGTCACTTTAATTAATTACTTACATGGAAAATTTATGGAGGGCCGCTGAAACTGAGGAGAAATACCTACGCCTGGGCATGGAAGGTACATAAAACAAAAAGGTTCCGGTATGAAAAGTATGCGAAACATTTCGGATTGAAAAGTTTCGGTCTGGGATTAAGATGAGGCGTGGCAAGAATTTGTGACAACTACAATAATCAGTGCACATATTTTCCTCGTCTTACAATAGATACGAAGAATCACAGTAAATGAATTAAAAGTCGATTTACCTAACAGTAAATTTCTTCGTATATAAACTCCTCCCAAGAAGCAGTAATCGCGATAAGTTGCGATTTGATTGGATAATGTATCGCGATTTTATTGACGTCGATTCATTGCAATGTTATTGGATAAAAAAGTGCGATAAGTTGTGATTTTATCACATAAATTTGCAATGAGATCGCGATTTTGTCGACGATTATTTACAGCAATATTATCAAACAAAAAATCAGAATATATTAAGATAATATTTCGATTTTATGGAATGCGATTTTAGAGAGATAAAATTACGACAAGATCTAGGATAATCGCTCAGATGTTGATGATCCTAGCGATTTTATCACCGAAAAATCGTGAAAAAATCGCAACTTAATTTATAAATATCGCGATTTTTCCGTTGAAAAATGCTACCTGGGTCCAATCGTTTTATTATGGAGCCATCATTTTATACATATCGACGGTAGGTAAGTCGGCAATCACATACTTAACTCGGTTTGCGACGTCGCAGACTTCCTGTCATACTTTATTTTTAAACGGAAAACTACTCAACACGCAACGGCAATTCTTTAAAACTGCCGTGATTTTTCTTCTCTGTTCAGAGAAAATTCTGCAAAAATTTCAAGGAATGATGTCGATTTGTTCTCCTTTAAATAAATAACATGGAGACGGAGATTGTCAGACACCGCAAACGAGTTATGTGATTGCCGACTTATACACTGTCGATGTGCGTTTCAAAAATATCGATAGTTTGAATGAGTAAAATGCCTTCCCAGGGCCGGATTTAGGGGGTGGCCCATGGCGGCCAATTTTGCAATTTTTTTAAAATTCCGATATAAAAAAAGCAGATTCAGAAAAAAAATTACAAACTAGAAAAGGCGAGAAAATCTCTCATTTCCTGAAAGTATAGTAATGTCTAAGTTCGTCGTTTTTCGGTGATACAAGAGACAGCATCTTTAATTAGTCGAGTTAAAAAAGAGACGAAATACAATTTTGCCTGGACGGCGAAGCGCAGAGAGCAATAATGACGAGGACTTGAGATGAAAAGGAGAAGCCCTCGCTCGGCGTGGCGATCGGCATGAAACGCGTATTAGTGCCTGCAATACTGCACGAATACTTCACGCATTGCGTCAAACACACGCGGTCGGCGCGGCGCGCGGCGGCGGAAGTTAAAATCATTAAACCGCAAATGTTTGTTCTTTCATAATTTTCCCTTCATTTTTTACAGACGGTTTTTTTGTCACTAAGGGGCTTAAGCAGGGATGTTGTCTGTCACCGACGCTGTTCAAGATATATCTAGAGCACGCTCTGAAGGAATGGAAAAGAAAGTGTGCCGGCATGGGTGTCCCTCTAAATGACCAAGCAACACTGTTCACGCTATGCTTTGCTGACGACCAGGTAGTCATAAGTCAAGATCACGATGACGCGGAGTATATGACCCGGAAGTTGGTGGAGGAGTACCGCAAATGGGGCCTCGAGGTTAGTGTCCGTAAGACAAAAAAGATGTCAGTCGGAGGTGCTCAGCAAAGCATAGTCCTGGAGGATGGTCAACATATAGAAAGTTGCGAACAATACAAGTACCTGGGGGTGAAGCTGACTTCGGATGGGAAGCTGGATCAGGCCATTCGGGACCGTAATCTTCTAGGAAGGAAAGCCATCGCCATGCTTAATGGGATCCTTTGGGACCAAAGGATTTCCAAAGACAACAAGAAGAGAATTTATAACTCGGTTGTCAAGCCTATTATCACCTATGGCAGTGAAGTGTGGCAGTTGAAGAAGCGGACCCAAGAAATGCTCAAGGCGACCGAGATGGATTTCTGGCGAAGATCGGCTGGAATCTCGAGGAGAGAACGTGTCAGGAATGAACGTGTCCGAGAGATAATGGGCGTTGAGGGGAC
Source organism: Bemisia tabaci (assembly GCF_001854935.1). Classification (NCBI taxonomy): domain Eukaryota; kingdom Metazoa; phylum Arthropoda; class Insecta; order Hemiptera; family Aleyrodidae; genus Bemisia; species Bemisia tabaci. The sequence goes on along the minus strand of NW_017547112.1, from coordinate 8,527,667 downwards.
GATTGTGCACGATATCATGACCAAGCAATTGGTATGGTATGGGCATGTGCAGAGAATGGCTGATACCAGGTTGCCGAAGAAGGTGTTGGAGTGGGTCCCCCCAGGTAGGCGACGGAGAGGGCGTCCAGCCAAACGGTGGGTAGAGGGCATCCATGAAGAGATGGCGAGATGCCACCTTCCGGAGGATCTCTACCATGACAGATTCCTGTGGAGAATAGGCGTCGCAGAGCGCCCTAGCGCGCTGTAAAAGCGGCTCATACATACATACATTTTTTACAAATGGAAGGCCTTGTCCACGCAGAGATAGGTTTACGGAACTTAACTTTCGCGCAAAGTTCCGTGAACTTTCGCTAGTAGTGTTAACAGGGCTTTCGCATAAATGTGTCCAACACAAGTGAATGCGTCTCATCCACTCCTCCCCCCACCACTTGATGGTTTTTATTGATGTTCCAAAACGAGTGAGAACGCAGCGGCAAAATACAGGCGGCCCATGGACGGCAAGTAGGTAAATCCGGCTCTGTGCCTTCCTACATCATACAATGTTATCCTCACAAGACTCTTTGTCACATTTGATCCCCAAGCAGGATTCTTGATATCCTCGCAGATCTGTACCGTCGAGAGAGCTGGAGTCTTGCCTCCATTACGAGACTCTTTTCCGCTATATCAACATAATAATAGAGTTAGTTTAAAGAAAAATTGTTCGTATGTATTGAATAATTTGAGGGATCATCGCATGAACCCTCAGAAAGTTAAGATATGTAGGTACAGGAACTTAACTTTCTCTCCTTCGTATTTGAATACACCCAGTTGTGTCAACAGAGTTTAACAGTAAAATTTCAATATCAGTGAACAATGCTTTCCGCACAATTTGTGTTATGATTATTCACTAAATTACTTACTAATTACTTACTTACTAAATTAATTAAGCGACTTCGCAAGCGTTGCATTTTTTTATTTATCGAACATACAATCGAGTAATTCAAGGGAATTTGAAACAACTAGAGATTTGGCTCTTGATACTGAGCCTCTCTCCATGACAAATATCGTACATTGTCAATTGAGTGAATTTCAAGGGAGCTCAATTAGAAATTTTAATAAGTACCTACTAACGGCCAGCAAAAGAGCTAAAATTAAAGATGGTCGAGGAAATATTTGGTTCTGCGCAGATTTTTCTAACTGACGTAAAAACTGGGCATGGAAAAATAAGAAATTATGATCTATATTATTCTTTAATTCGCCATCGCAAAAATTCTCTCATTAATCTAAAAGAAATTGTTTATATCAAAAAGAAAAAGCAGGAAAATCTGCTTGATTCAAGCGAATTTATTTTTAACTCAAGAGGAAATTCTTATGACGGCAAATACACTTCCCAATAGAGGGCAAACTCATCGTCCTGTTTTTAAATACTCACTTAGGTTTAGAGCTGCAACAAGCTTTGTAAGTACCTCGCAGCTCTTAAATTTTTATTGAAGCAGATATTTCAAGCTTTCGGCTGTAGAGGGCGGTATGAGTAAGGACATAAACAGCGCTCGCTGAAACTCTTTGCAGAATGTGCCGACAGACAGCGGTACCTACTTGTCGGCTGCTGAAAAAGCAGCTTTAGACCAAGTTTAAAGTGGAAATTCGAATCAGTTCGATTGCTCTAAAATTCGTAAGGACTTGTTGATTATTATAGTTTTACCGAGGGGATGGTTTTCAAGCGTAAAGCGTGGATTGAAACTTTGAGTTTTGTTCCTAAAACTATTGATATTAAAATTACAAAATAAGTAAATCTAGCACGTTTAAAATTCCTTTTAGGCGGAGGAGAGGCATTTGTAATCGTGACTTTTTACTGTAAAAAAAGCTTCGTTTACAAAAAATTCAAATTTTGGGATAAAAATCGCCGGAAAATGTTTAACTTGCCGAGAGTGGTAGCTGTTTAAAACGTGGTTTCGAGATAAAGCTCATGAAAATTGCCATGCTCAGAGTTTAGATCTGCTAAATTTTGATGCACCTTTACATCCTTCCTTTTTTGACAAAAAAAAATGACTGAACTGCTTACAATTTACTCTCGAGGAACCCCAAGGGCGTGTCTTCCTTTCAAATATCCAAAAACCAATTTTTCGACTGAACTCGATAGAACTCGATTTACTGAGAATTGCCTCTTTGGGCGGTCACAAGTGTACAAAAGGAGGGCCTCTTATAAAATGAATGAAATTAATGAAATGAATGAAAAATGAATGAGAAAAATTAATGAAAATGTATGAAAATGAATGAAAAAAAAAAATGAATGAAAATAAATGAAAATGAATGAAAGGGGACAATGGACTCCCTAAAAACTATCTCTCAATTGTGATGATCAAGGAACATACGTACACATAAACTTCCGTAAATTGAGTCACTCGATTTGACCAACCAATTTATGTGAGGGTTTTTCGTGCAATGCTCCTTCAATACGATGGTCAATGAACAATACCGCTTATCTGCAAACTGACGATTTTGCAGAACGAAGAGAAAACTTCGTCATTTTTTTCATATTAAGGTCAGGGTCAGATTTACTATTTTATTATACTACAGCGTCATTGAAGTGCTCCCCTACAAAACTGGAAAAAAACTAAAATAATCAGCTGCGTATTTTATATTGAAGAAGGCGGCTAAGTCGCTAACTAATTTTTGCCAAAATTGTCAGTTAGACGTTATTGTTCGTTAGCCCTCAAATACTTATGTTAAAAGCTTTTGCCTCGCTAGCGAACCTTTTGACAATACTTTTAAATTCCATGCATGGCGATTTGCATTTTTATACTGATTTCGACAGCAGCACCGAGGACGCGATCCCTCGTTCGGAATTTTCGAGAGTCATAGTGGTGGCAAGGCGTGAATGATCGATATTTCCCCATTTGAAGCTATTGTAAAAAATCGATTATTAAGGTGTTCACTGCGAACACCCTTTTTGTCGATCCTTTTCCATAGGTTTAAATGGCAGATTAATCGATGTATCACAAAGCACAACATACCATTGAGAGTCAGCTTGAATTTTCCACTTGAGCGTATCTATCTCGCAAGTGTAAAAAGAGTTCCTGGCACAACTTTTTTTGGGCTCTTTAAAGAATATACGCATCGCATCTTCATAAGAGTTGCTCAATCGTCAGGTTTTAAATAATTTGCCTCTTTCAATTTTTATATTTGATTTCTTCATATGGTGTGATAGGTTTCGATGTCTTCTCTTTAATCTGGTAATATATTCATCAAATTTGAAATATTCACCCCCTTTACCGCCCGTCTAGGGTTGTCTGATTGGTGCGGGGCAAGACCAAGGTGTAAGCATCTTCGGTAATTTTAAACCGCGAATTTTATGATTCATGTTCTTTTGAATGTATGACGTCATTAGCAAGTTTGCAAGTTGGTATCACCATGGGCCGTGCACCTATACCAATGGCTCAATTTAGGTCCACCCGATAAGATCCACCGAAGTCCACCAAGTTGAAATCGATACACCATGTTTGATGACAGAGAATTAAGCGTTTAAAAATTTCCGAGTTGGTGTGTTTTCGTTCTCACCGACTTTCTGAAAAATGTATATTTTTCGACCTGAATAACGCTTGAATATTTATATAACTTGTTGGTACAAGGTATACTGAACCGAAAAAAAGAAAACCGCAAAATCGGATGGTCACCCGTTTCCCTTGAAATGGCCAAAAATTATAATTTCCAATGAAATACTTCGCTTTTTCCCTTTTCCCGTCGCTGTCTCGAGCACTTCCGATTGCAATTTCGAAATTTCCTTTTGCGTGCAGATGCTTCTATCCATAAGTGTTACTAAACCTTAAAAAAGTGAAAATCGAAAAAAATTCGAGTTAGTGTGTTTTCGAATTCATTGATTCAAATATGACTGCTTGCTCACAGGATCAAGTTATACGTCACAGAAGAAGGCCATTGGGTCCGATCTGATTTACCTGAGCTCCACTGCCCCACGACTCGAACCACAGAAGGCCATCCAATAATTTTTCCCTCTATCACAACCTCCATCAGCGGTTTGGCGTTCCCCGCCCATATTGAGAACAAACACATTCGAGGGGCCGTCGCGTCGGCCGGAAGGGGTTTTCTGATCACACCCGACGCTCCGTATGTGGAGAACCTGCGTTGATAGGTGGCTCCATTTGCGGCGTTAATGAGCACATTACCCCGAACCGCAGGGTCATAAACTAATAACCAATCGACCGTTTATGACCATTGACCAATGTAAGAGGACAATAGGGCCCAGTTTGCGGAGAAGCGGCGAATTGCTCCGCAGATAACAGTCAAATCGCCAGGTTCCTCCTGTTGTGTCCGTGGTGTGGGAGCCGCCTTGGCAGAGTGAGCGATCTATGCATAGTTAATGATTAATTAAAACTTGCCCCCTCAGCTTAGGTTAGGCCGGCCCATCCTCGTCCTGCTGAAACCTAATCGTTTTTTGCCGCCATCCACACTTTCTCACTTTATATTCATGGTTTCAACTTTTCCCGCCGTTAACTGCCGTCAGTTTGGCAAATCCGACTCGCCCCGCCTCCTTCCCCCGGCCAAGTTTTTCGCGCTTACAGTCATAACAACGCGTTCCTCTTGAATATTGAATCAACGATGGATGTCGCGTGAATTTTTCATGGCGGCTCGCGAAGATGGTGAGACAGTTGTCAGCGGCGAATGACTAATTCTTTTAATTATTCACCGGGTTTCCGCTCATTAGTCGCTATGATTGTTCTCCGAGGTGCATTTTACATTTATTTCATGATTTTGAGTTTCCCTGCGCTACGACAGCCATGCTTTTATGACACTTGGTTTTCTCAAAAAAAAAGGGGGCATAAACCGGGATTATTTATCCTTTAACTGAGTGTAATTCGTCGTCTCCCGGACGAAGGAACGTAACTCCAATCCAAGGTTGCCATATTAACTCCAACAATTAATTTATTTTACAAAAATGTAGGCGTGCAATTTTTATCCAAATTTGTCTGATTTCTGCATGAAATCGGGAGAAAAATAAGTGAAATTTTCAAATGGAAATGCTCAAGATTTTTCCGATTAAAATGCGATTTACGAAGGGAAATTTGGCAACATTGAAATGTAGTTGCGTTCTTTCGTGGGGAAAACGACGAATTCTGTGGGCATAGAGATTACCAGGGGCGTGGCTCGTGGCGTGCTTTGCGATATATCGATTGCTCTGCGATTTAAACCAATGGATCGTATTCGGTACTCGAACAGGTGAGATCGTATCGATATCGATTGGTTCAACATGTAAACACAGCCTAAAAAGCCAATTTATTAATCTGAGGGGGTCTCTTGTGTTAGATTTTTTATTCTAAGTGTATAAAATGGCAATTACCGAAGAGTACAATGCGACAAAATTCAACAGGAGGCAGGATCTACCGAGATGCTGTAATATCATTCGTTTTGAAATTAAAACCCATGAAGTTTATTTTCTGCTAATAGATTCGTTTACAGTCCCGTAAAAAGAAAGTAAGTAACTGGTTATTAATTTGCTTCAGGAAATATGAATAGAGCAATCGGGTGAGTTTATACGAAATTCTAAAAATTCCATAAAGCAATTTCCAAATTAATATTCAATTTTTGTATTTCATTAGTAAATAACTCTCAACTAAAGTTGAAATGTCTTCCGTTTGAACCTTTACGCCAATGTAAATGAAAATCGGGAATCGCAATTAAGTTCTAATTCTCGACAGAATTACCACAATTTTTATTAAAAACATTACAGCCGTCAAATTGTTTCACAGAATTTGTAAAATTCTCTTCGTTTTTATGCGAATGTGCTCCCAAGAATGAACCGAAATGAATTTCGCCACTTAAGAAGACTCGAGAATATTAAAAGTGAGTCATGGCGCGCCTTCATTTAGCCGTGCGATGTCACGCACTACAATCAAACTATATTCCAGCATCGGGAGGCTCGTCACCATGACATGTGAAAATTGACATGACGTGTTGATATAACCGTGTAGGGAGGTTCTGAGTCATTATTTACATTTATAATTCATAATGCTCAATTTCTTTCACGTAAAATTTTGAGGAGAGGACGTGTGCTATGGATGGAGTTTTAGTTTTATATCTGTCTAGTGGCTCGTTCTAGGTTGAGAGACTAATTATTTTTATGCTCAAATTCCACCGATTGACCTCTCGTCCTTTGAACATATTTTTTCCTTCACCTTTTTTTTGCTGACCTATGGCCTGGTTACACGCTCAAATTTCCGTCAAATTCCGATTAAAATGATGACCAAGATGGCGGTCGAGAGTTATCTAGACGGATGAGTAAAATTAATTAAAACAGTGTGTTGATTGAAATAAGCATGACAAAAGCACGGCTGTGTGGAAATCAGATGAAGAATGAGCCCCACAGCTCCACCATCTACCATCGAATTTTTGCAGGCCGCAGAAATTTGATGGTGGATGGTGCGCACCAGTCACCATTTGATCGAAAATTGATGGAAATTTGAGCGTGTAACTAACACATAAAAATGAATTATTTTCCTTTCTCAGATATTGGAACGAGCCTATGTTTCGCATCCAACCTAATCTATCTAACCTTAATTGAGATTCTAATTTCTAACCCATTTGATGGTTAAGTTGCTTCCTCCGAGCATATATTAACAGTTTATTCTTTTTTCTTAAAAAAACATAAATTGCCAAATAGTCTACGAAACATTTCCCTCTCATAAATTCATTAGACAATTTCATGTACCTCTGTAAATTACGATTTTCTATGTAATGTTTCAAATGTTGTCACTGAGAGTCCGATTAAGATAAATTCCAAAACGTATTTTACTCCCGCATGAATCACGAGACGTATTTAACCTAATAATCTCCTAACCTCGACCAGATCCGCAAATGTCCATGAATAATGTGCCAAAGTTTATGACACGCTCGGAATGGACGCGCGCCGGAATTACGGCTCAGTTTCCACTTCAAATCCTAATTTTACGAGCCGTTGGAGGATATATTAAATTCGTTAAATTAAGGGAAGGGCGCGAATGTAATGCTACTGACTCGGAAATCAGAACTTCAGAGGAGATGAACGTATAAGTGGCGAATTTGGCGGGGAGGAGCTGTTAGCGCTAATGAATACGAAGGACGGAGAAAGGAGTTGGGCCCCGCCGAGAAAGAACCGCGTATCTCCTATGGTAATCTTGAGGATATAGGTGGTTTTTGTTCGGCACGGTGGAGGGAATCAGGATTGGGGCTAGAGGTGGAGGTACGAGACGTCTTGACTTTCTGAAAGTCACTTTCCTCAAGTTAGTTTGCTTGGGTTCGGAGCGGCTGTCTAACATGTTTGACTTATTACCCGTACACCCTTGCTTGCCGTTCTCCGTAGGTGAGGAAATTAGGAGCGCCCAAAATGAAGACGAGGAGCCAATGAAGATAACATCTGTGCTAATTGTCTTCTCTCTCGCTCTTTAAATTTTCGCTGAGTTCGGACAGACAATTTCCATATTGATTGTTGAAGTCAAGGAAAAAACAAGCTGGTCAGTGTTCGAAACTCACCTTTGAGTTTTAGGAGCCATTTGGCGCATCAAGCCCGATTTTTAGGCGCCATTGAAGATTTTTTAGGGGCCAAATTGACTTTTTGCCTATATATTACGGCGCATTTATTGAAAAGTTAGACGTAATATGTTTTCGTAACACATCTAGTAAGTAGCTGTAACTTGGGGAAGTCAAAAGCACAAATGATGAAATCGTGAAGGAAAAAGCTTTCACTTGTGGTGCTGGGAATTTCGAATAATCACCTAATTTGAAAATTCAATTTTTAGGGGCCACGTTGGCCCAGAGCCTTCATTTTTTAGGCGCCATGACCGTTTTTTTAGGCGCATTTGGCGCGTTGGCGCCTGTGAGTTTCGAACACTGGAGCTGGTATAGTACTCAACCCTTTCAGAATTAAAGTAGCTGTCGTACCATTATAAAAAAAAAACCCTCGCCACGTAACCCATATCCCTTCAATTTTGAGTTTAGTCCAAAGACTTTTTAGGAACTAAAAATAATGACCCCGGTGGCGTGCTTGATGCCCACTTTTAAAGAATTAAAGGCATTTTTCAAAATTTACAGTCCTTCAAAATGAGCTTTCCGTGTGATTTTGCTAAGAATGGGCCTTGGCCACTAGCCCCCCCCCCCTCCTCAAATTTTAGCGTACCCCAAAATCGTTTGACGTGCATAAAGAGACCATAGATATGGTATTCTCTGCAAATTTTGAATGAAATCGAACAGATAGATTTTGAGATATCGCTGCACACAGATTTGGGGGATGCCGGACGGACGGACACACATGTTTTCAAGTATGGTTATTTTGACTCTAGGGACCTTAAAACGTCTAGAATTGATGAAATTTCGAATTTATTTTCTTTTTTCTTGGAGAATTTCTTGGAGAAAGTAAAAAAATTGTAATTCATTTAAAATGTCAAAAAAATTTCTTAGCTATGAAGTTTTGCTAACTGACACATTTGCATTTTGGTGGATCCTTTCTGCATTCGCGGGTTGGTTAAGGTCGGTTTACCATTTACATCTTCGGAAACACCCTCATTTATTGAAACCGCAAGCGGATAATTGCATGGCGTACCCAGGGACGGAGCGAAGAAGGGGGTGTTAAAAATAAAAGAGTTGGATATTGAAATGAAGGAAGAGAGAAATAAAAGAAGGAGACAAAAAAAGCTCAATTCTTGTCCCTATCCCCAGGGCCGGATTCAGGGGGTGGCCACATGGGCCGCGGCCCATGGCGGCAATTTTAGGGGGCGGCAAATTTTGCAATTTTTTAAATGTAAGTATTAAAAAAAATTGGATTCAGAAAAAAAATTACAAGCAAGAAAAGGCGAAAAAATCTCTCAAATCCAGAGAGTATAGTAAATTCTAATTTTGCCGTCTTTCGGTGATTCAAGAGACAGAACCTTTAATTAGTCGAGTCTGAAACGACGCGGCGCAGAGAGCAATGATGACGTGGACTTGAGATGAAAAGGAGAGACCCTCGGCGCGGCGCAGCGGTCGGCATTTAACACACATCAGCGCCTACAAAACTGCATGAATACTTCACGCATTGCGTCAAACACAATGCGGTGAGCAGCGGTCGACGTGAAACGCATAGCGCCTACAAGACTGCATGAATACTTCACGCATTGCGTCAAACACAGTGCAGTCAGCGCGGCGCGGTGGCAGAAGTTAAAATCATTAAACCACATTTATGTTTGTTTTTTCATAATTTTTTTGTTCATTCCTTATAAATGGGAGGCCTTGTCCACACAGAGATAGGTTCACGGAACTTAACTTTCGCGCAAAGTTCCGTGAAATTTTGCTAGTAGTGTCGACAGGGCTTTCGCAAAAAAATGTTTCCAAATGTTTCCCTCCCCCTCTGGCACTTCACTTGATAGTTTTTATTGATGTTTGAAAACGAATGAGGAAGGGGCGGCAAGTAGATCAATCCGGCCCTGCCTATCCCCCTCCCCATATTTTTACTGTGCCTACGCAGATCTAATAGCAACTCTCAGGTTTTGAAGTTCATTTTTAATTTTTTGTACCATATCCGAAGTAGCTTTTTCAAAGCAGTATCCTAGGAGAATAGAACAATCCTAACCGGTTTTGCAAGACCTTATTATCTTTTTTATGTTTTTCATCGTGTCCCATTTAAAAAAAAAAAAAGTAAAAAAAAAACACAATCCATTACATTCTCTGAAGTAATAATTGAGTTGAATTCAAAACATAAATACTGCATGGATGATTCACAAATGACGATTTTTTGTATCCAATGCAAGTTTGACTTTGGTTTCCGACCTCTTTTGTTGGATTACGAAAAGGACTTTTAAGCACGGAGAGAAACAACAGTCACTACTTGTCACTTATCAAAAATACATAAAACCATGATATTCAATTTAATTTCATAGCTAAAAGCCTCTGTCCAAGTGAGTGTAAATAGGGATTCCACACGCACAGCCTCGCGGAACTTGAGAATGCCGCTCAGTTAACAAACACAATTTCATTAAAAATTAAAATGAGCTCATGAAGGATTGAGACTAATTAAATGCACTTTTTTCAGTCTAGGGAATATCTTGAAGACATTCGCGGTAATGAATGCTCGCCGTGGGAGCTTTAAAAATTACTAAAACAAAGTTTAAACGTCGTTCTCGAATTATTTGCGACTCTTGCCTTTTCTCCATGCCGTCCACCCCCCCCTCCCTCCCTGGGATACACCCACCGCCCGCGGCCCACCGCAGCTAACCTGTACCCAATCGTCTTTCGTAGGTGTTGTGAAGCTCCCTTACTAACGTTTGGAGTTTCCTTACCTGAAAATATGACTCAGTGACCAATGAAACAAATTTCACCCTTTTTACAGTTAGTTAATGAGACGAATAAAATAATAAAATATTAAATGAAATATTTACAAGACCCAACTAATCGAAAATGCAAAAGCTTACCTACTTTTTTAAAAAAACTGAGAGTTGATTTGCTCTGAGCAAACTACAAATGTTAAATAGCTCCGACAAAGGCAATACTGTGAACACAATTTTTCCGATGGGACGGCCTCTAAACATGTAAAAATTGATGGGATTATAGTTTATGTGTAGAGCTAAAGACCATACAAATTTGGATCATCGCTTCCAAAAACTGTAGTCAGGAAAAAATTTACAAAATCCTTCGATTTTTAAAAATTCGACAATTTTGATTGGGATACCAGAGTTACGCCCCCTCCCACCTTACAGGCTACTGGACAGGACGAGAAAGGAGGTAGAATGACGGCCTTGTCTGCGGTTCCAACTGCAGAGCCCTTCGCCAACGGCCATACCACGTTGAAAGCACCGGTTCTCGTCCGATCACCGAAGTTAAGCAGCGTCGGGCGTAGTTAGTACTTAGATGGGAGACCGCTTGGGAACACTGCGTGCTGTTGGCCTCTCTTTTTGCTCAAAACGTTTCTGTCCGGTCAGTCTATTGATTCGTTTCACATATTTCGAACTTCTTCCTTTTTCCTGTGTAGAGAGCAACCCAAAAAAGATTGAATATCCATGACGATTGTAAAATGTTCCTCACATTATTTTGAAAATATTTTGCAGACGTTATTTTCTTTTTTTGGTTTCTTTCTGATTGTTTTCGGGTTTTTTTTTTTTTTTTTTTTTTTTTTGTAATCGATTGATGCAAGCAGAATTTATAGATCTTACACTAAAGAAATTGGCAGATACTTAGCATTTTTTTAATTAAATATCCATCAAATTGTTTTCAAGGTGTTTTTACAACGGTTTTCCGTAATTTCTCGCTTCTTCTGTGGAGTGGTGGGGAGGTGGGT
>NW_017547112.1:8502467-8516257 GCF_001854935.1 Bemisia tabaci | reverse complement strand
TACGAAAAGGCGAAAAATGACAGAAAACTATAGAAAAAGCACCTTGAAAACACTTTGATGCATATTCTTTTTCGCTTGTTCGTATAGGGGTAGGGGATCATTATTTTTGGGATTATGTTAAATGAAAAAGATGCTAAGTACCTGCCAATTTCTCTAGTGTAAGATCTATAAATTCTGCTTGCATCAATCGATTACAAAAAAAAAAAAAAAAAAAAAAAACCCCGAAAACAATCAGAAAGAAACCAAAAAAAGAAAATAACGTCTGCAAAATATTTTCAAAATAATATGAGGAACATTTTACAATCGTCATGGATATTCAATCTTTTTTGGGTTGCTCTCTACACAGGAAAAAGGAAGAAGTTCGAAATATGTGAAACGAATCAATAGACTGACCGGACAGAAACGTTTTGAGCAAAAAGAGAGGCCAACAGCACGCAGTGTTCCCAAGCGGTCTCCCATCTAAGTACTAACTACGCCCGACGCTGCTTAACTTCGGTGATCGGACGAGAACCGGTGCTTTCAACGTGGTATGGCCGTTGGCGAAGGGCTCTGCAGTTGGAACCGCAGACAAGGCCGTCATTCTACCTCCTTTCTCGTCCTGTCCAGTAGCCTGTAAGGTGGGAGGGGGCGTAACTCTGGTATCCCAATCAAAATTGTCGAATTTTTAAAAATCGAAGGATTTTGTAAATTTTTTCCTGACTACAGTTTTTGGAAGCGATGATCCAAATTTGTATGGTCTTTAGCTCTACACATAAACTATAATCCCATCAATTTTTACATGTTTAGAGGCCGTCCCATCGGAAAAATTGTGTTCACAGTATTGCCTTTGTCGGAGCTATTTAATATTCTTTTAGTTTCCTATTCCCGGAAAATCTCCCTTTAAGATAAGTGGTGAAATATACCTACGAACGGTAAATTTTGCTTATCGGTTCGATAAATTGATTTTTAAATATATCTCAATAATTCGATTATTCCTGTGGCTCACAATGCTCACATGCCAATTTAAGTACTTTTCCTTTTGATCTACGGCAAGAGGATTTTTCAGGAATGTGGAGTTATTATGCAACCGTCTTTTGAGAAAAGGACCTTAATCCGGGAAGGCAGAATTTCTAGTAGAACAATTTTGTCGAGTTGGATTGAAAAATCGAAAAATGAATTTTCAATGGAAAACATCAGCATACTCAAGGAATAATAACTCTAAGAGGTTAGGATTTGTTAGCTCGGTTTTGAGCTAGAAAGAGTGTTCATTTATATTCTCATCCAACAATTTTGTGACTCCTAAAATTAAATGTTAGAACTGTTAAAATAGGTCTCTTATAATCATGTTTACAACATCAGTCTCTAAAATGACAACACTTTGGTTGGTTTCAGGACATTTTGCCGTCGATTTTTTGTCCGTGCACCTTTTTTGACCAGTAGTTTACGCCCACACGTAAAATAAGCAGCAGTGACTTGGTCCAAGCGTTACATTTTAGTCGGTATGTAAAATTATATTGACAATATGGAAATGAGAAATTGAGAGAGAAGGAGGTGTTGTTATGGTTGCTCATTTTCTAAATGAAATGTTATTACTTTCTCCTTTTGAATCATCTTTTTAAATTGTCATTGGTGAATATTTGGTTTTGTTTCTATCCTTAAAATATTCGATATACAATATACCTTCTTTTTTTATTTTTTTAATTTTTTCATTACGAAATTATTACTTCATTTTGAAAAGATTTATATTTTTAAAACGTGACAAATATTTGTTAGACCTTTTCTAAGCGACATGAATCTCAATGAGCCGCAGTTTTGCCGACAGAAACTGCAAAAATGATTAATAGATGAAAATAACCAAGAAGCACGCAATTTTTAGTTTTAACCCATTTGTACATCGATTTTTTAGAATCAAATACGTCAACTTTTCAGCGTTTGGTTGCGCGTACACCTCGCTGCAGCACAATAAAAGCACAAAATGTAAAGAAAAAATTTAAGAGCTTTGGAAATCATTAAATTTGACACAGAACCACCAATATTTAAAAAACACACATTATATTATTATTCTCCTTTGATAAACTGACACTTATTTTTTTCCCATCAATTTAAATGAGAATAATCAATCCAGAGTGTGACATTTCAAAATCATGAGTTAAAAAAAACGCTGACTATGCGAGTATACATATTAAAGCCTAACAGAGCGGAGCGGCGTGCTGCCAACGCGAGAGGCTCACTGGTGCCTACAAACCTAAGTGGATACTTCACGCATGCCACAATGCTTGAAGTATTCACTTAGGTTTGTAGGCGCCAATGCGCGTTTCGCGCTGGCCGCCCGTGTGGCGGCTCTTGAAGCAATAACTATTTCACAACAGAGGTGTTGCACAGTATTATACGAAATTAAACGTTTTAAGAATGGCACGCATCCTTTAAAAGTACAGATCTTTCCTCGCAAAATAAATCAAGATACTTATCGTTCACAGGCAAAATCTAAGAGCCTTTAGCTAAGGCAAATAGAGGTTCATCCGGTTCAGGTATAACAAGGTGGGAATTTCTTGAAAGATAATTAAGTCCGGTTACACCAAAGAGGTGTAGGAAGTTTTAGTGAATTTTGTCATGGAATTGACGCTCCCCCATTTTTACCAAACCTCTCAACTATATATTATTATCCGTTGGACCAAACAGACAAAACAAAACAAGAAGCTAACCCTCATTCTTCCAAAACATTACATATTTTCATCCAAAAACGTCGTGAGCAATTGTCGTTTGTATTTACATGTGTGCCAATTAACTTTGGGTCTCAACTGGCACGTGGACCAAAACTCCCGTGCCGAATAAACGCGTGGACGTAAATTACTGGAAAAAACAGGTGCGCGGACAAAACATCGTCGACCAAATGTCCTATAACCCTTTGGTTGGGTTTTGAAATGTTCGAGAGACTATGATCCAAAAATACTTGTGGAATGCACTATTCTTCTTTGGCAGTTAACAGAGGGCATAGCGCCGCTTATGGCCGCGCCGCGCCGTATACTCTATCGCTGCCGCTAGTCCGCCTTTATCTCGTGCAACTATTCTAACTCTCCGGAGGTCAAATTGCATACCCTCCGAAATGAAGGAATTTTGAGTGGATCCATTCTTTATTTTAATGTCCTACCAAGTAGGCATCAATAACTCGATTGGCTTTCTGTGGGCTCTGTTTCCTTTTCCTGTGGAGGATCGCATCACATGCTGTTACACATGCAGTGTTATTTCGGACTGTCTTGTGCGACAGTTACAAAATTTTCACGGTAAGGGGCAAGTACAAATCAAGCTCAGCACGTATCTCACTCTCATACGAATCATAAGACCAATTTAACTTTATGATCTCCTAATCTTGAAAAAATCTTTGAATTTTTTAATAAATGTATCAATTTTTTTTTTTTTTTTTTTTTTTTTTTTTTTTTTTTTTTTTTTTTTTGCAAACTCTGGTGAATTTTGTGCATACCACGAAGCAAATTCCTCAAAACTTTCAATAAAATCTGCACCAACTTTCTCTTGTAGAACATGAAATTGCTCCTTTAAATTTGGCAATAGCTGATGCGGCTTGGTTTCTTTCTGCTTAGCGCGGTCCATTTTTAGCCACATCAGGTATTGTCAATGTAATTGTGCAATTTAATTATTTACATGAAAACGATTGTAGGGATTTTTTCTCCAAATTTCAGTGAATTTTCTGCATAGCAAGAGGCAAATAAATTCCTCACAAATTTCAAAAAAATCCGCACCAACTGTCTCTCGTAAAAAATTAAATTACTCGATTAAATTTGTGCAAAAGTCGTGCTAAACGCGGTCAATTTCCTCTTTGCTCGAGAGCCTCAGCGAGGATTCCGGGTTCGGTTCCGGGGACGAAAAATTTAAAGACCAAACGGACGAAGTTACAGTTTGCGCAATTTGGTATTGTCAATGTAATTGGGCAATTTATCTTTTTAAATGAAAATGGTTGTGTGATTTTTTTTTTTTTTTTTTTTTTTTTTTTTTNAAAAAAAAAAAAAAAAAAAAAAAAAAAAAAAAAAAAAAAAAAAAAAAAAAAAAAAAAAATCCGCACCAACTTCCTTTTGCAGAACATCAAATCGCTCAATTAAAGTTGGCAATAGCTGATGTGCCTTGGTTCCTTTCTCCTGAATGCGTTCCATTTTCTCTTTGCTCGAGAGCCAGCATGTTTCTCATGTAAAAAATTGAATTGCTCAGTGTTTGGCAATAGAATGAAATGTGGCTTGGTTTCTTTTCGCGTAACGCGGTCCATTTTTTAGCCACATCAGATATTGTCAATGCAATTGTGCAATTTAATTTTTTACAAGAAAACAATTGTAGGGAATTTTTTTTCCGAATTTCAGTGAATTTTCTGCATAGCACAAAGCAAATTCCTCAAAACTTTCAAACGCGTGTGCACGAACTTCCTCTTGTAAAAAATTAAATTGCTCATTTAAATATGGCAATTGCAGATGTGGCTTGGTTCTTTCCTGCTAAATCTGGTCCATTCTGATGCTGCAATCACACGCTGAATGTGGGAGCTGAATGTGGCTTGAACGTGGAAGTCATCGGCTCGATGCCTGAATTTTGCGCGTGACGCCCAAAATTCAGCAACGATTCTCAGCAACCATCGGACTAATGTTGGATTTGTCTGAGCTATTCGAATATATTTGACACACATCTGGATGAAAATAACTCGAATTTGCGAAATTTTAGCCGTTGGGCAATGACTGTTGACTTCCACATTCAGCTGCCGAATTCAGCGTGTGATTGCGGCAATTCTTACTTTGCTCGAAAACCTTAGCGGGGATTCCAGGTTCGGTTCCGGGGGCGAGAAAGTTGAAGACGAAACGGAGGAAGTTGCAGTTTGCGCTGTGGCGTAAAAGTGAGTGCTCCCGCGCACCGACTGCCGACTGCCGACTGCTGACTGCCGAGGTGGGAGCATAGGCGTTAATGCAACCGTCGGTGTCGGCGTCCCCTCTTCCCGTGCCGGACCCGGACCCGGCCCGGACTCAAAGAACTAATTTGAAGTTGGCGGGAAGCAACATTTGTCATCGGGGTCCCTGGTGAGCCATGATCGGCCAGATGAAGTTATGAGATCTCTGCCTCTCTTCATCACTCATGTGCTCCTTTCCGTGATAAATTCTTTCTTTCTTCTTCTAGCTCCTTCACCGCGCTCTCTCGCTTTCCTTATCCTCTTGTTCCCGCCCGGGCTCCGTCCTCCCCCCTCCGCCCATCCGTTTTATTCCTTCCTCTTGCTCACACTTAAACGCTACCTCAAACACTCCTGTCTTAAACGCTTTAGTTCTATTTACTTCTTAACAAATTTGCGACCCTCAACTTCGCAACGAAGAGCTACCATCGGAGTTGAGCTCCGACCCCCTCCCCCTACCGATTTGCCGGTGCGGATGTATGAGAGTTTTCCTCATCTTGATTCCGATCGGTTGACCTAGGTTTCGTTATTTTTGTGAGGTATCCTAATCTGATAAAATATAATGAGCCTTATTCAGTGACTTACTAAACATTTCAATTAAGTCAAGGGCAACCCCCCCCCCCCCCCCCACTGCAAAAAATTGATGACGGAGAAGTGTTTTATTTTAGTTTTGCTTAATTTTCAAGAGAAAACATCGAAGTGGATCCGTGTGGGAAATGTTGCTCACTACTTATAAAAGATATTTGTAGAGGAAAAAAGATGACAGATTTATCCACTTAAGAGGCACAAAGATTAATGAGCAATTAACCCGTGTATATACAATGTAAAAAAAAAACCCCATAAACCGTGGAAATGTATTAATTTCTACTTCATTAAACCATGTAACTAGCTGATGTTGGCGCTGACTGGGAGCTGTGATTGAATCAGCCATATTCGGACTACATATTATGCAACACGGAACCGCACTATTTCTGGTTTATCCATAGAGGCACCAATCCCCATAGAAAAACTAATGGAAACTATTTTCCCCAAGCCAAAAATAGTGGCTTCTTATTGCAAAATGAAGTCCATATATTATATGACCATATATTAGTGCCGGATTTGTGAATTACTTAAATCGATACAAAATAATGGGGACTAACAATACGAGCTTTAGACGTAGGTCTAAAAATACATCCTTGAAAAAATGAGACAACAAATTGGAAAAAAGAAAAAATGGCCGCAGATTGGAGAAACGTGATTGGGCCTCGTTTTATACATTTTCTTCCGAATCTGAACGACACCTCATCGCCGATGAGTCATCGGCAACATAAAGCGGACCATTATTGCAAGTTCTCATCTCGCGCCAGCGCGCCTTCAATTTTGCAGCTGCAACACGGACATCCGTCGAACACGAATAGTTGTATCTCTGCGCCGTCATCAACGCCCGTGTCGCCCGTTCTCTCAGCTGCTGTAATACCATATTGTGTTTATCTCAGTTTTTCCTATTTGTATAGTGATGCTTTAAAGGCTAAGTGAGCAATACAGCCGAAGACAGGAAATACGGAATCGGGACTTTTTTTTTTTTTTTTTTTTTTTTTTTTTTTTTTGCAGTTCTACCGGGAGAAAAAGTGGCGAATCTTCTCGAAGATATGACAATTTAAGCATCTTACTTCACCGGCTGTGTTACACAAAGTCGGGAATTTCGATTTCCACCTGTTTCGCACTACCACTCCCAACATGGGGTGGGTTTCGGCCAGGTGGTCATCTAGATGGTTAAACTATCATATGTTGGTTTAGCTCTGAAGTGAAGAAATACTCTGATCAGGAGTTGGCAAAGGGTGATCGGGGGCCGAAGGGCGAGCCGACCAACTAAACCAAACTCACGGCTGCATGTCTGCCCGGATAGTGCCGGAATCATCCCTGTTGGGGGATTTTTCTCCGGCTGCAACACTAGGTGTTGGTTCAGGTTGGCAAAGTGCTTTCCTGTTATTGTGTGCAATTTTGTTTTTAAGAATTTTAGTTATGTAAATTTTAATTATGTTCCAGTTTTCTATAGATTCTACGGAATCGGGACTTGTTCTTTAACTTTTCTCTCGAATCTGATCGACACCTCATTGGCAGCATAAAGAAAATCATTGCAAGTTTGCGCCTCTCGCCATTGCGCTTATGATTTTGCAGATTTTGCAATTTTTTATGATTTACACGGGGCATTCATCAAGCACGAATTGTATCTGCGCTGTCATCATCGCATTTTAGGAGACTCTCATGTTTGAAATTTGAGATAAAAAGGCTAAGTTTGCTTAAAATATGCTCTGATTTTTCCAAATCAATAATAATTATTTCGCAAAAAAAGGGAAAAAGGAGTTTAATACGGGTTAATTTGATCCGACTTGGAATATTGCGCATTAAACAAGTCTTGGGCATCTAGGGGTTAAGTGAATAACTTCTTATTTAAGGGCTCCTATAACCCCCCCCCCCAACTTACCATCATTGTCTGAATAGAGTCCAAAATACGGAAAAGTTGTATCACAATCGATCTCTATTATTTCCACGTATTATTTCCACAAACTTTAAAAATTAAACAAATTAAGTCACGGGACCTTAAACTTCAAATATTCGTCATTGTTTGAGTTGAATTTACTGTTGGATTCATAATTTGAATGTTTAATATTCAATACTCTTGTGAAGTAGACTTAATAAGCTGTAAAAAAGATTGGTACTGTGCACCAAAGACTAAACTATGGTGCTCTTGAGCCAGCTAGTCCATCCGGTGCCATACGCTGATCGAAGCAGCTGTGTTTTAAGCACAATGAAACTAGTGCTGCAGACCAGTTACAGTTTGTGGTATGGTTGCAGTTAGTGTGCTTCACAAATTATATTAGTGCACATTATCAAAATAGTTTGTATGTTCATAGTACTGGGTCAGCAAACTAAAAATTAGCAGTTTGTTTGTCTGATACGCCTACATTTTGTCTTTCTTTGCAGCATCGATGATATTTTGGACAATCAGAGAAGTGTATAATTGTATATCGATGTTGAAATTACTAGACCACGTATCTGGTTTGCGTTGTTTAAAAATGTCCTGTCCCATATTATTTTATTTTTGAGAGAACAAAATATATAAAACCTGGAAATTTTCACAGAGTTTTCTTTGTGCAGAGAAGAAAAATCACGGAAGTTTTCCAGAACTTACATTAATTATTTGTAGTTTTCCATTTAAAAATGTAGTATGCCAGGAAGTCTAGAACATCACAAACGGAGATACGTGGTCTGGTAGTTTCACCGTCGATATACTATCACTGCAGTGCTAAGCAACAACTCATGGGTTTTCATGGGATTTCCATTGGAGGTGTGCGGCTTGTGCTCAGCACAACGGTCACACAACAAGGTTTCTCTGAAACTAGATGGACCGGACACGCGGTCCAGCCGAAAGCACGAAGTGACACCAGCGCAACCGACACTCACGCCGGGCAAGATTGAAGATAAATCCTTCACATTTATGGTAAACATATTAGTTTTCTTTTATCGGCGGAGTATTTGTTATATATGTATCGGCGAAGGTCGGGCAGAGGAAAGTTTTAATAATGGAATTCGGAGTCGAGCTCGCGGCCTCGAAGCCCTTCGCCCTCCGGGCTTTGGGCTCCGCCATCGCTAGTGAGTAAAAAATATGAAAAATGAGTTTTTAAGAAAACTTATCCGAGCCGGACGTAAAATGCAGGACACGACACGGGGAAAGGCTCGCAAAGACATACAGACTAATTCCCTAATGGTGGCCCCGGCTTCTTTCTCTTTCTTCACCGAAAGCTCCGCGCCCCGCCCCCGCGCCCCCCCGAATGCGAGCGCCGAATATTTGATATGGTTGGGGAATTCACTTAGCCGGGAAATTTTTGTGAGACTCAGGACCGAGTCTTCGCTTTCGTAATATTTTCTATAAATCATCACGCTCGCCGTCCCGTCCCCCCGCCGGACCGGACACCAGTGGCGTGGCGTGCTTTGCGATATATCGATTGTTATGCCATTTAAACATATGGGAAAGGATCGATAAACAGGGTGTTCGCAGCGAACACCCTAATGATCGATTCTTTACCATAGGTTTAAATGGCATAGCAATCGATACATCGCAATTCACGCCGCGCCACTGCCGGACACTCGGCCGGACCATCCCTCCGCTTATTTCATATTCCTCGCCGGCAACCGGACCGACTCCACCGGACACTTGACGTCCGACCATTATTTTCTTTTATTTATTCCGACTTTCCCCGCCGTCCATTGTCTATTTCCGCCGTTCGTTTAATGTTGATTCGCGGCTTGCATTTTGGCGCCTCTGCGGGTTTCCCGACGTGCATTATTAATGGGGTTCCCCGGGCGTGCGGTGTGGTGCGCGCAACCCGAGGAAACGTCAAGTGGAAAATTAAATCCCTCCGATGGCACCCCCCGTCGCCACCGGGGCGTCGTCGTCGGGAAAATAAGACGGGATCCCGGGAACGGGGGTTTCGTGTCCCTGCCAACGCGGGATGATGGGCGCAACGTTAGGGAGAGGACGTGCTGAAGCTCTGCATTGTGCGAAGAAAGTGTGGATTTCATACCTGGCGCAAGGATTTATTGTCTGACAAACTTGGAAAAGTTGACTGAAAAGTCGCCGGTAGGAACGGGCCAGGAGATTCATTGAAAATATCAAGGTATAATTATATCAGATAATGTCAGAAAATGTGGTTATAATAGCGTGAAACATGATACACGGAAAAAAGTGTAGGGATTAGTTCCCAACTTGGACATTTCCAATTAAATGTGGTAGTACCCCAATTGATTGTGATAGTGCCCCAATAAATTAGGTTCCCTGCTAAAAATGGTGAGTACAAATGAGTAGAAAATCAAAGTCATATGAATAGAATTTCAATGCATATGAATAGAATTTCAACTCACATGAATAGAATTTCATCTTATATGAATAGAATTCAACTCATTTGAGCAGAATTTCTTTATTCACTTTTCGCCGACTCATATGACTAGAGATTCCAACTCATATGACTAGAGATTTCAACTCACATGAGTTCAGCGTTGAATCTACCGTGTCCTATATCTCAGAAATTAGTCACTGCATCACCTCTGTTGTGAAATAGTTGCTTCAGGCGCCGCCGCACGGCGGGCGGGCGGCCAGCGCGAAACGTGCATTGGCGCCTACAAACCTAAGTGGATACTTCAAGCATTGTGGCATGCGTGAAGTATCCACTTAGGTTTGTAGGCGTCAGTGAGCCTCTCGCGTTGGCAGCACGCCGCTCCGCTCTGTTAGGCTTTAATATTTATACTAGCATAGTCAGCGTTTTTTAACTCATGATTTTGAAATGTCTGCACACTCTGCATTGATTATTCTCATTTAAATTGATGGGAAAAAAATAAGTGTCAGTTTATCAAAGGAGAATAATAATATAATGTGTGTTTTTTAAATATTGGTGGTTCTGTGTCAAATTTAATGATTTCCAAAGCACTTAAATTTTTTCTTTACATTTTGTGCTTTTATTGTGCTGCAGCGAGGTGTACACGCAACGAAACGCTCAAAATTTGACGTATTTGACTCTAAAAGATCGATGCACAAATGGGTTAAAACTAAAGATTGCGTGCTTCTTGGTTTTTTTCATCTTTTATTCATTTTTGCAGTTTCTGTCGGCACAACTGCGGCTCATTGAGATTAATGTCGCTTGGAAAAGGGTTTACAAATATTTGTCACGTTTTAAAAGTATAAATGTTTTCAAAATGAAGTAATAATTTCGTAAAGAAAAAATAAAAAAAATAAAAAAGTACATAATACATATATAAGGTATATTGTACATAATAAAACCAAATATTCACCAATGACAATTTAAAAATGTGATTCAAAAGGAGAAAGTAATAACATTTCATTTAGAAAATGAGCAACCATAACAACACCTCCTTCTCTCTCAATTTCTCATTTCCATATTTTCAATATAATTTTACATACCGACTAAAATATAACGCTTGGACCAAGTCACTGTTGCTTATTTTACGTGTGGGCGTAAACTACTGGACAAAAAGGTGCGCGGACAAAAAATCGTTGACAAAATGCCCTGAAACCGGCCTGCCGGCTAAAGTGTCAAATTTTATCGAGACATCAAACCAGAATGAAGATGCCATTCAATACAAAAAAACTGTATGTGATAACCGTAGTGAATGACGTCAAACACCTTTGTTTCAGGGGAATATACGTGCTGTTCTGTAAATGTGCTCGCATTTTTTTTTGTTATATACCGCAAGTGAATCAGTGAGAACGAAAACACACCAACTATTTCAAAAATGCTCAATTTTCATTTGAGACAGCCAATTTTCATAAAGATAATTGAAGGTAGCCCATCTGTTCCAAGTCGGACCTTAAAGTGTTCTTAAGTACTTGTCTTTCGGCACCAAAATATTTTTCTTAGACTAACTTCTTCACCCACTGTGCAGTTTTGTCTGTGTCTTGATTATTGTCATTTTTTCGAGTTGGTGTGTTTTCGTTCTCACTGATTCAAGTATTTTTTAAACTATGTTTCTCGTTAGTTGTGAGGTGCGCAAAATGAAAAACCGAGTTTTGATGGTTGGTCTTGTAGATTAGCTGAAAATAATGAAAAGTTCAGATACGTCAAGCCTCTACGTTCAAATAATGAAGACATTGCCTTTTACAAAACATAGTAAATGAATTTTTTTTTCTTTTCTTTTTTTTGTATAGACAATACCATTACCATTATTAATGGTGGACGCAAAAATTCGACGTTTACGGGCAAAAGCAGATCTCATTATTCTTTGCTGATCTATAATCTGCAAAATGTAAAACGCAACCGCATGTGTACTAAGATACGCACTATGCCGTTTCATACTGTTCGGCGAAGTCACGAAGCAGACCCGTTTAATTTCGAAAAACTAAAATTCCCCACACAGAATTTAAAAGGGGAGGTTAACCTAAAAAAATCAAAGCAGATCTCATTATTCTTTGCTGATCTATAATCTGCAAAATGTAAAACGCAACCGCATGTGTACTAAGATACGCACTATGCCGTTTCATACTGTTCGGCGAAGTCACGAAGTAGACCCATTTAATTTCGAAAAACTAGAATCCCCCTCACAGAATTTAAAGGGGGAGGAACGGAGTTCGGATTGAGGAACTGCACTTGGCGCCCTTAGATTCTCTCCGCTAAAATAAATAAACGGGATGGGTATATTTTCATTAGCCGATACACGGAACGCATGCTTCGACTTCCAACTGGAACCTGCCGAACGCCATGAGAAGGGTGTTTTCTCCGACCCACATTCCGTTACCCTCCACTCGCGTTCCAGCTCCGGTTCTTCTTCTTCCTGCTTTCCTCTTGGCTCCTCCTCTTAACTAGTTTTTAGAGCGCGAAGAGGTTTTAAATGAAGCAAGTGAGGCTGATTTAGATTGGGTTCGGACGGTAAATAACGAATTGTGAGCCGACAGATCTCGCTGTCAGTAGAGCTGTCAGAAGGGTATAAGGTTTAGCCTAGGAGACCCCGAGGGAGCCTCCCGTTAGAGATCGCTCGAGCCAGACCGTGTCGGAAGAATCAGAGGTTGGCAGCGCCGAAGCTTTGAAAAAGGTGAAATTTTCGAAGGTGGCATAAGATTATCTCCTCCTGGGGCCCATGACTCTTCTTCGGTTTCCAGCTCTCGTTGAACTGCAACGCACCACCGCCTTTATTTATGAGCCTCCCCTCTCTCCGCCCTCGGTCCCGCCTAATTCCCCTCGCCTAAGCCAACAACGAGCCTTCGGAATCGACGAGTTTATCCAGCATTAACATTTTGACAAAACTCGAAGCCAAGGGAGCCGGAAAAGGCTTTCCCAGTGATACTCTACCTTGAGCTCGATAAACCCAACACCGAGCCAGAGTTTCGTTCAACCGACCAGTTTTCATTCATCCAATGAGCATTTAGTAAGCTTTTACATAATATTTAAAATTGCAAATGTTTTTTTCATGTGAGATTTTTGTGACAATTTTTTCTGGCTATATTATAGTGTGCTTAAAAGCGCTACGTATCCCTGACGGAAAAAGAGCAGAGAGCATTGCGTCATCTTCCGGCCAAAGTATCTAAGAATCACAGGTGCCATGCGAGGTTTAAAAACTTCCGTCGCCATCTTATTTCTTTGCAGAGAAATAGTTCAACGATTGGTTGAACCGGCCAAATTAAGGAGGTAGCCATATGGGCCGCGGCCACGGCGGCAAATTTAGGGGGCGGCAAATTTTGCGATTTTTTTTTTAAATGTAGGTATAAAAATAAAATTTCAAACGGGAAAAGGCGACAAAATCTTGCATTTCCTGTGAGTATCGTAATTTCTAATTTCGTCGTTTTGCGGTGATACCAAAGATAGCACCTTTAATTAGTCGAGTTATGAGAGAAACCAAACACGCAATTTGGCCAGAACGCTCATTTATGAACATTCTTGGCCGTTTTGGTCTGACATTGGAATCTGAATTTTGCCAGTGACATTTTTGTATCAGAAGGTTGGCTGCCCTTTCATTAGTCTAGTGTAGAGAGAAACTAAACACGCAATTTGGCCTGGAGCGGCGCGGCGCAGAGAGCAATGATGACGAGGACTTGAGATGAAAAGGAGAGGCCCTCGGCGCGGCGGTCGGCATGTAACACATATTAGCGCCTACAAGACTGCATGAATACTTCACGCATTGCGTCAAACACAGTGCATTCAGCAGCGGTCGGAGTGAACGGCATAGTGGGGCCGATAAGCATAACAATCGTGCACTTCTGGAAGAAAGCATGAAAATTTCAGGGATTCATCTCTACCCTATAGACATTCGATTCAGACATAGACCCCAAAAATCTGAGCCCCCTGGGGGGGCAGGGGGGCCCCCAAATTTTGAATTTTGAATAACTACT
>NW_017547112.1:8476284-8498488 GCF_001854935.1 Bemisia tabaci | reverse complement strand
GGGGGGTTCCGCGGACGGCGAGAGAAGAACAGTCATTCAAAATGTATGATTCCATCAACAGTGAGTTAAATGGATACTGAGGAACAAGAACAACCACCCCATTTTAGTCTGTGTGAAACCTCCCTAAACATATACAAGAAGAGGAATGTCGGCAGAATGTACGAGGAATGTTTGCTTTCAACAATTTAATTCATACCTTAGTGCTTCCTCCTCAGCTCATCTCGTATTTGTTTGATTGTGTTTTTCCTCGGCCCCCTTTTTTTACCCATTTTATTTCCTTGTCTCGTTTTCCACTCTATGGCTTCCACCTGATTAAACAAAGATTGAGAAGTAAATTCCTTCCCCTGGAATGGAATACTGAATACGGAATCAGTTTAGAAGCGAGAGGAAGTCTAAATCAAGTCCTCCTCCTTCTCTCGTTTTCGTTTGACCTTTTTCGTGTGCTATGTTCGCGTGCAAAGCCACGGGGAGGAGGATTCGGAGATCATTGACAGAGTGCGACGTTTTACGTGAGAATAGGCTTGGCAGCCATTTAAAGTATGTACATAGTGTAGGTCCCGGGTTCGTGAGTAGTGGTTTGCGCGATGGGAAGTTCAGGAATCAACTTCTACGTGGGATAATAACATGCGCACTCAACCTGATCAAATAGAACAACACGTGTATTGTGATCACATTTTGATTTTGTCATTCATCAAATTTCAATCAGTGTAACGCATATCTTGCCAAGGGGTTGAATTCAGAATTCCCCGTTGCGCGAATCATTTTCCAAGTAAAACTTTAAGGAGGATGATTCTTACGGAGTGCTTTACTTACATCTTACCGTAGATACAAATTTTTAAGAGCAGCCCGAGGCAATGTTAACAGAGGAAAAACAAGGGGGAAAAACGGGAAACAAGGCGATACACACGGCGATAACAACGGGATACACAATCAATAAAAACCGAGACGTTTCGACCCAAAACTGAGTCATTTTCAGTCGGAAATATAATAAAAATTTAAAAAATAATAAAAGCCTGAGCTGTGCCTACATGGTGGTGGCCGGGGTCTGAGAAAAATGATAACTCAGATAATGATAAATGTAATAATTTTTTTTAAGATCCCGGCCACTATCATGTAGGGCTCAGGTTTTCATAATTTTTTAAATTTGTATTGTATTTCCGACTGAAAATGACTCAGTTTTGAGTCGAAACGTCTCAATTTTTATTGATTGTGTATTTTAGCCTTGTTTCCCGCTTTGCCCCCATGTTTTTCTTCTCTTACTTTTTACATTGTCTAGTGGTCTCTCTTCTTTTTCTGCTCACTAAGGTACAAACGCTGTTTTTTTCTTACAGAATATTCTGACGAAATACCATCCATCTGCGTACAGCGGTGTCCAACAAGACCTCACAACCTGCTCACCAACAGAACCTGCATTTTGTCGCTGTCACCGAATCCCTCGAAAACTTTTACTCTGTGCTTTTCTCTGAACGCTCCGGATGCAGATACCCCGGCAAAAATGTCAAGGGACCTGGAGACGCCGGCGACGGGTTGTTAATTCGCAAGGAACCTGGCGCAGTCGTCACGACGAGGCAGTTGGCCAAAATGATCAACTGTCTTGTTTATCCGGCGGGGCCCTCGAGGACCCGCGGAGCAAGTGAAGCGAGCCCGGGAAAGAGCATTAGTGTTGACATATGTTTTCATTGAGACTAGTAAATAAATACGGCCCGTTTCTTGCGGTGAGCAAGCAAGTTTAACCTTTGCATGTTTAATATGGAGCACTGTTTCAATTTGAACAAGACTGCACTTGGGGTTGGCTCTGTGCAACCAGTGCCTCTGCGTCTTCGCGCGCCGCGCCTCAAGGCCCTCCTCCAGGAGTCGCGGGTCGTAGGTCGCGCAGGTATTCGTTAGCTCTGAACTGGTGTTCGAGAACCGCTTAACCCCGATCGGAATCTTGTGTAGTTACGCGGTTTTTACTGGACATGGCAGAGCTCCGAGCTTTGATATTTTGATACTCAACAAACCAGCTCTTTTGTCAGCGTCTACAAGTTTTTTTTTCCAAAAGCTGATCGGATTCGAAGTTAAATTTCACGAGATTCTTTTAAACAGCGGGCATGCGAGTAGTCAGACCTTTTTTTCTGGATGGAAAGCTTTGGATCGACTCCTTACGGTGTTTTGTAGTCAAAATTTCAAGGATGAGTCGCGGATTTTAGATCTTTTTAAAAAAGTTTACAATAAAAGATTAGAAATCGGTTATTCCGACACGATTCATTGGCGTGCATCTGATTCGGGAAAAAATATCGAAAAAAGTAAACAAAAAAAAAAAACAAAAAAAAAAAACAATACGATTATCATGAAAATGTAATGTTGTTTTAGCAGAACATTGCAAAAAGGATGGTTGGGCAAAAATGAGGGCGTAATGACGTGAATGGCAAAATAGTTTTTCGAGAGATTCAATTAGTCGCCGGCAAAATTTGACGATACCACCATGCATACACGTACCCCCTGCCGCGGTATTTGAAAGGAATGTTTACATTTTTACCTTTGCACATGCTTTGTTTGCTTGAGAAAATCTCAGCTAATCTACATTAGTTGAGGGGCTTGGAGCACAAGGCGCATAAGTACAGTTTTTGCTATTTCGAGGGAAACGTGTTTAAAGTTTCTAAATTATCTGAAGCCTAACGGCAGAATGAAAGTTCAAACTCACTTTTTGATGCTTTAAAGTAGGATTTTAGTTGTGAATTTTTTACTGAATATACGTTCCAACTACTTTTAGTTGAGTTCCTGTATGAATATATCAATTTTGTCAAAAACTGCATTTATGTGCCTGGTTTTCCAAGCCCCTCAAATCTACATCAGCTCAGTTCGATCAGTTCAAATGCGACCAAGAGTGAGGTCGAGGAAAAAAAGTATTTCCACCTACGAAGGAATAAATCGAATGCGCGGGTCACAGAGACCTCTGATTATTCGAGGTTTGGGTCCAGCTCACCCGGACAAATTTATTCCTTCAATCATCTCGTTGGTCTTAAATTGACCTGTTCCTCCCCTCTCGCCTTTCCACTGGAAACTTTCTACGCGACGCGACACTACGCCCGAAGCTCAAACCGCTCGCTTATGTGCTGTGTTTGTCGTCTCTCCTTAAGCTCCTTGATTTGTTTTCCCAAGTGAATAAAGAAAAATTTAACTTTCATATTTCTCCTCTGCCCGACCCCCCCGCACGCTCCCCCTGCCTTTGCTCCTTTTTTCAGCTGCATGCTCTCCTCCCACTCTTTTCTATCTCGCCCGTCCGAAAGTTTTTGAATCAATAGGATTTCCTCCTCAATTCCCACCCTTTCACTGTTGAATTTCTTGCGAGGACGGACTCATGTCTGCAACAATTTTTGTTTGCAGAAACGGATGTATTCTGTTTGAAGTAACGGTT
Source organism: Bemisia tabaci (assembly GCF_001854935.1). Taxonomy (NCBI): domain Eukaryota; kingdom Metazoa; phylum Arthropoda; class Insecta; order Hemiptera; family Aleyrodidae; genus Bemisia; species Bemisia tabaci. The sequence goes on along the minus strand of NW_017547112.1, from coordinate 8,495,091 downwards.
TGAAACACTTTAAAAAAAATGTTTTTTGTGTTACTTCTCTGGGTGATAGTCGAGAAAAGTGAGGTTGGAAATCGCTATTATATTTTTGGAACTTGCTCGCAGTACGTCCCCTTGATTAGGGATTATCCTATGTCAATAGGTCACGGCAGCATTGCAATTCTGTACCATGAACGTTTTCAATTAAATTAGTCTCGCTTATTAATAACGATCGGATTGTAGGAAAAAAAAATGAAAAAAATAAAAATAGGAGTGGTCCGCAATGCAAGTTGATTATTGAAATTGATAGAGAAAGCAAAAGGCGAAGAGGACAAAAAGAGAAATTGAAGCGTTCTTATTGGTAGAAGCGGATGGTTGCAAGTAACAAAAAGCACGATTCAAACTGCAATCGTATACCTGTACACAAATGGAAAGAGCCTTAAAATTTTGCTGAGAATACAATTTGTGATCAAATCTGTGATAAGGGACATTATCTTCCTGGAGAAAATTTTCCCGAATTTTTAGCAAATGCACGAAAGAAGAAACTCTGGAGGTAGAAGAAAATCACGGAGGGCGAAAATTTGACCCTAAAATCTAAAAAATGGAGACAAATAATTGTTTTGAAATCCCAAGACAAACAATTTTAATTTGTAAAAAACGTGGTTTAAGTGTAAAAAAAATGGCCGAAATTATCTCATCGAGGATAAGGTCTTTTATCACAGATTCGGTCACATTTGCGTTTTTGCGCATAATACTATCTGGTAGCAAAATTATAGAAATACAGACTATCTCTGCTTTTGTATTGCAGTGCAATGTTCGTTGAATATACCACTGGAAACAATGGAATCAGTACTTCAGATTTAATGGAAGTTTCGGGTTTCTTTGTGTTCCATCTCCCATATTAACCAAACTTTTGTATTATTGTATTCTCTTAATGTTGGGAGCGCTACCCAACCCACTCGACGAGCAAGCTGTTCACGACTAATCGAATTAAAATCCGTTGCAGAACCAGCACGGAGCTAATTTCCAGGACCGGGCCCGGATGTGTGTCAATCAAATTCCTCAACAAGTCATGGCGACCGTAATCTTCCCGTATCAAAACCCGATCTTCAAAAAATAAAACACGAGCGCACGGCAGAAATCGTCCTTGTAATTCGATTAGTCGCCTAACGCGCTTTTTTTCCTTGCCCACATTTACAGCTGACTGTTTTTGATATATTATGCAGCTCGCGGTGGAATCTGAATGCTCCGGGTTCAGGAAGCGTCAGAGAGTGGTGGTGGAGGCGGGTGGGGGCGGATGGTGGGGGCGGGGGTGTTTCTTTCAATCACATCGAGTGACAGGAGCTCTGCGGAGTTTTTTATTCGACCCAAGTTCGCAAAACACCGGTAATTTTTTCCGCTTACTCTCCAGCGCGTTTCAATGAGTTTGTAATCGAATCAGGAAGAGGGCGCTCCGGAGTTGAGACCTCGGGGATGCGATATTGAAGGTACATCGCGACTCGACCGGCGAAAATGTTGCTAAATTTTGAAATGTATTCGCCGATTATTTAATTGCACTCGGTGGCGAGGCGTTAATAATCGATTCTCGATATTTCTTCATTCGAAGCTATGGTAAAGAATCGATTATTGAGAAACACCCTGTTTATCGATCCTTTTCCATAGGTTTATATGGCAGATCGATCGATAAACACACCATGCCACTGATTGCATTTATGGGGAATGTTGGGGAACATTCTCATTGTGGCAATCGTGCTTCGAAAGGATGATGTAACCTACAGACCTAAGATTGATGATTCGCTCCGCTTGCAAATGAGTGTCGCGTCACTGTTCGAGTAATTTATTATGCTTGCCGGTAATTATCAATCTGATTTCGTATTATATCAGGGCAAGGAGAAAGCACTGACTGCTGGCAATTTTAACTGAATTACTGACCTAAACTCTGGAAAAAAGAAGTCTTCGATAAGGTTGTTTGGAGGTGTCTCTAGTGAGGAACTGTAAAGTTTTTATTTGAATTTAAGTTATATTTTTAGGTTTTTTTAATGCCTCAGCGAGGAATAATTGAAGGGATTGGAGGACAAGGCGGATTAGTGCAGATTTTGCTATTTCGAGCAATACGCGCTGAAAGTTTCGGAGTTACATGGATTCTTGTGGCGAAAAGAGAGTTCAAACTGTCTTTTTGATGCTTGGTAATTGGTATGTGGGAGCGAATTTTTCACAAAATATGCATTAAGACTAGTTTCACTTGAAATCAATAATATCTCGATGTTTTCAAAAACTGTACTGAAGTACTGATGCGCATTGTTCTCCAAGCTCCTTAATTTTTTTCTAATCTAGTAGGTTCCTCACCGTCAAAAGTGCTTGGAATTGGATGGATATCCTCTATGCTAAACAATGGAAGTAGTGCAACTCGTAATGAAATGATTGATTAATTCAAGTTCCATAATTTTAAGTCATTCTCCCAATGAAGAAGGTTGCGCCTTGAACGGCAGAGAAATACTAATTTTTCGGCGGAGGTCTAGCTTGAGCGCAAAAATGACGTCAGATCCCACATTCAGGCAAAAGTGCACGGTTTTAGCTGAATCAGTTGTTTTCAGAAGGGAACAAGTACATTTTTGCATGAGCCTTGGCTTGCATAAAAGGACATGCTAACTAAGACTCATCGGAGTATGTACCTGTTCCCTTCTGGAAACAACTGAACCGGTTGCGGTTTGCGCAGATTTGTCAACTTACCTTAAGCATCTAAAATATCTTCCTAACATCACAAGTGTCAAAACACGATTTTGTGACTTTAGCAATTGACCCACTCATACAGTCTTAACATACGTTTCGTATGAGATGGTCGTGTTGGTCATGTAATATGCATGCCGCAAGAAATACAGCCGGAGCGTTCGACTAAAAGCTACGCGACAGACAGTTGGCGCGATAGTTTCCGAACCGATCACAGGTATGGAAATTCAATTAGGGATGTCGGGAAGGAGTTGGCGGTAATGTATTGCGTTGAAGGCGAGGCGGGTTGTGACGGCGGAGCTGAAACATTTAAAGTTTTGAATTTGCATTGGCGCGAATCCCCTCGGACCAGCTCGCTAATACGCACAAACATACATATATCCTAGGGATGAGGGTAATATCTGCTATGTGTGACATTCCGCCGGCTCACTTGACATGGCATAAAATGTATTCGGTTTTGGAGGAGCGCGCGTCATCCGGGGTCTCCCACAGGTACGGACTTGGATAAACTTGAAGTAATCAAAAGTTAACTTGGAGTTTAACTCTCACCGCCAAGTGTTTTGAATAATGGGTTTCCCTCATATATCCACATCAACTCACCTCGCGCATCATCTCTGGACCGCTTCCGCTTTTGCTAGTTTGCGACACTCGAAAAACACTCTGCGTCTAGTTTGCACACATTTTAGATATTTTTTGTACGTCACAGAGCACTGGAAAAAACCACATTGGATCTAGAGTCCAGACCCTTGAAAACATTGACAAGAAAAAGGACTCTTGATTAAATAAGATTTAAGCTTAAATCAAAAGGAAATCCGCTCAAATTAAGAGGCTTGGTTCTTGATTTAAGCTTAAATCTGATTGAATCAAGAGTATTTTTTCTTGTCGATGTTTTTAAGAGTCTGGACTCTAGATCCGATGTGTTTTTTTTCCAGTGAGTGTCGCGTTTTTCGTGGTTGAGTACGGTATACTACCAGAATACCAGAAAAAAGATGAAAAAGATGAGAAAAAATGTGTTGAAATGCATATCACCAAGGTAATACGCATTTCAATAGAGAGGCTTGGAAGACAAGGCACATAAATGCAGTTTTTTTTTAAAAAAAAATGGAGATATTCATGAACTCAACTGAAACTTTAATTTGGAAGTATATTCTGTGAAAAATTTACAACTAAAATCAAACTTTAAAGCATTCAGAAGCAGTGACGTGGCGTGCATTGCGATGTATCGATTGTTCTGCCATTTAAACCTATCGTAAAGAATCGATTATTAAGGTATTCGCTGCGAACGCCCTGTTTATCGATCATTTTCCAAAGGTTTAAATGGCATAACAATCGATATATCGCAAAGCACGCCACGTCACTGCTCAGAAGTGAGTTTACACTTCCTTTCCGTCATTAGATATCATGTAATTTTGAAACTGTTAACACGTTTTTCTTGAAATAGGAAAAACTGCACTTACGCGCCTTGTCCTCTTAGCCCCCCAACAGATCTTATATTCATGAATTTTTATGATTACCTACACATGGATGAGAGCAAGTTGAAGAGAAACGAGAAGTTTGGAACGTGATGATATATTCACTTTGATTTTGAGAAGATTGGGACGTGCAGACTTTTGAATAGTGTTTTGTTTTTTGCAGGTTTATAAAATTCCTTTTGGAAAAAAACGTGCATAAGTCCTTTGAACCGTTCTTTGAAGCTGATTCCCACAAATTCCTTATGGTGAAATGTTTTTTGGTCCCCACCGAACTCCCCTTGATGAGGTGCTCCTTCTGGCCCTCTGCTCACAAAAAGTCCCTGATGCCGTAGATGGCCGCACCTAGCATCTTTAAAACGCAAGAGGGTCATTTAACTCTGGAGTGGCTTCAATGAGCGCGCAAGAATTTCCTTCAAAATACCAAGTATGCAACCCAATGATAACAGCATTCATACAGCTACTTCTTGAAACGCAGAGAGTTGCTGCTTGGACAGATCCTATTATTTTTAATTGATCAAGAATCAAGCATCAAAGCACGATACTGCAACCAGCGCAACTGACCAATTTCGTTAGGGATTTGAGTGGTTTTTCTACATAAAGTATAGTTAGGCAAATCGTCAAAAACATACCACCATTTTATTCTGAGTCCTGTTAATTACAATTTTCAAAAGCGCAACAACCCTTTGGCATGTGCGGTAACTCCTCTCGGTTCCATGAAAACTTGGCTTACAACATTGGTGAACCGCATGTGACAAGCGTACTGAAATGTTTTTTAACGAAGCTGGTATTGTGGTCCCGACAAGTCATTCTTCAGCGTGTAAGAGAAAAGTTGAGAAAACAAGGGATATTCCCTAAGTCCCCGAAGCATGAGACTTCTCGTTTCCATCAACGCGCATGAATTTTTGATTGGAGTGAAGGAGATTCTGTGCTGGAAACGGAATAGAGCACATACCTGGTGGTAGAGGCTAAGCCCAATATTGTCACTCGGAGCCATGTAACAAATTAGAATCTATTAATTCGGTTTTCCTCCAATCTCGATATTTCAAAGCATCGCCATCGATACAAATCTTTGAAATACATATTTGGAGCATGTTTGCAAGTAGCATCTTACCTATGCAGAAGCGTTGAGAAAATTCTGGGGAGGGCTAATGTTGAAAACCGTTAGTTAGAGCGTGAGTTGAAGTGGCGTGCTTTGCGATATATCGATTGATTTGCCATTCTAACCTTTGAAAAAGGATTAATAAGTAGAATGTTTGCAACGAACATCTTAATAATAGATTCTTAACCATACAGTTTCAAATGGGGAAATATCGATAGTATCGATCACTTCCGGTGAGTTGTATATCCACTGAGAGAAAAAGCTTATACTCATATATGAACTATATATACGTACGGTGTTACACGTATCGGCCGAACAACGGTTCATGTAACATCGCTAGGAGCCATGGCCTCGGTTCTTAAAACCGAACTCTCAAACCAAACCGAACTATGTATCGAAAAAACTCGGGGATTTGAGCTTACCTCACGAGATCTTACGAGGGGAAGGGGAGGAGGGCCAAAAACCCTTTCTAAAGTACGTCTTTTATTTTTTTTTTTTTTAAAGAAAACCATGAAAATAATTGTTTTAGCTATTTTTTAGGCTTTCTTCGTTATTTCATAAAAAATTGAAGGAGAGGCCAGGGGTTACGCCAGTCTCACGTAACTCAAAAGGCGGGTAAGAAGTTATTTTATGGGTGCCTTTAAGAAGGGAGAGGGTCGAAAAGTAGGCAGAAATGCCTCACACAATGCTTGCATGGCCCTATAACGCAGGTAACAATAAAATGTGGATAATTTTCATAGAAACCTTATTTTAAAGATGTTATGACGATGTTATCAAACCTTTTTCTTACCGATTTTTCCAATTGTTAATGCTTTACTTTTCCACTACAGCCGTTTCGAGCAACCGCTCATCGTCAGGGGTCAAATTTTGTTGGCCCTTCCACCGTGCTTAAATATACTTAGGACGAGTCTCGACCGGCTTAGCGCTTCTGATTGGCCGGTGGTGCGGTTTGGACTCAGCAATGTATGTTGCACCTTCTTGGCAAAGAGCTGACAAAATTTGGCCCCAGGTGTTTAAAAATTCCAAGAAATTAAAATAATTTTAATAATATTTTATATTAGTTTATTTTAAGAGTTCAAAAGGTGACTCCATATGACTTTAAACACAAAATCAGGAGATTTTTTTCGCTTCCTGGTATACCATCGGAATGATTACAACGTTGTTGACAAACAACGCTTCTCGATTGTTTCATCGGACGTACAGAATTTCGGTGCCTGTAAATAATCACTGTGAGTGCCTCCTTCCAGAGGCCGAAGTTTTTTGAGGCGGTAATATTTAAAGGGCAGTGGTCAGCGCAATTAAGGAAAACAACCGCGGCCTGGGTTCTGTATCGCATCAGCAAACGTTGCCGAAATGTGCACAGAATAAACAATTTTACGTTTCCATGACGAGGAAAAGAGGCAATTTCAACCCAAATCCGGCAGTTACTCCAGGACTCCTTGCACCGTCGAGCCTCTGGGAGCTGGGTCCAGACGTTCTTCCTTAATTGAAATCTCCGGATGAGCGACCAAGGAATATTGCACGACCTTTCATTCATATTCAACGGCCGTCCAGAAACGCTATAAGAGGTTTCAATACGTCCCGCTGAAATAATTATGCCGGACAGTAGTTTCAGCCCTGAAGGATTGTTTTTGTTTATCGGGAGGCTCCGAGATAAATTTCGCATCTTGCTCGCTTGAGTTCTTCGTTGAAATGGCGAAATGACCCTGAAGTTTACTTAGGAATGGATGCATTAATGCCGAGAGAGATGATGTGCAAATTACTTAAACCAAGTGAGCTATCCGATACTGAAATTCTTGCATGGCTGTATATTTTTTACCCATATTTTTAAGTTTTTCTAGCTATTTTTCAATTTTTTGGTAAAACGCTGCTTTACTTTTGAGTATCTCGATTGAGGAGAGTTCAAAGTGGGCCAGAAAATTACTAAAATCAGACCTGCAGGCCGATTATTGAAATTTATGGACAAAGCTGTAGACAAAGAAGACATAAGGAGTATAGAGCGATTCTAATGGTTGAAATCGGTGGTTCTTACAGACTAAGGGTGTGAATGATGGACTGCCCATTGGGTCTCTATCGGGTTGCCGTGATTTAGTCTATTACCTACGTCCTTTGTCCATTGCAACCACCCGCTTCCACCAATAGGATCCCTCCATATTCTTTTTGTCTTCTTTGTCTATTTCTTTGTCTATCAATTTCAATAATCAGCCCGCTGTCAACAGAACACCACCCGTTTCGCTCTCTTTACAGCATATCAGAAGAACACAGTCGAGCAGTCCTGATTTGACGTTCTTTCCGCGGTACCATATGCAGCGCGAAATGCCGTACTTTGGCGAGAGACCGGCGGTCAGCGTGCTATGACTGCCGTGCCAAGGAATAACGCCGTATACAGCTTTAGACGTTGCCAAATTTTCCTCCAGTCAAAAACGAATTTACTAGGAAAATTGTGAATATTTTTCTGGAAAATTTCGGTCGAGTGTGTTCGCAATTTAATGTAAAATATCAGAAAATACAGGGTAAAATCTGCATATTTCCAAAAATAAATATTTTATCGGAGGTTGTTTGGCAACGTCTGAATGTTCATACGATGCTCTTTCTTTACTCGGCAGATGAGCGGTCAAATGAGCTATGTCCAAAGAGTCTGCGTGCTGCCTTTTTTTTTTTTTTTATTCATTTGCCGTAACATGTTGTTCCTTTTAGCATAAATAATTGAAACGGCAAATCTACATGCTAAAAGATTAATCTTAAATCAATAAATCTTTTGTTGTCTAATGTAGCCTTCGGAGCCCCGATACAAATAAGACGATCTAAGATAAACACAAGATGGAGGGAAATAGAGCAAAAGAAAAACGCGCATTGACGACGGCGCAGAGATACAACTATTCGTGCTTGATGGATGTCCGTATTGCAGCTACAAAATTGAAGGCGCGGTGGCGCGAGATGTGAACTCGCTGTGCTTTAAAAATGGACCTACATTTAAAAATGGAGGGTTAATCTGGGGATTTAAATTTTCATGGAGGGTGTTCCAAAATAGGTTCTTGTAAACCACGAGACTCGAAGGTTCTTGGAAAAATTTTCACCTTCCCTGCTACGCCATTGTAAGTCAAATTTTATCAAAAAGTTTTTTGTAGCGACTCAAGTTGTGCTTGGAAAACACTTTGGTTGTAGGCATGCAGTGACAATTCCATGCAACATAGGGTGCATCAAGAGCGACTGATGATACTTTTGAGTACTTTTCGAAAAACGCGAAATGCATGCTATAGTCGTCATTTAAACTAAATAACCTTGTCTGCATTTTTTAAATCGTTTTATGCATATTATTATTATTATTCATGTTATATTTTATTCAGTTTACAGAAGAGCACTGCGCAACACTATCGACGACAAAGAAACAAGTAGGTACATAATAGAGATTATTTTTAAATTCAAAGGATAACCAAAAGGAATGTTTTTTGCTAACCCATCTGGAGACATAAAAAAAATGTGTTTGCTCTCGTGTCAATAATCCTCGTCTATGTTTACTGATCCTCCGTCATGTTTGAATGAATACCACGCAGTTCCTTCGAAGAAAAGTCGAAACGAGTATGAACAAGATATTTTTGGATTTTCTCAAAAAGCAGCTGATCCGTGATTCATGAAACAATAATTCAATATCCGAATATTTATATTTATTTTTACGATTGACTGTCGGAAACTGATCTCATTATTTGCGTCTGTTATTCCTGGGGCGGGTAATATAAAATTTATGGCCAAACGATAGCCGCTCATAGCTAACGGAAAGGAAAAAATAAGTGGGAAAGGGTGAAGTAACACGAAATGAAACATTGATAAAACGAGCCAAAATTGCACGGCTTCGAGGAAGAGAGACGGAACGAAAAATAATCAATTTAATGAGGTTTTTTTCGTCGGGTTCACGTTTCGCCTCCGGGTGTTTTAATTATGAGCAAACGCACAGTTTCAAATCTGGAACAATAATCGGGGCTGTTTGCACAGAGACAAACAGAGTATTATAAGATTTCCCATGAGCTACGAACTTCGCTTTCGTATTCTTTGTTTTTAATTCTTATTTAAGGTTGCTTTTTTCGGAGGCAGCGCAAATCCCACTTACATTCAACAACTTGACCAATATTTTGTTGATTCATCCGGCGAGGAGACAAGATTGAAGAACGAGAGAGATTTATCCTTAACTCACGTTATGAACAGTGATGAGGTTCTATTTTAAGTCAAAAATTAACTTACAAACATTTAAACATTCATCTGTTTTTGCTCAGTCTAATTTTAAAATACGTGTTGGTCTAATTCCTACTACTCTAAGTCAATTTTGTACAACTCGTAATGTTTCGTCTCTGTCCGAAGAAAATTCTATGAAACCTTAAAATTGATGTTGATATGTTCTTTTTTTAAAAAAAAAAATGACATGGAAGCGGAGGTTTTAAAACGCCGCAGACAAGATGCTTGGTTTGGAATTTTTACCGTTGACTGTTTTTAATTCTGCTCTCTAATGTTAGTCGCAGGTTTAAATGAGGATTGAACCAATCAACAACATTCGAATCCAATCAACAAGCTAATAAATAACTTTAATAAATAGTTACGTTAGAATTTTTGCTTTTAAAACAAGGAATTGACCTCCTTGTATTATCACATCACTTCCTTCATCCATGTCAAATATCATGACAACATTAATAAATAGACTGAATGCTGAATGTGTAGTACCTATAGTATTTAAACTTTGGAAATCCGTATTGTTACGGTTGATCTATGAAGAAAGTAAGCAAACATCTAGATATGTAGAGCATGTTTTAATAAAATACTGGTTATACCTTGAATTTTGGCAAGAACCGGATTTATGTCTCCTGACAGCACATGCCAGCTATTAATTCCCAAAGAAACTGTTTTGCAAAAATTGGATTAAGATTGGAAGTATTAGAGCGTTAATATTAACCGTTCGATTTGAATAATCAAATGCAACATTTTGCGTTCGGATACGTCTAGCTTTATATTGGGGATTTTCAAATTGGTTTTTTCGGGGAGTGCCATAAATTTTGCCCAATTTTTGCCAAAAATTGAAATGAGCCCAATAATTCAGAAAAAAATTGTTTGATACATTGACGTTTGTTAGACTCCAATGTATAGATTTACTATGAAGACGATCGAAAGCAGTTCACGTTACGATTAAAGAGTACTAAGATTAGAGAAAACATATACGAGACTCTTGCAGTGTTCTAAGACGGAATTTTTTGGACTTTTTGCCACTAAACTCCCCTTTACAACGCACTTTTTGTTTCAATAATGAAAATAACGCTGCCTGCGGGCCGATAATTGCAATTGATATAATGAATACATGGAGAGTATTGAGCGATCCTCTTGGTTGAAATGTGTGGTTACTATAGACCAAGAGGGAAAATGATGGACTAACTGTCGGGTCTATAGTAGGTTGCCGTTAGTTAGTCCATTACCTACCTCCTACGTCCATTGCCACCACCTGCTTCCACCAATAGGATCCCTCCAAATCCCTTTTGTCGTCTTCGTCTATAGCTTTGTCTATCAGTTTCAATAATCGGCCCGCTGGTGGGTTGCCGTTAAGTTAGTTATGTATTACCTACTTTCCCATTGTTCTTCAGAGGGTTGACGCTCCCTAATTTTTTTTGAAAGTTCAGGTACAGATAATTTAATGGTGAATTAGATTCTGAGAAGATCAAGTTGCATCGAGTTTACCTCTGAATGTAACTCATCGTCAGTCTGTTCAGGTAACTCTCAATGTTTTAGCTAAATCGAAGGGGAGAACCAAACGCGGATCGAATCAACAAAAACAGGCAGTGCGATTATGACGCCGAATTAGGAATGACACCGATCGGATGCATATGCAGTTCGAAACGTCCGAACTCTCGATTCGTCAAAGGCCGAGCGTCTGTTTGCTCTCGATTGGACGTATTTCTGCCAAACGGAGCCGGGTACATTATGACGTGAGTCCCTGTTACGCATGCATTCTTATGGGTCTCAGGGCTTACGTCACGATGCACATAGTTCCGTTCGGCAGAAATACGACCAATTATGAGGCGGTTAATTAACGCTTTGCGAACCGTGACACGGGGAAGTTTTAATCTTGTCAATCTGTGCACGTCACCGAGGCTGCTTCGGGCGCAGGATGCAACAAATCAAACAATCCGGGCGAACGCTTTCGCGCGGGGATTAGCGCGGATCAAGGACTTAATTTCCTCCGACTCGGGGTTTAATCCGCGGCTGGCTTTAAGTACCTCGTCTCATCTTCACGTTCTACGTCTCGGCCCAGTTTATACATGATACAGATAGGTTAGTCTGGGGTTATTTCGCTACGGCAGCGTTAAAGAGCTTACTGATATGCGCTAAGTCGTTTCAATTATAGTCATGCATTTGTTATACGAGGTCCGCACCCCTGGAAAATGCGCCGTCCAGCGGGCCGATTATTGAAATGTTATGTTGGTCGAGATGAGGGAGATGAGGGAGTGTCAACTCCCTGATAACCTGTGGGAAGACCGAGCTTTGTGGCGTTTAGGTGTCGCAAAGCGCCAAAGAGCGCTATAACAGCGACTCGTATGTATGTATGTTGGTCGAGCGGATTTAGGTTAAACGCATAGATTACATAGAGTCGTAATGTAATTGGGAGAGCTGGCGCCACTTTTAAGCATTTTCCATGTCCCGAATTCCGAGACTCCTGTGTGACGCCGGGCCACTTTTTCGATACATAATCGATTGTTTGCGATACACGGGTACCCGGCCATCCGATGACTACAACAACAACAACAACGGAGAAAGGAATTACCACGTATTCCACACCGCCATTTTGGATCGAAAATGTATCAAAAAAGCGACCCGAACCCGGCGCACACCGGGCTCGGAATTCGTCGAGCAGAACATGGCGCCAGCTCTCCCATTTACATTACGACTCTATGTACTCTATGGTTAAACGGCGGATCGTGATTGGTCGGCTATGTATGATCGCTGCTTTACCGTGCCTTTGTCAGGTAAAATTCACGACACATAGAACTGCTGTGTGTAATGCTCTGAGGATGAGACTTAGTTCCTGAGATGCATTAGCGCCGTAAAAAAATAAAATTGTAAAAAAATTATGCGTCTTTGGCTCACGTTCTTATCATTTATCACTTATTAAAAAACTACGCTCTACACATAAAACTGCCGTGTGTAATGCTCTGAGGATGAGACTTAGTTCCTGAAATGCATTAGCGCCGTAAAAAAATAAAATTGTAAAAAAATTTTGCATCTTTGGCTCACGTTCTTATCATTTATCACGTATTAAAAAACTACGCTCTACACATAAAACTGCTGTGTGTAATGCTCTGAGGACGAGACTTAGTTCCTTAAATGCACTAGCGCCGTGAAAAATAAAATTGTAAAAAAATTATGCATCCTTGGCTCACGTTCTTATCATTTATCACTTATTAAAAAACTACGCTCTACAAATAAAACTGCCGTGTGTAATGCTCTGAGGATGAGACTTAGTTCCTGAAATGCATTAGCGCCGTAAAAAAATAAAATTGTAAAAAAAATTATGCATCTTTGGCTCACGTTCTTATCATTTATCACTTATTAAAAAACTACGCTCTCCTCTGTAGCAAAGCAGTGTAAGGGGAGACATCGATGATAAGGACAGAGAATCATTTTTTTGCAGCTCAGCCTCGTTCCGCTACCCGCAAGCCGGTTCGATTCCCGACTCCGGTTGATTATTTTGAGTGCGAATCTGGGCATTGATGAACCCGGCGCATTAAAAATTACTTTACGCTCCATTTGGTGATTTCACGGTGCCCCCCCCTCCCGCGGGCTCATTGACGCGACGACGCGGTGCACGTCCCGCCTCCTCCCCCCCGGCTAAGCTCCCGTCATGATAATGAATCTATGCCACAAATCAGACGGAGGTTTTAATATTTTATATGGGTCGCTTGTAAAACAAAAGGCAAAAATTTTCTTTGGGAGCCCCGATACTTTCCTCCCCCGAGTGTCGCCGTCCTCCTCGCGCATTAGCGGCGGCATTGTCCCTCTCTCGCTCGCGCGGGAACGAATTATTACCCTTGTCAGGGATGTTCATTTGGAGATGGAGTTTTCCTTCCCGAGGGACGGTCCCAATCATGAGCCGAGAAAATTGCTTATCTCGGCAACCCGATAGGACCTGGCGCAGCTTCCAGTTCAACGTTGAACGGTGCAAGCGGGCGAGGTGGCGGCAGGGGTGGCCGCGGCGAGAAGGGGTGGAGCGCCAACTCAAAAACTAAACTTTTCTAATATAATGATTTGTGTATCTATAAGAACTTGCTTATAACCTCCGCTCTCACGCGCTTAATCCTGCCCAATAAATAGTTGCGGAGCTCTTTCGGTCCTCGCGCTCTGCCCACCCCCCCCCCCCTCTTCTCCTCCCTCGACCGGACCGCGGTCATCCCTTGATCTCTCTTGCGTGTTGACTGTTGAGCAATTTACAATTCGACCGGAAGTAAACGCGGAGAATCGATGGCCGGTCCTTACTTCCTTTCTTGGCGCCTTCATTTAAATGGTCTTCAATTCGGAGTCCGCCTCCTCCCCCGCAGCGCTCTGACCAGCACGTTAATCTTCATTTGCTTTCTCCTTCATGTTTAAACAGGTTTGTTCCCTCTTACTTTCACCGGTCCCACTGACGGCCGGATTGTTACATTTATACGAGTAAAGGAGGGGTCGCAAAAAACCCCTCTTCGAAGTTTCCTTAGGGTCATACAAGTATTTGGATACGCGGTCAGGGCCTCAGCGGGCTGGTTGTTGAAATTGATAGACAAAGCTATGGACAAAGAAGACATAAAAAGGAATATGGAGGGATCTTAATGGTGCGGAGCGAGTGGTTGCAATGGACAAGGCAGAGCGCCATGCGCTGTGGAAGCGGCTTTCCTGTACGCATTTCAAAATTTAGACAAAAAATGCAATTCTTCTCTAAAAATAATTAATTTGTTATCAGTGGCAGTCCGCGAACATTTGAATGCCCATACAAAATTTTTCCTTGACGAAATAGTAAACAGTGGCGATTATTGAAAGTTGGCAACATGGTTTCTCTTCTAACTGAATGTGTGTGAAACAATCGATTCATCGTAAGGCAGCTTGCCTCACATAAAATCGATATTTTTAATGGATTCAAATGGAGAAAATGATTGTTGCCAATTTGAAAAATAACCACTGTTTACTACTGCGCCAAGGAAGAGCATGCAAATGTTGCCGGATTACATTTCTGAACAAATTCATTTTCTCAGAGAAAAATTGCATTCTTGTCAATTTTTTCAAATGCTAACATGAAAGCCGCTTACACACCGCGCTCTGGCGTTCAGCGATGCCCGTGCCCCTTACAGTAAAAAAATAGAGAAAATTTGACAGCGTCGACTGCAATGACGCCAATTTTGGCCAAATCCGTCCAATTAATTAATTAATACATTTTTAAGCAAATAATCCGCGAATTGAGCGACCGACTAAAAACAATTTTCAGTTTTTTTCTCTCTTCAAATAAAATTTGACAAAAAAAGAAAGAAAAAAAATTGGAACTCTGATTCCCGAGGTCCTCATTTTTGTGTGTGTGTGTGTGTGTGTGTGTGTGTACACCACCTCCAAATGGGAGACTTGAATTTATTTAAAACGGCGATTATATTGTCAGCCAAATTCCAGTGGCGGATTTGATCAATTTTTTATCAGGAGTAATAAAGAGGCTCCTCATGTTTATAATTGAGTGATCGCAAAGTGGCAGAGGGTGGATCGCAACCGATAAGGGGGCTTTTAGTGATTACTTATGTAGCTTACCTCACATGCCGAAGCGTTCACGCGAAACCACAAGTGCCTCGCAAGCTCTTAGTTTGGGTGAGGCTGCTTCCTGCGGTCCATTATCGGTGCGGCTTTGAGACCCGGTCCTCGCAAGACGTCAGGGAAGCGCTCAATCATGTCAATATCATGCATATGAATCTTGGATTTCAGCCAGTCTCCGAGAAACTGTATCACTTCAAGAAAATCAAATAAACGACATTCAGAATTAGTGTAAGCCTCGTAGAAAGGGACCAGGGGTGTGGCAAGCTTTGCGATGTATCGATTGGTCTGCCATTTACACTTATATGGAAAAGGATCTGTTAACGGGATGCTCGTAATGAACACCTCAATAATCGAACTTTACTATAGCTTTGATTAAATGGGGAAATATCGCTAATCGATCATTCACGCCTCGGGCTCGCCACTGAAACGGACCTCTTCAGTTAAAAAAGAGGAAAAGGAAAAAATGGAGAA
The DNA here is from genome assembly GCF_001854935.1 of Bemisia tabaci. Lineage (NCBI taxonomy): Eukaryota > Metazoa > Arthropoda > Insecta > Hemiptera > Aleyrodidae > Bemisia > Bemisia tabaci. The sequence continues at coordinate 8,479,551 of NW_017547112.1, read as the reverse complement.
CATTCTTTTTAATATAATTTGATGGAAAACGTTATTCAAACTTACGTTGTGGATATTAAATTCTCTCCATAAACTAGAAATTTTTTTTCAGGAAAAAATATGCTATTAGTTAATTTTAGAATTACTCATGAGTGTCAGCCATCAGTTTCTTGTTCCTTCCTTTCACATTTAACCTTTAAGTAAAGAGCAAGGTTGGATTTTTGGAGATTTCTCGAAGCTTTATATCTTTTCTTTTTAACGAATTTTCGAACCTTCAAACAAGTTCCATCAAAATCCGATTTCAACCGCCCCAACTTAAGCTGTAAGACAAGTGGATTTTGGGGGGAGAAATCGTAGGATACAAATTCCGTAAGCTGAATCAGAACATGAAGCTACACTTGTTGCGGCCGTCAAAATTGAAGGCGCCTTCTATGAGCCGCTAGCCCCTCACACCTCGACCTCGCGGACGAAGGAGATCGAAGATAGGATGCGAATAATGCTCAGGAATATATTTTAAATTGATTTGAAATTATCACGATGAGATGTTTAATCGGTAAGAGTTTTTGAAAAAGATAAATAATTCTTATGTACAATTCTCATGTGTAATCGTTGGCCAGCTACGTTCCTTTTTACTCAGTGACATCGAGCTTGACAGGCGCTGACAGACAAATTCCATGCACTGGAAAAAAATCACATTGGATCTAGAGTCCAGACTCTTGAAAACATTGACAAGAAAAAATACACTTGATTCGATCGGATTTTTGCTTGAATCAAAACGAAATCCGCTTGAATTAAGAGGCTTGGTTCTTGATTTAAGCTAGATTCTGATTGAATCAAGAGTACTTTTTCTTGTCGATGTTGTCAAGAGTCTGCACTCTAGATCCAATGTGTTTTTTTTCCAGTGCGTACAAGTTTACACATATTTTTTTTTCACTTTCGCCAAGGAAATCATGGTAACCGCATATAATTTTGAAATTCGGTGACGAAGAAACAATACTAGTAGTTGCATTTAACATTCGTCGAATGAATATCCTTTTCACACAAAAATTATGTAAAATCTGTAGTTTATTACTTCAAAACATAGATTTTAAAGCAAATCCTCCACATTTTTTTTGCATATGATTTCGACAGCGTCTAAAGACGGTGTCATCCACGAATATAAGTAAGAGGGAATGTAAGTGTTTATATTCTAAACGACTCATATGAATTTATTGGTTCAGTAAATCACTTTAAAGAGTTGACAACTTATTGGTTTACCGAACCCGGAATAGCACTTCATTGGCTTAAACGAGCGTTAAAATTGAATTTAATGCAAGGTGTTTCGGGGAGAGCGAGGGAGGCGGGAAGAGTCGTGCAATGACATAAGTTTAAATCAACAAACAAAACATCTGCGAGGTATTCGAAGGAGCTTCCAGAGCGCGGAAGAAGGAGCGGCGATAAATTGAATGGAAGCTCGCGGAGGCGGAGAAAAGTCGTAAACAAATTAGAGGAAGAATATTCTGCATCGAAAAAGTGAGGTTATGGATCCCTGATCGGCGATATTGCATGTTTAGGGGCTCAGTTATGACTGCAGTAATGCCAGCCTCGGGGCGCGGGAATTATGACAGCATCAAATCTGCACTCGGGAAATTCCGCCGAATAAAAACTGCGGCATAATGAAGAGCTCACGCTCTATGTTTTGTCATAATTTTGCCATCATCATCCCCCCCGCGCCCTCACCACCCCCTCGTAGTTCGGGTTTCTTATCGATGCTCGCTATCAGGCGCCTCCCCGTGTCTTCCGCGTGTAGCACAACGCGAGCCCAGACTTGAGCTTAATGGTCCCATATCTTTTGCTGCAGGCGCAAATGCTCTCAAAAACTCTACAATGACTATACCGACGATGCACATTTTCATGAGAGCACGTCGTTAAGCAGTTCTCCGCAGACAGGAGTGAGATTCGGCCCAGGAGGGGGAGGGGGATGTTCGAGGGGGGGTGTCGCCGAAATCGTGTGCTAAAAACTTGGGCATCTGCGGAGTCAGAGTATTAGGAAATGGAATTGTATCATATTTACCTCAGAAAATTTAGTCCTGGGTTATGATGTTTTTTATTTTTTAAACATAAAACATCATATGACATCAACCATGTAATCCTAATTTTACTTTAAAAAATATAAAATCAATGGCTTTGCAGTGTCTCAAAAAAATCGAGTATGCTTTCTTAATTTACGAAAGAACTTACTAAAATATCCCTTTGAAATTTTCTGTGGATATCTTTGAATGACTGCTAACACTTTACAAAAAAATATCAAGAAATACTGTTTGTTGGTAAATTTTGCACAAAAAAATTAATACATCAGCAGAAATTTGCAATGTTGCAACAGATATCCGTATTTATTGACACCAACCATGTAAGCATAATTGTATCATTAAAAATATAAAATCAATGGCTATTGTCAATTAATACGGATATCTATTGTAACATTGCACATTTCTGCTATTGTATTTTTTTTTTTTTTTTGCAAACTTTACCGGCAAACAGTATTTCTTGATATTTTTTTTGTGAAGTGTCAGCAGTCATTTAAAGATATCCACAGGAAATTTCAAAGGGATATTTTGGTGTGTTGTGTGAGATATTTTTTGAGACACTGCAAAAGAAATGAAATTTTCTGCTTTAGCCGTCAATGAACAGTAAAGCATAGTCAGACAATCTCAATACAAGAATAACTCTGACAACAGCGGAGGATTTACAAATTCGGTCCTCGCATTAGGGAAGGACGAAAAAGATGAACGAAGGAAGAGATCAGAAGCTCCTTTAAGAAATAAGTAAGACAAACAAAAACAAACACAATATGGAAATAGAGCAGCGGAGAGGACGCGCGTTGCTGACGGCGCAGAGATACAACTATTCGTGCCTGATGGATGTCCGTGTTGCGTCTGCAAAATTGAAGGCGCGATGGCGTGAGGCATGAAATCTCGATGTAATCTGCTCTATGTTACCAATGTGGATTCGTTCAGTTTCGGCAGAAGAATTACGAACAAGGCCCGAATACGTCTCTTCTATCTTAGTCTGTGTTCACACGAGTCGACTGTTCAGCAGAGATTCCTTCCTTGAGCTCGGAAGGCAGGGATGACAAAAATCCTGCCGAATTTCCATCGCAAACTGTCTGGTGCGCAATCGGGAGCATCGATGTTTCCTTTCTGCAGACTCACTGCACTCCCCACGCGCCGCAGGATTTTTGTCAACCCTCGCCTTTCGGGCCAAGCAGGAATCTTTTAAATTCAAACCAAATTAAACGCTCTTTTTTTT
>NW_017547112.1:8370336-8475513 GCF_001854935.1 Bemisia tabaci | reverse complement strand
TGAAATTTCCTCATAAAATTTCTTGAAATTTCCTTATGAAATTTCTTTTTGTAATCTTTCATGAAATTTCTTAACTCTGCCCTGGACCTTGGGTTCAGAAGTTTCTCTGAAGCAAGAGGAGCCCTTTTCGATTACGTTTCAATCAAAATGCAATCCTCACTCAGATTTTTTGGAAAAAATAACCCTGCGATGCCCTACGCGGCATTTATTTATAAATATGATCAAGGCGTTAAAATGTTTTCACCGCGAGGGCGCGAACCGTGAACGATCGGGTCATGGGGCGAGTGCCTTACCGCTTAGCTACGCCGATTGATATAGAGCTGTCGAATTTGCCAGTACATAAGGCAAATAAAGTTCTTTCTTTCTCCACTAGAGCTGAGAGTAGAGACGCATCGGTGAAACGCTCTTGCTTACTGATGATCTGCGGCAGGATTTTTGTCATCCCTAACCTTCTAAGCCAAGAAGGAATCTCTGCTAAACTCAAACGCCTGTTCACACTACAACTAAATAACAACTTAATTTGGGGAAATGCTACAAAAAGGGAAAAAATCAAAAGAAAAACCCGGAACGTTTCGAAATAATTACAATTCCATTATCAACCGGAACCAAAATTAAATAAAAATGAGTCGTCGATACACGGTCTCGCAATGACAGCAAATCGAAGATTTATTTTTATTTAATTTCTGTTTCCGGTTAATAATGGTATTGTAATTAATTCGAAACATTCCTGGTTTTTCTTTTGGTTTGTTCCCTTTCCGCAGCCTTTCCCCGAATTAAGTCGTTATTTTATTGTGTGATTTTGGCTGATTAAGTTTTTCTTCGTTCACACTACATTGTATCCTTTTTTCAATTGAATGTCTGATCCTCTTTACGATGTATTTGTAGACGTATGCCTAAAGCGCGTATTCTCCCCCCCCCCCAAACAACTCGCGGGGCAAATGTTCTTAGCGAGCTTCGGGTCAATGTGACCCTGCTTGCACGGAGAAAAAAACTTCGTGCGCGGGACCCGAAGTTTAGGTCATATGGATCTCTATAGCTTTCGGATTGAGCATCTGAACACTTTAGGTCCAGCTGCTGAGGTTTGGATCACACATCTGAAACTTCAGTTCTTACATCTGAAGTACATCAGTTTTCACATCCGAAAAACTTCAGATCTCACATCCGAAAAACTTCGGTTCTCACATCTGAAGTACTTCAGATGTAAGAACTGAAGTTTCAGATGTGTGATCCGAACCTCGACAGCTGGACCTAAATTGTTCAGATGCTCAATCCGAAAACTTCAGAGATCCATACGACCTAAATTTCGGGTCTCACGCACGAGGTTTTTTTCTCCGTGTGGGCTTTTAAGGGCTGAGTATCCAAATCTTCATTTTGAACTTTTCTGGGGGTGAGCAAGAACGGCACTGACAAAACTGTATTCGGAGTCACCATGGAGTCTCCGGAAAAATTCAGGCATTCGAGCTCCCTGAATTTATCGGCTGGTTCATTTCACGGTTGAGTCAGCGCCGTTGGAGAAGCCGGCGGTTTCCGTGAAATTGCCGCGGCAGTGCGTGTTGTCACCCTGCACGTAATAATTCTCCAGCAGGGTCGCCATATTCCGACATCAAATCGCTCTCCTGCTCATCAGGGGTAGCGTCGACTTGGTGGCCCTGTCACTCTGGGCCCGGCTTTGTTAAACAAAAAACACAAGTTCGACGTATTTAAACTTATTCCCGCCTTATTTTACCTTCTCAGATTTCCTGACCGTGTAATTAGTTTTCCTCAGGATTGATGAATGACTCCAGTTGCCACGAACCTCGTCCTTTTTATCTTCTGGATTCTCTTTTTCAAAAAAGCCCATGGAAGGTACTAATATAGTTAACCGGATTGTCTCAAATTTTCATACTATGACTACTATAACAAATGTTGCTATACTAACCATTTCTCTCTCCTTTTTCTGGATAATTTGGATCCTGTAACTCTTGATTACGCAAGTGTTTTAGGCACATATTTGTTGTCATTGCACTCTTTCTCAAGTGAGTCAGCCACACGTATCACACAATCGTGTTGCGTTCGGGCTTTTTTTGGGGTCCTGTTCCATTACTTAACCGCTGCAACACTTGTGAGGCTACCATTCGCGGTGTTTTAGAACCTTAGCTCCAATTGTGTTTTATCTATAAGAAGAAAGGAACCAAGAGTCTTGTCTAACATTTTCACACAGGGGGAAAAATCTGGAAAGGTTAAAAAAGGACGCTGAGTACAGTTTTAAAGATATGTTATGACAGTAAGTTTGCAGCGTTGTAAACATAGATGAGCGTTCCCAGAGTTTCACCATCAAAAAAGCGTTCATTATCATCGGAGCCTTGAAAATTCGCATGCTTCTGAACCAAGAGTCTTGCCGAACATTTTCACACTGGAAAAAATCGGAAAATTTTGAAAAAATGACGGAGGTTAGTTTAAAAAATAAATCATATGACACTAAATCTGCAGCGTTGCAAACATAGATGAACCTTTTTTGAGTTTTACCATCAAAAAGGCGCTCTATATCCGCGAAAACTTGAATATACGCATGTTTCTGAACTTTCTATGGTGCGCAGGAGTTACGCACCACCACAATACAGGTGAACTAGATTGCAGGCGGTCAATTGGACTCTATTTTTTCATTCATTTATTAATTCTTTTTAATTCGCGCCGAAGATGAAAAAGGAGGTCCGCTCTATTGAAAATATATCATAAATATGAATAACATGAGTAACAAAACACAGGTCTCTGTTTTGTAGCGGGTCCGCTGGGACCGCTCTTTGCCGCAAGCGTGCTCGACCCGTATCAATAAGTTCAGTTCGATTATTTGCATTGTTCGTTGCGACTGTGAAAAAATCCGGCCTCGCTGACAGCCCCACATTTTCCTCGTTCTCCGTTTTCGCTGGTTTTTTTTTGTTTTGTTTTGTTTTGTTTTTCACGGCCAATCGTGTCAATGGCTCCGGCTGAAAATTCGTGTTTCCCTCTCCCACCTCTCTGACGTTGCCGCAACGGTTCTGTAGCAACTATTTAGTTACTCGAGCAACTATTTAGTTACTCGAGCAACTACTCTGAAAAAGAAAAACAGTTTGCGTATGTGAACCGAACGTTCGGTGTTCCATATATTCCCAAATACTCGGTTTTACGAACTGAACTTTCGGTTCGTGTAACTGAACATTCCGTTCATATGACCGAACTTTGATCGTCAATTTCATTTTACCGTTGAAGTTCGGTTACACGAACCGAATGGATGGTATGACAAACCGAATTCGTTGAGATGATATGGAACACCGAACTTTGGTTCATACGACCGAACTTTTTTTCAGCGAAGAGTTGTTGCGTGCTAAAAGTAGCTAGAAAATTAAGGAATTTTTCGGTTAAAGGGCGTATGAAGCTTGCAATACTGCTAACATTGCGCAAGTTTTCATAGCATTTGCAACTGATGAATTTCATTCGCAGTCGACTTATATTTCGACATAACAGTGAGGAAAAACTTGGTTTAGGTCCGCAAGCTTTTGGATATATTTCTTGTGATTGCAGAACTATGTTGCAAACTTTTAGCAGCATCGGAAGCCTTATACACCCTTTAGACGAAGAAGTCCTCATTTTGAGATGGGCGCAACAGCGCATGTATATAGAAGAGGTCCGAGATTGACTCCTAACTTTACGATCTAACAATGGAATTAGAAAAACTTGTGAGCTACCCGCTTCCAAAATGGGCTACATCTCGCAATTCGGAACTGCAGTGGCTCATGCGTGAAAACACTAATGTGCATAGGGGAAGTAATGATACATGTGTTGTTCGTAAACGAAGCTAGAAATTGTAGTTCCTAATTGCAAAATGCAGTTCAAATTATACCACTACAAAGATACAAACTGGTGCAAATGAGTCATCCCGTTTTCACAACTCCACTTGAAACTGAAAATGGTCGCCGCACCGTTTTGCTACCTAGTTCTTCGAGAAAGAGAAACGAACGAAAAAAGTATTTCTACTCATGAAGAGCCAGCCTTGGAAAAAAGAAGAGTAAAGTTATCAGATAAATGGAGTTCGTTTTTTTGTGTGCGCTTTTAAGTGAAGTGCTGCGACAAATGAGTGCAGCAATTTTGAATCCAGCGTAAAGTTGTGAAACAGGTTTCGTTACCGTGTACTTTTTGAGGCAAGAATCTCAAAATTAATTACGCGAATTTTTTTGCATACGAAATGTTAAGTTATATGAATATTATGTACCCTCTGTACTTTCCCATTATGCTCATTGTGATTTTTGAGCCATTTTCCCTCCTTTTTGCTCCCGTAAAAGTTTGCGATTGACACTTGTTTTTCGTGAGAAAATCAGGAAATTCTCTGCAAAACGGCAAGCGTGACTTCTCCCCCATTCATTTCCTCGTTATATTCTCGTGATATTGTTTATTTTTGTTTTTCCGTTTGTTACGCTGCCCGCTCACAATACGTGCCATTGACAATTTTTCATGGAGGTCCGATTTTTTAATTAGCGCTGCCCGCCGAAACATCTTCGCAATGCTTATCATTTATTCAGCTCCTGGTTTAATTAGTTCCAGTCCAACTAAACGCCATTTCAATGCTCGAAATAATATCAATAAAAACTGTTCACTTCTCTATTTTGCACTCCTATCTGAGTCTTTGTTCTGCTCATCCACTTGCGCCATATATTTCGATGAGTTAGATTGCATTAACTCGACCAGCCTACATCAATATGAAGAAAATTAAAAATACCATCAGCCCGACTCTGTAACTTATCGCAAATGAAGGGATCACGTCGGCAAGGCACCGTTATTAACAGAGGGTCAATCTAAAAACTGAGAATTAAATTATCATTATTTTCATTGAAATGACAATGCTTTATAGGTGAAACGCCAGACGTAATTAATGAATCAACGAAGAGAATTTGCAGATGTCTTAAATTTTGTAAATTTTATCTTTAAAATGATACGCTAAGAAAACCGAGTACGAGTATATCCTTAGTTTCTAAATTGGACAATTATTGGAGAATATATTACAAAATATCATAAGCTGCTAAAATAAATGTATTTAAATGGAAAAGGCCGCCAGATGATGTCACAAGGCGGCAATTTTTCTCACTTTAGAAAACATTTTTCTCAAATTTTCCATGTCCGAAAAAAAGTGTGAAAAATGCTGCGAACCCACTTCATTAGGCACTCTCAGATGAAGCAGTAACATTTTTGTGTGCAAATTCTCCATTTGTGACATTTCACAGACCCGGACCAAATATCTCTTTTCAAAAATGGTCAAGTGACATCAGAGCAAGAATCATACTACATATTGAAAATTTGCTTCATTTGATTTCGAAATTACAAATGCCGTTAAAAATTATCTGATAAAAATTTTAACCTCACAATACAATTTAAAACCTCGTCTTTTATTTGGGTCGGATTCTCTACCTAAAAGTTGGCACACGGTTTTTTATAGTTTGGTGGTTTTTTTTCTTAAAATCAAAAACACATATTTGAGCAGAAACTGCAACTTGAAAAATGTATACTTTGCTGCTTCCTTCCTTTTTACGTTTCCGTGCACATATGTGCAGTACGTAAAACGTAAACGTAAATACGTACGTAAACGTAATAGTTCCACAATTCGACAGTAGTTGGGTTCCACTAATTAATCGATAAAATTGCTCCTCGTTGAGTTTGCACTGCTCTTGAGCGTATTTACGTTGAACGGGCAATAATTTTTCCGGCAGCACTAATGCTTTACCCTCTGTTTTTAAATAGAGTCATCCCCTTTTTGGCACTGTTTGCCTTATTTATCGACCACCCTATTATAATTAATTTAGTTGTAAAAGTACCCATTATCTGCTCCGCTGCACAAATTCCCCTCTTGTAGGATAATTATACTTCGTGTCCTCCTTAGTTTGAGGACAACAGGACATTTTAATGATAATAGAAGGCTTTGCAAGATTTTCTTTCATTTCATGTGACGTCTTTGAATTTTCCTCGTGTATATTTTGGCTCCAACTCTGCTTATACTGGCTGCTCATTTCCTAATCTTCTTTTTATTTTTGTCCTCTGTGTCGGGATTTTTTCATGGCGTAATTGTATAAAAAATAAGAAAAATGACCTCTTATCATACTTTATACCGTGCAACTTATCATAAAATATAAGCGTAGTTAAATAGTTCACACGGCAAAATGCGCCTTAAAAAAAATCATGTTTTGGCAACTGATTGTAAACTTTTACAAAATACATATTTTATTTCCAATATTTGCTCCTAGTAATATTTCTTGTTGCTTATTGAACATACTTTTTTTTCTAAAAAAAAAATAAAAATGTCTCTTAAATATTAGGTTTGGTGGCGAGAATCTACTAAAACTATTGGATATAGTTGGACCTCTGACCATGAAAAAGCGTTACCGTACTTTGAGGTGAGGGGAGATTCGAGTCAAGGAGATGCAATACGATTTTTCACGAGGCTGGGAGGGGACCTAAAACTCGCAATCGGTGCAATATACATACATAATGAATCTGCGTTAGAAAATTAAAAATTAAAACTACTTTTAATCTAACAAAACTTCTTGCAGATGAAAAGGTCTACAAACGTTGACGCAATTTATCAGGGGGGTCCGATGTAAAGAGAAGGTAATAAATGGATGAAAAATGCGTGAAAATTAAAGCAGAAAAAGAGCGTTGCGACGGAGTTCATAGGTGCCATTTATACACCTAAATTTTAGCCATCTTAACAGATTCCTCAGTTTTATCAATAAAACAAAAGAGTAAAATATATTAAAGCATGGGTTCAGTAAGAGGAAAAATGAATAAAAAGCACAGCCAAACCTGCAGAGTGTTTTGAGAAAGGACATTTTATTGACTTTAAAAGTTTTTGTCGTGTATCTTTTATTTTAAGCCTTGTTAAGCTCATTTTTCAATGTATTTATTTCGCACTCTAACGCTGAATTTGGATATTAAGATATCTATTCACAATATTTTTAAATCAAATTTTAACTTTCAATGATAGAGGTCATTTTTATCCAGGCTATTTTGATGGGGGAGCAATGGAGTGTGGACCAAGAATTTAAAGCCCTGGCCAAGCCCGGTTCATTAGACGCTTAAATCGGGTTAAAACGACTAACGATGAATTAATCTACATTAAAGGTGTATTTCTGTCACAAAGAGGCGTAAATTGGGCGTTCAAAGGATCGCACGGCCAAATCGGCATGCTAATTTTCGAAAATAAACAAAACGAGTCGAGGAGGGAAGGAGGGGTAGATCTGAAGGGAGGCGGGCGAAGGGAGGGCGGCAGAGCGACGAATGGCGTTAGAACGCGGATTTTAATCGAAAATACAAGTTAAAAAAGGCAATTATACTCCACTCACGTTCGGGCGAAAGGAGGAAGCCAATCGCCGTAAATAATTCACCGCAGCACGACTCGCGCTTTGCGTTGCGTTGCTCAACCCGAGAAAACCGGCCCCCGCCCCCGGCCCCGACGAAATCTTGAACCCCTCCGACTTGACTATTTTGTTTATCCATCACTTAAAAACAAATTAAAGCGAACCGATATTCTCAAAAGAATAATGAATTCGGGATTTATTCCCGTTTTGAATTTTATAGACCAATTCATCGAGCTTGAAAGGTTCTTAAAGAAACAAGCAGTAATGTAATAAATCAGCTTGTTTCAAACTTTCCTCGACTCGCAACGATTCTTCGCCAACTTTCCAACAGTTGCTCCGATCACGGCTTTTTAATCGTTCAACCTCGTCGGATTCCGTTACGTCTTCGAACGCAGATCTCCAGCATTGCATGTATTCAATGTATGCATGAATTTAACTTTGTGTTACATGTATTTCCCTCAAATTGCTGCGTAAGAAACATCACTCAGACGCAAAATTTCACTTTAAGAACGCTTAATTACGATGATAAGATTTATATATGATAAAATTTATTTTAATCGAGGACGTTTTGCTAAAATTTTTGGTGCACTTTACTTTCAGGTATAGACTAGATCTAGTGGATAAAATACAAGCTTACGATCAATGAAATTCCTTTTTAGCCGAAGAAAAAATAATTTTCGAAGCAATATGACGTGATAAACGCGTGAACCCTGCTCTAATTTGATATTCAAGTCGGGATAACTAGCGACTCTTTGGTTTTAGCTTATTGTTAGACTTATCAGTAGTATAGTTTTCAGTGTTCTAAAATTTCATCAAATCTAATTACTCGTAAGAGAAAACAACACGCTAATTCCTTGCAAAATTGTGGTGCCTGCAATGCAATCCCAATTTTGCACAAGCACACGGTTACATTACATTGTGTCGGTGTAAATTAAATCGCCTTCATCTGACGAGATAGGCAAAACGAGCTCCCAGGAGCACGAATAGTGGTATCTCATACCAGTGAATAGCAACAGTATGAAATATAGGGATGTTGGAGTTTTTTAGCCAACGTGCGTTAGAGGTTCAGTTTCAGCTTAAAGCTGATATCTCAATACAGAGGGAAAAAGCTCACATACAAGCACAATTTTCCCTCAAAGAGATAAGCTGTTTGGAGCAACACTAGTCACGTCGTTACGTACGTTATTTAATATAATATAATTAAAAAAATTCCATCCGGACAAAGAATATCACTTGATCTACTTGGATAACTCGATTTTTCCCATCACGTATACACACATAAGAGTCGCTCTCCCAGCGCTCTCCGGCGCTCTGCGACGCCTAAACGCCACAAAACTCTATCCTCCCACAGATTATCAGGGAGTTGGCCCTTCCGCATCTCATCCATAACCCCCTGTCGCCAACCTTTCACGGGGCGTCCCCTTCGTCTCCTCCCAGGAGGAACCCAATCAAGCATCTTTTTTGGCAGCCTCTCTTCCGTCATCCTATTGACATGACCGTACCAGACAAGCTGTTTGGTCATGACGTCGAACACGATGTCATTTTTGACTTCCATGATATGACGTACTCTCATTACGGACCCGATCTCTCCTAGAAATTCCTGCTGACCTTCTCCAGAAATCCATCTCCGTTGCTCTCAGCATATCCTGCGTCCGTTTCTTCAGCTGCCAAGCTTCACATCCGTATGTTAATATACTTTTAACCACAGCGTGGCATATCCTCCTCTTGTTATCTTTGGAAATCCGCTGATCCCAGAGGATTCCATTTAACATCGCTATGGCCTTCCTTGCTAAGGTGTTCCTTTCCTTTATAGCTTGATCCGTCCTTCCATCCTGGGTCAACCGCACTCCCAAGTATTTCCCATCACGTATACACATCTATGAAATTTAGTATATGGAGTTTCATTCAAAAACTCCGTCGATGTGGAAACATCATTTTGCTTTATAATATAGCTGTCGTTCATAATTTTACCTTTCTTGTTACGTTTATACTTATTTTTCAGTTGAACCGAACGTTCAAACATACAAACTCAAGCCAAATCCGTATCCCAAATCAATAGGTCCTTCTTTAAAAGACCTAATATAATAGGTAGGCCCATATTCTTACATAAAGCCCATACATCCTCATCCACATGAAAGAAAAAGAAACGCTCGTAAAATAACTGTGAAAACAATTTTTCGACCAGCCAATGCCGTTTCCTATGTGCTATCGTAGCAAATTGTAATAAATCTGTTCGAAAATTAAGTTACCCAAAAGAGGGTAGCTGATTAGTTTTTTGGAAGCTGTATGAAGAGTTAGAATATGCCGCAGTAAATTAAAACAGGTTGCAGCAAGGGTCAAAGAGTAAGAAGCCAAGGTTTTTCAGCAGAGGGGGGAGGAGGGGAGGGAGGGGTTGGGTGCCGGGGATGCGACCCCGTTGGAACAGGTTGTTGTGAATTGGGATAATTTTTTGAGTGGCGAATTCGAGAGCGCGTGCTATGTCGAGAGGGGATAAAAGATGATCAAACATATCGGGGGATGGATGAGCCTCCTCCCAGTGGGAGGCGCGCTCCAAGACAGCTGATCACGGCCGCGATGAGCCAAGTAAGAGCCAAGTTTCGCTTTTCGCTAGGGTAGTTGCTAGTTGCGTGCAGTGCATTGTACTCCGGCGCTGCCAATTCTCAAGAAAAAAACTTAATTCCTTACGCGAATGGGTACAATATCTTCGTTATATTATTCGGAAATATATAAATGAACTCAAACTGAATCTGAAATGAACTGAATTTTTACGTCAAATTAGAGCAAATTTTGATAAAAAATTTCAACATAACTTTTTATAACTAGTCGATGCATGTCCTAACTTAATCGAGGATCAGCCAAGAGTGTGTAATCAAATTTTTATAAAACGTTGACAAAATTCATCGACAGTTCTTCAAACTAAGCTATAATTACAGTGAACCTTTCAAAATTAGATACATTTTCACCAAACTTTGACCTCCTACACTAATGTTTTTTCATGATCAATCAGATTTTATAAGCCATGATCAAAACTCATGAGAATTCATAAAAATTTATCAATAATCAAACAATTACCATGCGTACATAGTATATACCAACCATGAATTTATCAAACCACCAGTTTGTCATAAGATATCATATTAAAGCAAAATTTCAATGAATTTTCGTTTAACTGAACCTAATTTGTATCAAATTATGCTTCTACTCCAAAAAAATTAAGCGATTGGAACCATTACATTAAGGGAAGTTTTACAAAAAAATTCAGGCACGAAATTTCCAGAAAAGGTAAAATCTGGAGCTGTGAAAGTTTGAAGTTTACGATTGAAGACGAGCGGTGTTGAGAAAAACAGTATGCAAGAAAAAACCAATTTAAAAAGCGGGTAACAAGGCTAAAATTTGACGAATAAAACTAAAACGTTTTGGCTGAAAACTCAGCCTTCCTCAGCTGGATAAAATAGTTTTTTTTTGTTGATAAAAATTTAAAATAGCAGCTAGCTTTACCTTGAGAAGCAAGAATGTTGTTATAAAAACGGTATGCACTCCCAGCATACCAGTATTATAGTTAAACCTTCCCAAACTTAATGAAAATCCATCACAGTAATTCAACTACTCAAAAATCTCTCCAATCAATAGATCGGCGTAAAATTGACAACGTGGGCCACGCACGGAAGGCGAAGTGCGAGGCAGAGAGGCAAACTAATTTGTTATGTGATACATGGGCGGCCGAGCAGGACCAGCTACATCTCCTGCGTCATACAAATGCTAATTTGACTTTGTTACTACTATTATTACGATTACCATTACTTTTCAAGGGGTGATCTCTACCGATCAATTATTCACTTACACATCTGCTGTTCTTCGTTCCTCCGCGTCCCGCCCTCTGTCCCGCTTGCGGGCGAACCCGAGGCTCATTTTTTCCTGGCGCCCTTTTTGGGGCCCTCTCACTAGCGCCCACCGCCTACCGCCCACCGCCCACCGCCCACCGCCCACCGGCGGTTTGGTCCACTTGACTCAAGGAGGCCGCGGAAGTGGCTGCAGGTGAATGTGAGGCATGAGATCACCTGAACGGTAAAAGAATATAGACTGACTTAGTGGCTACATCATTTTATCGATATACGGCATATCGATTTCGATAGTTGCGATTTTCGACTTATTGATTTGCGATAGTTTTACCCAAAACAATAATCTCATGTCGAAATTCTATGTAAAGTTAATTATTTTAATTTATCACAATTTTTTAATTGACAAATCATGACTTAGGTAATTAGCAAATACGAGAAGTTTCGATTGTACTTATAATAAGCACTTAGACGCATTTTACCACCCGCGAATTCGACAAGTTTATGTGTTTGTTTATGGTGGAACCATTGAGCTTCGAAGTTATTTTAATGTTTGTGAGTGTATTTTTTTTTTTTTTTTTTTTGTTAAACTGCTTGACAGACGATACTGCGTCATCAACGGCATTGATGATTATTGACGGTAAAACCAGGGGAACACACATTTTCATTGCAGCGGCCAAAATCCCCGCCCGCTTTAATTTGTAAGGAAAATTTTTAGGCATTTCCGTCAGTAATTTTCAGAAAATTCGCGAGGAGCCACACAACATATTATCTTTTATCGGAAATGAAACCTTTTCTGAAATTACCTAACTTTGATTCATACAGCTGGCTAGTCTTTTACCAATACATTTTTAATTTTGCTACACGGGTTGAGAACGAGTTTGAGAAATGCTTTGAAAAGTTCCGCTTTTTTATTTTATTTTTGATTTGCAGCTTTTACTCAAATTCGGCTGTTTTTTCCTACGTTTGTTTTTGCTGGATTTGATTGCTTGAACCAAGTTTCAGTTTCCATGACCAAAAACGTTGGCAAGCTGAACTGAGAACTTTGTTAAGCCGTATGAATCGAAGCTCACCTGTTTTGCCCAAAGTTTTCTCCTAAAGGCTCACATTGATATTGCTGCTGCTGCCTGTGCACACAGATCAACTTCTATTGTGTTGAGAAAGGCTTTAGTATGCGAAGAAACGAGATAACGTGCTTTCGCATCAAGAAGGAAGTTGAAAATAGCAGAGCTCAACTAATTTGCATTTATGAAAACAATCCTGTAACATGTGAAAAGGGAGGAAAAAACAGATCCATCCAAACTATGACAGAAAAATGAAGAAACGCAACGGAAAGCAAATCGAACAAGTGCATACTGACTACATTCAGTGTGTCGATTACAGGTTTGATTCACAAAGAGATGATAAAGCACCATAGTGTCGATAACGAGGTCTACAATAGCCGAGCTCATCGGATTCACACTTGTGAAAACAGTTCTGCAACATATGACAGAGGAAAAAAACCGATTTATCCAAACTGTGACAGAAAAATGAAAGAGACGCAATCGAAAACAAATCGTACAATGCGGCCGAAGCAGCGACCATCGTTCATCGGGACCGGGACAGAGAACAATGACGTAATCAGAGTTCGTCGGCGGGTGCGAGACCGGCAATGCCCACTTGAGGAGTGAACTTTAATTACCGCCCCATAAAAGAGGGCGCATAATTAGAAGTATCCGAATCCGGACTCCGGATCCGCGAGGGGGAGGAAAAAACAACGAGGGTCATTTTTGGGGCCGCCGATCAAGTGATCAAGTGACATCGGCGAGGCAGGTCGGGCGTCACCCCTAAACGCCGCGCTGCGATACCTCCGTAAAGAGGAAGCCTCCAGGGGGCAAGAATGAGGTGATTTCCGACCAAAGTGTTTTCGAGAGGCCCTTCATCCATAAGTTCCCTCATTTTACCATATTTTTCTTTTGATCCTCTCGGCTCCTCGATGACGAAGTGCTATCTTATCGTCGAGGGTGTTTTTATGTGTGAGGGAATTTGCTGACAACAAATGTGTTTTGACAGAGATTGTATACGATGGTAATTAACGGCGTTAAATAGCAATTGAGGAGTTCTTCGGAACAACATGCAATGCTGCTAAGATTGTGCGATTTTTTATACAGGGTGGGCGTAAAGTAACTGAAAAGTGTTTATAACTTTTGAACAATTTGAATAACTTTTTGGCCATTTGAAAATCTCGAGTTGCTCCCCCTGGGAGGCTCCCTTGGGGGCCCCATTAATGAACCCCCTAAAAAAATCAGCCCCTTGCCACAATGAGCAATGGTCCAAACCGGAACCCTTCATCTCATTTTGTTCAAAAGTTATATAGACAATTTTCAGTTACTTTACGCCCACCCTGAATACAATATGCGGCGAACCAAGTTACACATATATGCTAATTATGTTCACAGAACATTATATCAAAACTGCACAATCTTAGCAGCATTGCAAGTCATACACGCCCTTGTTCCAAAGAACTCCACAATTAGTCGCATTCTTTACCAGGAACTGTGGAGATGATTTGGAGAGAAATAAGGATAGAGGCTACTAGTAGTATCCTGACTATGTAAAGTGCATGTGCTGTGCATGGCCCCTTAAAATTCTGGTGACCTGCTTCACAAGTATGGCAGAGTTAACTATGTGTAAGTGTACGAGTTGAAATGACGCTTTTATTAGCAATCATCTAATAAAGGCAACTTTGGATCAAATAAACTAAATTATGCGATATAAGATGCATTTTTTCTGGCTCATATTAGAAGCACCACATGAGTAATTAGATAGGTTTTCTTTTAGATCAACTAGAAAAAGTGATTTTGCAACTCAAAATTTAGCCTACGTACGGCCAGAAATATGGTGACTATCACAACATTTTTATACGTGTATCTTTATTGTTCAGAGAAGAGTTATTGTAAGTTCAAAACCTTCTTAACTTGTTCCTATTCATTGTAACAAGCAGCGCATTCTTTCACTGAAAAAAAGTGAAGTTGATTAACATTCTAGATGTAAAAAAGTGTGCGAGAACTTACAAAATGCTGAATTAACTGCTAAATCAGTTACTTCAGTAATGTAAAGATGTAAAATTAACTGCCGAAGTGGGTAATTTAGCATTTTGTGAGTTCTCGCACACTTTTTTTACATTCGGAATGCTAAATCGACTTCACTTTTTTTTCGGTGTTTTGTATAAATTCTGGTTACTTGCTAATGAAATTTTCTGTGTCAGCTACCAGTGGATGTAGAGTATTTTTAATCGAAGATGAAGTTACTCGCAGGGAAACTCACGCCGGTCGGCGCGGTCTTGGTCTGACACATTACGTAGTTTGACGATGTTATTTTCTAACTAGACGGAACGATACCGTACCGTGCTTGTGGTAAAATTAACGTACATGCGATTACGTATGTAAGTAAGTACGTGACGTACTTGCCTGATCACCTGTGTAATATGTTCAACGTAACTGTTAATTACGTAAAATATGACAATAAGACAATGCACTGCTGAGAACGCCAATTTACCAGTCTAACTAATAGCTATGCATTCATAAAATGAAATCAATTAAGTATAATCTCAAATGTTTTCTCCACCAAAGCAATTATGGAAACTTCTCTTACGCGGGCAAGTCCACGGACGGATGTTTGCAGTGCAAAAAATCGACTTTTTAAAATTTTAAGCTATTGCCAGAAACGCGTTTACGCAATGGGCCTGTTGCATGCAAGAGATACAGCCGCGCGAATAGACTTTATAGAGGTTAAATGACACGAAAATTACGATTGTCACATTGAAAAAGTCTGAAACACACTCCTTACTGCGCAATTTGCGTTGTTAGGAGCGCGCTTTTTCAAATTTCCCGCGTCTGGGGGCAGTTTTCTAATCACCGGAAACGAGCAAACGGCGGGCTCGGTGATTTCCGGAAGATGCCGAGTCGTTGTTGTTGTTGTTGTTGTTGTTATTTTTTCCTTCAGTTTGTTCACAAACCCAACGTGATCTCTTATAGTGGTCCATATACGCTTTATGCGGTCACCAAATCGATCAACTTTTAAATATCCAACGCAATCCTTCTACTTTTCATTTCACGATATCACGAGCTCCGATTTTTAGGTTATGTTGTCAGTTTTAGTTGACCGGAAATAGCCGCGAGTTGCCGTTAATTGTTTCCGTAAGAAAACTGCCCCCCGACGCGGGAAATTTGAAAAAGCGCGCTTCGAACAACGCAAATTGCGCAGTAAGGAATGTATTTCAGACTTTTTTAATGTGACCATCGTTATTTTCATGTCATTTAACCTCTGAAAGGTCTATTCGCACGGCTGTATCTCTTGCATGCAACAGGCCCATTCGCACTTTTTGGTAACACTGTAACGATGCTATGGTTTACTCAAATTTCAAGATTTAGCATGAACAACTCGATTGCATGACGCAACACGAGCATTTTTTAAGTACGAGCGAGTAAAGCGAAGCGTAGAGTTTAAGGAAGTCAAAGCGCCTTCAATTTTTTGCATGCAACACGTACATCCCTTGAGCTCGAATAGTTGCATCTAAGCGTCGCTCTTGAGTATGAGTTTAATTTCGGATGCTTGTGATAATGGAATATCGACGATGGTTGCAAAAGCGTGTACCTCGTGCGCAGTATTTCATTTTGTAACTAGAACAGACGATACTGTACCGCGTTCGTGGTAAAATTACCGTGCACGAGATTACAAATGTATGTGTATTAAAGTGCTTGCCTGATCACGTGTGTAGCATGTGCAACTCAATTGTTACGCTCGTAATATATATAGAGCCATACTGCAACCATGGTTTTTTCAGATAATGTAATATTTTGTGCACACGTGCCAATTAACCATCTTTACTAATAACAACAATTAACCATCTTTACTAATAACAATGACTTAATAAAATGAGATAAAATGAAGTGGGATCTCAACATGTTTCTGCACCGGAACAATATTTAAAACTTCACGTAGACATCACGAAAACGTTAATCTTAGTAAAATCGTCATCCAACAATTAGCATTGGAGTCATTTGCAGCGCTTGTTCATGATAAAAACAGTAAAATTTCTCACATTAATATCTCCGCATAATTTACCCAAAAGATACGGCAGAAGCATTTTCAATCATGTAAGTGGTCAAAGTCGTAAATGCTTACCTCTATTAAAACATTGAAAAATCTATGATTACGTTGTGTGTTTCTAAAAGAAAAATAATCAAAATATTCCCTTAAAATTTTCTGTAAATATTTTAAAAGGATAGATAATAGTCATGAAGATGACAGGGAATCATTTTGGTATGTTTGTTTCTCTTTATTAAAATAATTAATAAAAAAATAAATTATGAGCAGATACTTGCAATGTCGAAATCGGAGATATAAATTTTTTAACTGAAACCATAAGAAAGTGAGTCAGCCGTAAAACATCAATTTTTTTAGTTCATGATCAGCTTTGGATCAGTGTATTTACACTCGTTTTTTGCGTGCACTGCGGGGAAAGGAACAAGCGGTCTTTGGTTACTAGTCGTAGTCGTCTCAGTAGTATATTTTATCTTTGGAATACATAATGCATGTGCTAAATGATAAAAACAATTGATAGAAAAAACAATAGCCCTTACAAATTGGAAACTTCAAGACGGAGGGATCATGAAATTCGTAAAGGTTAATTTAGAATGCAAAATTGAAAGGCTCAGTAACTAAAGCCCACTTGTTATACAAGGTCTAATGCGCGAAGCGAATCTGCGTGAATAAAACCCACAATAGGAGCGCTTTCCAGCTTGCCAAAATGTTACACTGGTAAGGGTAACACTTTGCTCCAATGGAGGGTTGAAACGTGCCTTAGCGTGAAAGTCGGCATCATTGAACCTGGAGCTCTCCTGATTAAATATCAAGTGCAGTCGCGGTGCATATAATATGTAAAATCACGGGGCGAATTTGCGGCCGTAATTTGACTAAGTGTGAAAATTCCTGTTTGATTTTCGGGAGCCCCAAATAATAGGGTTGACGCGGCTGAACAATGCCAGATGCTGAATAAATGAACTTCGGGTTTTTAACTTTTGTTTTACGTCTTGGAAGCACACGACTCTTGTCACATGATCGACTCAAGGAAACATTTTTAGCGAGTTGGTTAGCGTTTATGTATAATTTCTAAAGCTCAAAATAACAGTGTTTTTCGCTTTCTTTGATTAAAATGTGTTCGGATGATTACTTATGAAAACTTAATGAAAAAATTTGACTCCGTGATTTTACAATAACTTTGGACCGAAGCTTTTTGCTAGGACAGCCTTCAGCATGGTTGAGGTTGCTTTCAGGAGGTTTGCCAATCTGGACTCAGAATAAGGCTGTATTAAAATAAAAAGTAAAGTAATTCTTGCAATGATTCAATCAAGGTGGACTCGCTTTGTCCGTATTGTCTTAATATACGCCTCACTGGAAAAAAAAAAACACATTGGATCTAGAGTCCAGGCTCTTAAAAACATCGACAAGAAAAAATACTCTTGATTCAATCAGATTTAGCTTCAATCAAGAACCGATCCTCTTAATTTGAGCGGATCTCCTTCTGATTTAAGCTTAAATCTAATTAAATCAAGAATCCTTTTCCTTGTCAATGTTTTCAAGAGTCTGGACTCTAGATCCAATGTTTTTTTTTTTTTTCACTGCTCTAGAACGATTCCGATGGTTCTTTCCCTGATATGCTTCCATCAATGCATTTTCCTTTCTAAATCAAATATCCCACGTCAGAGGGATAATACTCAAACTTCCAGAAGTTGAAAATGCCTCAGACGTCCTTTCCACTCACATGCAGGGCTGGGAACCCGATCGGAACCCGGAACCCGGAACCCTCAGAACCCGCATGTTTATGCGGAACCGGAACCGGAACCCGAACCCGAAACTTCGGACCTTCAGAACCGGAACCGGAACCGGAACCGCCGGGGCACAATCCGAGAACAGGGTTCCTACACGGGTTCCGTATCGGTTCCGTGACAGCTGATGTTGCAGCAACGCCGGGTTTGAGACGGCCCCGTATCCAAGGAAATTGTAACAAATTTTTTATCGGTGAAAAATCAATTTAATTGAGCGAACTCATTTTAAGTGAAGTGGAATTTTAAAAAGTAAAATGGGAAGTATTAGAATTTTTTCATTCGTTCATTCTATCCCCCCTCAGAGCCAGCATCGCGCCGGACTTGCTGGAAAGTATCCTGTTGCTCCGGTATGCTTAAGTAATATCATTTTCAATTGCTTGATTCAAATTATTGTTTCTAAATTAATCATTTTTGATTGCTTTATTAAAATTGCCCAGTTTTGAACTCTCTCTCATTTTGAGTAATTTACTTTAAAATTAAATTATTTTCGCGAATACTAATACCATGGAACCCGAGTGGAACCGGTTCCGGAACCGGTTCCGGAACCGGGACCCGAATCTTCGGACCCCCGGAACCGGAACCGGAACCGGAACCCGAACCCGAATCATTGGACCATGAGAACCGGAACCGGTTCCAAAATCCATTCGGGTTCCCAGCCCTGCTCACATGTGTCGGAGGGACGGACACTATTTTCGGAACAACCGTCTATTATTTTAACATCAGCAGGGACCTTGGCGTCATCTTTCGGGCCTCGAATGTCAAAATAACCGAAACCCAATTCATCTCTGATAGGACATTTGTTTTTTCTACCCGAAAAGGCTTCACATGCACGGTAGGAAGATGTGAGATGAAAACATCCCTTGGAAAGTCAGGGTGCGTCAAGAGATCTACAAATAAAGGAGGCTCGGTCAGCTAAGGCGAGACGGTGGCCGAGGACTGTGCGAACGCGGGGATGACGCTGGTTTTAGAGCCGGGGAGGGCCTCGCGGAGATGAAGCAGGGACGAAGGCTGAAGCGGCAGGGACGGCGGCCGAAGCGGAGAATGGCTAATGGGAAAACCCTGCACAGAAAGACACCTTGCAATGATAAATCGCCCTGGAGGGCTCCAAGGGTCCACCTTCATTTTTAATACGACCAACTTAATTATATAGGTCCACGTTCTCGGCGACGAATAATTAAGAACAATATGACCGACCCGCCCCGATCCCTTCGGAATTCAACTTTCGCCCGGGCTCGCCGCCAACTTCATCTATGTCATTATTATTATTATTATTTGTTTGTGTATTTTTTCAACTTGCTAATGTGCGGCGAATGTGTAGACAAATATTTTACTCGCCCTGAAATTCGTGAAACTTTTCGAGCCCCTCCTTCCACCCCCTCGCGCTGCCCCGTGCCTAGCGGCGCCATTATTTATGCTACTTATTAACGAGCGCTTTGAAACTTCTGAGCAAATAATACGTATGCATGCCTAGTCTGTGCGGGTCAAATGATGACCGGGCCCATTAGCCTCCGCGAGGTGTTTGTTTACTAAGGGGTCGTTTCTTCAGCTCGTAAGTCATATGCTGAGTTATTGTCGCGTACTTGAGGGCTTTTCCAGCATTATAATGGGAGACGTTTTCATTTTAAACGGATTTAAATAAAATCTTTTAGCGTCTCACATCGGATCGAGTCAATGAGAGAGGTCGGACATGATTTAAAAACTTCAAAAGCCTATTTCGACGGTGTAAGTCGGCAATCACATAACTCGGTTTGCGACGTCGCAGACTTCCTGTCATACTTTATTTTTTTAACGGAAAACTACTCAACGGTAATTCTTTAAAACTGCCTTGATTTTTCTTCTCTGTGCGAAGAAAATTCTGCAAACACTTCAAGGAATGATGTCAATTTGTTCTCCTTTAAAAAAATAACATAGAGGCGAATATTTTCAAACACCGCAAACGAGATATGTGATTGCCGACTTACACCGTCGATATCTTGATTGATATGAAACTGAAGCAAGACACACATCCTGCCGAGAACAATTCATAAAAAATGAGATATTAACATTACCAGCCAAAATAATTATGAATCACCTAAAATTACTGGCTAAAAGACTGATGGGAGATGAGGCAGAGGCACATGGGTATGGCACAAGGTATCACCGATTAAGCATTTTATCAAAGAACGACGCATACCTCACGAAAGCATGGAAATTCTTTAATAGATTGCCAAATATCATAAAGGAAAACATATGTAAACCAACATTCTGTAAGCTGGCCACAAGACATTTAATAGCAAAATGCCCTTATTCAATCAATGAATTTTTAGATAAAGAATTGTGAATTCTCATTATGAGAAGAATTGTATGCGAATGTAGTCGTAATAATATTAATAACATTGAATAATTACCCTAAGGCGAATATGTAAATATGCTTATAAAAGTATATTTATTCTGAGAATGACGTTTTTGTGAAGCCAAATGTGCAAAAAACAAAAGAATAAATAAATCAAATCAAATCATATGAAATGTTGATGTTTTAAAAGTAGTTTCATTGGTTTTCTCGAAGAATTTTCTATAAGAAGCACCCCTAAAATTGAAATTGTAACGATATAAACGAAAATTTTACAGTTTTTGTGAAACATTCCATGTCCGACTTATTCCAAAGACTGGCTCCACTGTGCGTCTGTAACAACGTGTCATTTCATGTTTGCCAATTTAGGATACTGGTAATACATATCTGTGATTCTCCCCAAAATATACAGATTATGATTATCCAAGGAACGTGTTTTAAATCATCTTCCGTGTAAGCAAACGTTTCCATTGCGCTTGCATCGGTAAAGATTGCTAATAAGTCCCAAAATTTTACAATAGGCGGTAATTTCTTTTGAATTTCAAATTCATTGGCTTTACATTTTAAACTAAGCGATGTGATAAGTACTTCTCAAAATATGACAGAAAAAGGTGCTAAGAACTGCTTTTATGTTGAGACTTAACAAACTTTCATTGGACAATGGCTTAAAATCTTGAGGCGAACTTTCCCTATGGAACGGTTTGGAGTTTTCAGTGAAGAATGATCTTTAGTTTTGTCTGTATAACCGGCGTAGTTCTGTGAGGAAATCATCTCCTGTTTATCAATTTTTTTATATGACGTGCATCCACGGATGTTTCAGGAAAAAAATCAACTTTCAAAACGTTGAAAATTTTATTCTTTGAATTAGAAAGAGGATGCAGATAAGAGACATTGAAAATCTAGTCAATGTTTAGTGCACATCTCTGGCTGGTGAGTGAATTTGCGTCGCACTTGAGCGGATTTGCGTCACTTATTTAAAGAAAGATTTCATTATACAGGATGTTAAGACGCGATTACAAAATTCTGTTCGTCTTTATTTTACTTAGTAATTATGTTTCGAGATAGCGTAATAAATTTGAACCGTGTGCTTAATTTTACAGCCCCTCCCCTCTTCCCCTCCCCACGATTACCATATCATATTATCCCCACTCTTCGTCTATCTCGATCCATGAAATGCAGCTTGCTCAGTGGATATTTAAGGATGTCTCGTGACTAAAACAGCTTATTTCCCGGTGAAACTTGGTCATTTGGAGTGAATAAACCACGATCACCTCTCTCCGGAGTCCTAGCTGTTCGTCGTCGACTGCGCCTTCATTATTCTGAAATACCAAGCATGGGTCTCGTTCAGGTAACGACATACATCTTCGAGTAGCTTTTTTGAGTTCTTCTGCGCTCCCCCCTCCGCATTCTTTTAATAATTTATGTTCCTTATTTAATACGAGCCTCAACCCCCATGCATATCTATCCCTCCAATCGCTCTTATGTAGTCTAGCCGCTCAACTTCATCAAGCACGTCGATCGATTATTTTCGTTTGTCTTTGTAGACAACAAATTTATTCCAGTCTTAAATAAAGTAAGACAATTTAAAAAGGCATAACCTTGCAAATAATATTTAATTGAATAAAAAAACTTACATTTCAGCTAAAGCGGTTCAGCTGTAAGTTTCGTTACTTAATTAAATATGATTTTCAAGGTTATGGCTCTTTAAATTATTTTATTTTATTTATAATTCGCCTTGCTCATTGCAAAACTGTTTGGATTCTATTTTTAATCTATTGTATACTTTTTTATTGATAGTAATGTACATTAGCGTTGAAAATAGGCTTGTTGCATATGTCGCAAGCAAATAGTAAAACTAGGCATTTTGTCAAATGCCTAGGAAAATAGTAAAATATTCTAACTTAGATTGAAATGCTGGTTCATTTCCTAATTTTAGACAAAATAATTAATTGCTCCTGTAAGAAACAATTCTCGGTAAAAATTTGCATCACACAATAGTATTTTTAACGATTTTTAGCTCTTGAACAGACACTCATCTTAAAATTTTCAGCATGTCATAAAATACAGAATTTGTATAAAGGGAACATATAAAAATATGAGAAGGAATTGAAAAGGTAGAGACAAAAAAGACTTTGTAGGTTTAATGAGTTATTTTTCCAAAAAATATTGTAAACTCGCGAGCTCTTTGCCATACAATTACAAAATTGTGCTAAACGGTCATTTAACTATCTATGCCTAGGCATTTGACGAAATGCCTGATTTCAGTATTTGCCTGCGACACATATAAGATATGCCGTCAAGTGCATTGAATTTCCAAGGGAAAAACCATGCAAAAATCACGATGGGTTCATAAGAAAAGTCAGAAACATCTAAAACAGGAGATATTTATGTATACAATTTTAAGGGAAAGGACTGTGGCTGTCAGCTCATTCAGCTACTATGAGGCCCGTTTGGAGTAAACGCAGGGATTTTAATATTCCATTTTACTTATACTTCAATGTAGCAGAAATTTGATCTTCTGAACAACCAAGCAATGAGAGTTTTCTTTTGTTTGCTCCTTGATTTTATTTCAAATGATCCTAATAAAGTGCGAAGGAATACAATTTAAAAGTGCATAATAATTTCTGCATCGGCAAAGCTGTCGGATTCAATCCAATTTTATTGAACCTTGTCCGTTCAAAAAGATTGAACTCACAGATGTGTTAAGCCGTAAATTATTTAAGGTATTTTCTTGACTCAGTTTTGACCTGCATAGTTTTCTTATTAATAAAGTTGGTCAAATGAGTTTCAGTGAATGAGTGAAAGATTATCATAATTCTAGACCTGCCCGCTCGAAAAGTGTAAAAATAAGGTTTCCTGTCATCCTCGTTAATATCATGAAAACTAAATTGATTCCACTCTTAACCTGCTTTTTACTAAGTGAATCAATAAATCATCTAGAAATGCAGAACGAAACTAAACTAGACTCATTTTAGACGTTTTAGACGCTCGAATTTTTCTTTTAGTCCGTTACTGCGTTGGTTGTTTGCTTTAAAGTCTCGTGAAAAAAATCAAATTTCGTTGCGCAGGTTCTGTTACTTGCAACTCTTCTTGCCAATTTGGAGTGTATGACGGCTTCTGCACCTGCCTCTGCGACTGCGGGAGCTCGCTCGCGTCCGTTGGACTTCAACACTTGGGATCAGATATCTCCGAGAGGTCTTCCTACTCCTGGACCTCATGGATCGTATGGAGACTATGGATTAATGCAAATACCTAGACCTCACCCCGTCCGCATATAAAAAAAAAAAAAAAAAAAAAAAAAAAAAAAAACACCTCAACCTTCAATACTATAAAAGAGGACCCAGCCTCAGAGTGCTCGCTCAACCAAGGCATGAGTGATGACTTTCAAGAGCGAGTACGAGTCTTGGAATCGTCACCTTCCAGGCAAAGTATCACAAGCGCCATGCGACGTTTAAAAATTTCCGCCGCCATTTTATTTTTTTACAGAGAAATTGTTCAACGAAGCTGTCCGAAAATTTCACTGAATTTTCGTTGTGCTGCCGATAAAATTTAGTGAAATTTCCAAACAGATTCAACCAACAATTTCTCAGTAAAGAAATAAAATGGCGGCGGAAATTTTTAAACGTCGCATGGCGCTTGTGATACTTTGCCTGGATGGTGACAAAATGGAGACGCCGTCGCTGGATCCTTCTCTCTCATCGAAGCTGACGTCAGCCTACGTCGTTGATCGAAATTCGACCGGAACATGCAGTGTTCATGAACATTTTCAAAAACATGTTTACAGCGCTTGCATTCAAATGTATTAAAAACGTCCGATAGCAATAGTCTGTCTTCCTTTTCCTATGCTCGTCTAGCACCTTTCCTAAAAGCGTACAGGTGCGTCGTAACTGTGTATTTATTTCCGCACCTAGATTACATCTTCTATTATTTCTCAAACTTTTATTACAGTTAACTCGATTGCGTATGCAACAAGAATATTTGGACTAAATTTTTCAATAAGGAGCTATTATTCTTCGTTCATTTTGAAAACAAAATAGGTGTCATTACTTTCTCCATAAGTGTTATCATTTACGAGTTCGTAAAGTAGTTCCTCGCAGAAGAAATTAATCGGTTTGTTGAGCAAAATTAGTTAAGGCTGTTAAAGAACGAGGCACGGTCGTGATTCAGGAAGCCAGATTGCCTACAATTATTTGTCTATGCAATGCGGACATCCCTTGAGCTCGAATAGTCGCATGCAGGCTTCACTTACAATTAGTTGACATAAACGAATATTTTACTTCATTGCACTGTTTGAAATAAAATGTGAATGGCGCTGCCAGATTCATGGTGGGTTGGGCAGTATGACGCAGCTTTTCCTCTTTTTCCTCCTATTCGATCGACCGTAAAAAAACCAAATTAATCGAGACAGTGAGCGAACTCTCTATCCTACAGCATCAAAGATGAAGCGTTTTGACTTGACACTTGAAAAAATAAGAAAAAATAAATAAATAGGTGTTTCGAATAAATACAATGAATTAAGTAGAATCTGCTTTCTGTGGTAGACAAGTACTCGTCTGATTTTACATTCGCTGATCTGATTTTTTTTGCAAATTACACATTGCATCTAAGTTTATTTCGTAAAATGATTTTTAATAATGTATGCAAGTATCATATTAAATTGAACGATGTATAAGCACTAAAAAGTGCCGTATGGTGCGATTTGCAGAGACTTTATCAGTAATATTTTGCAAAATTAACAGATGCGCAACTGTCCATAGAAACGTTACACTAAAATTGTGTGCAAAAATGTTTTTCCTTGTAAAATGTATAGTGTCAAAGACGAATTTTACACCTCATCGCAAAACTGGAAAAACCGTCGAGTTTCTAGAGAGACAAAATAATCTCACAGCCAGTACTTTACTTTCCACGACGATCAATTTTGTACACCAGAAATGGACAATTTTTCTGTTTCCTCTTCGGGTTTTGTCTCGAGTAACTTTCGACCTGACAAGATGTCAGAAGTCAGGGCCGTTTCCTCGCTTAACTCCCTCCATCGTAGTTTGTCGCAAATCAAGACGGGAAGTTAACGGGGAATAGGCAGACAACTAAAACAGGAGACAATTGGTCGTATTTCTATCAAACGGAACTATGTGCATAATGACGTGAGCCCTGATATGCACGTATTCTTATGGGTCTCAGGGCTCATGTCTTAATGCACATAGTTCCGTTTGATAGAAATACGTCCAATTAGGAGACGGTAGTCGGACGTGACGGATGGGACAGAAGCATGTCGAAAAACTCAATTTAAATCGTGAGAAAAGTCTTGATTCCGACGCAAGACTTGAATACTCAAGTTGGAGAGGAAAGCGCGGGGCCTTGGCGCAAATCTGGACAGGGAAGAAGACTGCACCCGCCATTTTGAAAATATTTAATGACGGAGAAACACCACCGTTCGAATGTCGATCTGGATCCGGGAAGAATGGTTGTAACCATCCTTAGAGTCCTTCGGGGACCGGGCACGTGATGCAAGCGCTCAAAATGTGAATACCGCGGCGTCGGGCCAAGAATTTCCACACTGTGAAGGAGAGGAAAATTCGCCTCCGTTCGGCGGTGGAGGATTCGCCTCACAATTTGAGACTTTTAAATATTTAACATCTCGATTTAAATTCTATTTACGTCAAGTTTGGAAGTTTATTCAAATGGAGCCCGAGAAGAAGTTCGAGATCATCAAAACAATGTGCACACACCGAAAAAAATTAGCATATTGATTCACATTCTGGTTGTTAAAAAAGTGCGTGACGATCTCGAAACGTTTGCCTCTACAGCCTCTACGTTTATCGTAACATCTTGATCCTCGGGACGTGAAACTAGCAGCATAGGGATAGTTGATTCGAAGTTATAAGGTTGTCACACATTTTTTTAACAACTAGGATGAATGTGATTAATAAGATGAAAAAAAATTAAACGGGCGAAAAGATAAGTTTGCTTATGTAATGACCGGTTTGACGCACATTATTTTGCTACATTTTGCGAGCAGGGTTGTTGAATTCGCTGTTTTTAAAATCAACTTGTGACGTTAAGCTGTCACTCATCAGTTGATTTTAAAAATTGTCAATATTTCCAAAGTTTTCCCCTCGAAATTTGGTGGGAGATCATGATTCTCTACAGTAATGCTTCAATGTCAACGTTTCCAATTATGTTAAAATCCGCCAAAACTTTACACTCAGAGATAAGAAAAGTTCTCTAAATTTAAAAGTCTTTTGGCAACGGTTGGAAACTTCTGTTTTTGGAGCTATTTCATTCTCATCCCTTGCAATTATCCTTATTTTGACTCTTGAGTCGTGCGCGTAACCTGATTTGTGGAAAAACAGTCCGTATTTGATAAACTTAAACCGATGAGCTACATAACAGGCTACATAACAATGAGCGAAATAGTAAGATGAGAGCTACTCATCACTGCGCACCAAAAAATGATGATTCCCCGTTCTCAGGATACCAATGACTTATACACTTGATGGGCTCGACCAAAATCGCCTCGTGAACGCGTTAGTGCGTTTTACAGCACTTACGGCTGTCTTGCCTAACACTAGCCTGGCATGAAAAAGAAAAATACCCTTTCTATGTAATTGAAATGAAATTGGTCGATTTAATCATCCAAACGATTTCTAGGAGGCTTTCGGATGATCAGTTGCAATTTGACAAAGGACGGAGGCTTCTTTCAATAAAATTGTCCAATCAGACGTTTCTGAGCCCATTTTCTCAAAACTTCATTTTTGCTCTTACATACGGCTCTCTTCGCTATCGCGGCAGCGCAGCACTTCCAATTCCTTGAGGTAGTACCGAAATTCGAAATTTTTGTGATTATCCTAAATTTTCCCCGGAACTTTTGTGATTATCCTGAATTTTCCCCGGAACTTTTGAAATTCCCGAAATGCTCCAGATCTTTTGCATTTTCCGGAACTTTCTCGGACCTCTTGGAAAAATCTAAAACGAATCCCGGAACTTTAGACGGTCTTTAAGTGGGAGAAATCGGAACGAAAAAGTTTCGAATCCCGGAACTTTTGATGGTCTTGGAGTAGGAGAAATCGGAACGAAAAAGTTTCGAATCCCGGAACTTTTGACGGTCTTGGAGTGGGAGAAATCGGAAAAAAAAGTTTCGAATTCCGGAACTTTTGACGGACATGGAATGGGAGCCCTGCGGCAGAGAAGTGCGGGTTGTTCAAAATTATCTCTATATTTGATTCAAACTCAAAGCTCGAAAACCGAAAGCTGCGCATCTGCGGCATCGGAAAACTTCAACGAGGACGAGACATGAGGCTTGCAGCGGCGACCCCTGATTCGGGGGTAGGCACCCGAAACTCGACACCAAATTGATTCATCGGGAGAGGAAGACTTGGAGGCCGGGGCCGGGGCCCTGCTTCAGCTAGGAAATGATTCGATCGGCCCCGCGCCCATATGTCCGATGAGCCCAGGGGTGGGCTTAAACATACTCTGTCTCTTACAATCAAAGGGCTCCCTGAAACGACCCCACAGATAACAATGCAACTATCAGTTTTTTAACAAGTGAGCTCCGTGCACATTAGCCTCGTCCGCCGCACGGTGGGGCGGGTCGATTGGAGAAAGCGGACTTGAGGGGGAAACTTTAAAAACTTATCTATTCGATAATCTCGGTGTAATCTACCTGATTATTTGTGGGAGGATCCATTCCGATGGAGTCGCAGAGCGCTCTAGTGCGCCGAGGTAGCGGCTTGATATGTATGTATCTCTTCGATTAAATTCAAGAGAAAAACAATGAAAACCTAGGTAAGCCAAGGCCAAATATGGTAAAAATACGCATTGACGTTTTAGGCACACCGAAAAAAAAAGTGAAGTTGATTCAACATTCTGCGAAGAAAGTGTGCGAGAACTTATAAAACGCTGAATTACCCGCTACAGCGGTTACTTTAGCAATGCCAAGATGTAAAACTAACTGCCGGGGCGGGTAATTTAGCATTTTATAAGTTCTCGCACACTCTTTTTTCATCCAAAATCAAAGTTTACTTTTTTCGGTGCAATTCAAGAGAAAAACAATAAAAACATGGGCAACTCAAGGCTGAAAATGGTAAAAACAATAGTCAGGACGTTTCAGACCATCTACATGTCCGCTCATTCTTACTTAGAAACAAGTCTAAAAATTATAATTGAAATGTTTCACTAAACTGCAAATTTTGAAGTTCATTCCGTCGCATTGTAAATTTTAAGTGGTGTTTCGTGAGGGTGTTTTTTTTTTATTATTTTTAGCTCTGCTTTTAGTTTAAAATGGGTAATTAAGTTTATGTAATGGGCCCAAAATATCCTGGTTGTGTTTTTACCATTTTTTAGCCGTGTTTCACCCCTGTTTTTAGTATTTGTTTTCCAGTACTTAATCACTGAATCGGACTATGCAGCCGTGTTTCTCTGATCACTTATTTTTTCGTCAATATAAACTGAGAAGTTTGACTATAGTTAAAATATTTCTCCCGTGTTCCCTTTAAAAAAACAACCCTTAACATTTATAATGAAACTGAATAAACTTCAATATTTGCAGTTTTAGTTAAACTTTCCATGTGCGACAAAGGTTCGTTCCACCGTGCGGCGAGATGGAGGACGAAGAGGCCCCGCTTTCAATTGGAGGGCCGAATTAATGCCATCGGTTATTACCATAAGATATCCATAAATATCCGCTGTGTTTTTTCGCGCGACGCGGCTTACACGCGTTTACACTTTTCCTTCCGTCACCCTCGCTCATTAATTTTGCATCGTCTCTTTTTACGACCGGTCCTTGAATCCTCCGCTTGTTTCTTATGGCGCAGTTTCGGCGGAAAATTTCTGAGGGACTGTCGTCAGAAAGTACTATACTGTAGTTGATACTCCAGGCCAAAATTGGATAATGCTACGTAAATCAGTTGTATCTACTTGGTCTTTTTAAAAAAGAGCAAAACTGTTGAGAGGAATAATTTGGATCAAAAGTAGAATGGAGCAGTAACGAGGCGTGAATGATCGATTATCGATAATTCCCCATTTGAAGATGTTGTTAAGAATCGATTATTAAGGTGTTCCTTGCGAACATCGTGTTTGTCGATCCTTTTCCATAGGTTTAAAAGACAGATAAATCGATAAATCGCAAAGCATGCCACACTACTGATATGGGGATGGTTTTAAAATAATTCTGCACGAGAGGTCCTGTGGAATGGAAGATTCAAATTGAAATAGCCCAGAAAGCAGCCTTGAATACATAGACCGTCTTATTTTTGACAAATCTTGCAGATTGCATGGACCGTATTATTAAACCGTGTTCAAGCTAGAGTTGCACTATGAAAATGCAGGCGTTGTATACATGCAAGGAGCTGTTGAATAGTAGAATCTACGGGACCACATCTAATAAAAAATTTCATTTTTTTTTTTTTTTTCAAAATTCTGTTTGAAGATATTTTATCGAAGTATTGCCTTGCATGCACTACTTTTTCCGGCAGATTTATTCAATTCACTTACAGCTTATCCACCACGTTGCTTTCAACGAAGGGCAAAATCCGTTAGCGGCTACAAGACTGATTGGCTACATTTGGACCGCGTTTATAGCAGAAAGGAACCAAGCCACATTAGCTAAATTTAACCGGACAATCTAATTTTTTAAAAGAGAACGTTTGTGCGGATTCCTTTGAAAATTTTAAAGAACCTATGCGTCGTACCATGCAGAAAATTCATTGTAATTTGCACAAAAATCTGCACAACCGTTTCCATGTAAATGATTAAATTGCCCGATTAAATTTGGCAATAGCTGATGTGACTTGGTATTCCTTTTTGCTTAAGGGGTCCATTTTACGTTCCCAGTATCAAGGTACTCAGTACCTTGAAGTCCAGGGGTTACCTACAAGATTTCTTAACTGGCTCCATGATCCGAATAGCAATCAAATTTTTAGAGATTATCAAAACGCACGATTAAAAGTAAGTATACCAGAATTTTAGTATACTAGCCATTAGATTTGCGGAGGAACTTAATAGCAAGATTGTCAAGCAGGCGTTGCCTGGTTTTTTTACCCGTAAGCTTAAAATTGGTGAACAGGAACGAGAAAACGGATTGCACATCCTCATACCCAATGAGCAAACAGAAAAGATGCCACGAAAGAGTAAAAAATCCATTAAAAGGCGTTCAATGGCACCACGCGCTCGCGGTAAGTTTAGGTGACACCCATTTCGTTTTTATTAACTTCTCGACTTGCGGAGACATCATCTGCCGCGACACGCTGCCGTCCCCGTCCATGATGGACCGGTGATCGATTCCCGATCGGTGAAATAAATGGATCGTCCACGGGAGAGAGAAAGAGAGAGCGGAAGGGAGCG
The DNA here is from genome assembly GCF_001854935.1 of Bemisia tabaci. Taxonomy (NCBI): domain Eukaryota; kingdom Metazoa; phylum Arthropoda; class Insecta; order Hemiptera; family Aleyrodidae; genus Bemisia; species Bemisia tabaci. The sequence goes on along the minus strand of NW_017547112.1, from coordinate 8,444,783 downwards.
GATAGAGTAAGAATGACAAATAGGTGCTGGCTCCGAGGGATGAACAAAGGATTACCCGAGCCGCTCGAGCGAGAGACCTAGAAAACAAACACCACCTTTAATTGTAAGTAGGCACTCTAGCGTGAAGTTGTCTGTCCTCCGATAACTGCTTGACTCTTTTGATTCTTTAATAATCCTTTAAAGGGTGATCGCAAGGGAGGAGATCCGATTTTAAAAAAGCGGATCCGCCCTATTAAAGGGTTGCTCGCTCGTGTCCCTGTGCCGTGTCATGCCGTCCGCGCGAGAGCATCGATTTTATTTCCGGTTTGTTTTGACTTTGAGGCGGTAACAGGTGACGTCAGTAATGGGAGAATTTCCTTGTGTCACACCAGAGTAAAGTTAGTTGAAGGCAGGTAACAAATGAAGACTTATCATAAATAACGTGCTAAGTGCCAAAAAATGGAAAACGGAGTTAGCACTGGAAATGCATGCTATGTGCCATTGACAACATAGGGTAAAGCGTGCTAAGTGCCATTGCAACGATTTGCAACGAAGTGCAATGGCACTTAGCACGCTTTAGCCTATGTTGTCAATGGCACATATAATGCATTTCCAGTGCTAACTCCGTTTTCCATTTTTTGCACTTAGCACGTTATTGATGATAAGTCTTCAAATAAGATTGTACACAATTTTTCCTCTTTATTTTGGGAAACACACGTTTTTAAGTGTTTATATTCCGCTACCGTTGAAGAGACTTTGGTTGCTATCCGCTTGTGGGTCATTGACACATATTATTCCATCGTTTTTGTTCAGTTAACATTTCGTGTTTTGGAACTGTAATGCAACGAATTGAAATTGTTCATAATTAAACTGATTTACACGAATATATTGTATTTGTACTAATTCTGTGGTAATTTTGCACCTGTTTTGTCTGTAAATATCCATTATATACCTTTAAAATATACTTTTAAAAATTTTGCAAAAAGACAAAATATCACCACCGGTATTTTTACATATTATACCTATAACTCTGGTGCAGTTTCACAGAAAGAGGGAGAAAATGAAGAACATCAGTCGACTTTAAGGTAGTTCGAAATGATAAATTTCGACCACCTTTACTCTCAGTGCAATAGCATGATTCAATTAACTTAGAGCGGATGTATTAATTCAAGATGTTTCCTTCTTTGATTGTTTTTCTTTCAACATCAAAGGCTTTCCTCTCAATTCTTTGGACTGCACTATTATAAAGCTACAATATGTTTCTAAGTTTTGTAAGTAACTTCTTTCACTATATGAAGAGATTTCATTGTTTTTCAAACATAATTTTTCTTAATTTTTTTTTTTTTTAAAAAACAAAACCAATTAGAGAACAAAATTCCGACGTAGAAGGCAGATATATGAGCTGATTTTAGTGGTTAAAACTGAGGAATTTATCTTATACATTATATTTGAAGTATCTTTAATCACTGATGAATAAATATGGAAAGAAAGAAATCATTGCATCATCAAGTCATTCGAATTGAATTGATCTACCAATTTATAGTAACAGTTTTATGTATGTTACTCCTTTGTAGATAACAAGGTGGAGAAATGGTGCTGGGTCCACGCATTTCGCACACCGCACATACAGTTCCGGGTTATTTTTTAGTGTTTTTTCTCCGCTGTAGATTGATTACTAAAATTGCAGACAAATTGATTGGCAAAAAATGAAGGGATCCTACTGGTGGAAGCGGCTGCTTGTAATGGAAAAGGGAGGTTAGTAATGAACTAACTAACGGCAACCCTTCAGTTGTAAAGTCCATCATTTTCCCCCTTATAGCCCATAGTCACCACACTTTTCCACCGATAGAATCGCACCATTTTTCCTTCGTTTATAGATTCATATACCAGTTTTAATAATCCTGCAGGTCCGGTCAGCCAAGGAACCGATGAAGGTCGGACGGACGAAGGGAAATTTTGCGTCCCTACTTTCAGGACACGCGCGGTGAAGATACGAGTGGATATTTTAAATCATTCAAAGCTCGCGAGAATCAGAGACCGGCTACATGACCCGGAAAGTAAATAAAAGGAATCAAGAAAGTTCTCGCGAGCCGGATCCGGAGCCGGGGTGAAAAATGAAACAGGAACCCCCAGCCCCTGCCCGGATTTGGCCCGGAGTCAAACTTGGAGCCAGCTTCACGTTTGCATGAACATAAACATTTGCAGGTGTAATTCAAAGTCGGTCCCGACCCCACTTAGACACAATTCGATTAGTAATGAACGCACAACGCGGATCCACCACCGTGAAAGGGGTCGCAGCGTTGCCGATCCCGCCATAATTACGCACACATTTTTTTGTAGACAAATAAGGGTGAAAAAAAGAACAAGAGGTTACCGGCGCTAATAAATTGCGATCTCGATCGGCGTGTTAAAATTTTCTGCTTATTTGATTTTCTGTATACAGTAGAGCAAGGGGTCCTCATTGATTAAGCATTTTTCAGAAGATACCCTACATATGAAAGTGAAGAAACTTTAAACTATTTTCCCTTCCAAAGATTGAGTAACGCAGGCGGTATAAACCCCAGAGAATATTATTCCGGTTTAACCATCGCTAATTGATCTGTTGGTGCGTGCATATGGTGTTCAGTCTTTTAGGCTGAAAAAAATGTGTATAAAAAATGATAAAAATCGCGAACTCACTTGCGTTATGTTAATTCCATTGGAGAATTAATATAGCGCAAAGCGAGTTCGCGATTTTTATCATTCTTTATAAAATTTTTCTTGTGACTGTCCCCTACAAAAGTTTCTATGAGAAAAAAATGTGTATTGAAAATTGAAATTGACATGTAAGTTGATAAAAACGCTTATTCAAAGAAAAAGAAAAAGAAGACCAACTCGCCTTCAATTTTCAGAGGTAAGCAAAAAACATCCTCAATGCTGCAAAGCTATCTTTTCGAGGCTTTGTGTTTTAAGTTGTTTTGACTCGCAAACAATTATGTCAAAATTTGACTACTTGATTTTGATGTTCGAGCCGTTTTCTGAGTTTTCTGAGTAATTATTATTCATTTGTAAAATACTACAAAAATATGATACAATTACCTGACATACTATATGAAATTCAATATTCATAAAAAAATAAATAAATAAAACATCTCTCAAAGGAAACAAAATTTACCAAGCGTCTGAAAACCCTTGCAGCATACACGCATCCTTCATTGTAAAGCATGCAAATAGAACATGATTTTAGACAAAGTGTCGTATTGGATGGTTACTAAGGGAGGTTCTAGGAATCCCTCAGGAATCACGACAGCATAATAAAAAAGACGATTTTTGCCAGCTTTTAGTAAAACCCAGCATAGTGGAGGTTTAGAAACTGATCCTTTGAAGAGATCATAATTATTTGCCACAGCAAAAAGTACAAGATACGGAAAAAAATGCAATCGTATTGACAACTTTAAGAACCTACCACCAGAACCATGACAAACCTACCCTAAAATTTACAAAACTCGCAATACGTTTTATTTCGTATTTTGTACTTTGTGTAGTGGTAAATCATCACTACCCCATGCAAAAACTCATTTTCAAAGTTACACTGCTGAATTTAACTCACAGGTAGCAAAAATTGCCATTTTTATGGTGCTATTATGAGGACTTCGGCTTTCGAAAACCTCCCTTACAATTAATCTAACCCCATAGGACCTACTAAGGAAAGGAGCTACTTAGCGAACGAAAACTACGAATACTGGGAAAAGAACACACTGGATCTAGAGTCCAGAGTCTTAAAAACATCGACAAGAAAAAGCACTCTTGATTCAATCAGAATCTAGCTTAAATCAAGAACCAAGCCTCTTAATTTAAGCGGATTTCGTTTTGATTCAAGCAAATATCCGATTGAATCAAGAGTATTTTTTCTTGTCAATGTTTTCAAGAGCCTGGACTCTAGATCCAATGTGTTTTTTTTTTTTTTTTTTTTTTTTTTTTTTTTTTTTTTTTTTCAAGTGCGTATTTTGTACTATATGTGTAGTGGTAAATCATCACTACCCCTCGCAAGAACTAATTTCCAAAGTTTTACTGCTTAATTTAACTCACAGTTAGCAAAAATTGCCATTTTTATGGTGCTAGTACGAAGACTTCGGCCTCCTAAAACCTCCCTTAAAAACAATCCCACCCCATAGGACCTCCTAAGGAAAGGAGCTACTTAGCGAACGAAAACTACAAACACCGGGGGAAAAAAACACATTGGATCTTGAGTCCAGACTCTTAAAAACATCGACAAGGAAAAGTACTCTTCGTCGCTTGGCTGACATAAAGGCGTAACTATACACATTGAGATGAGTCCGGAAGAGCATTGAAATATATGGAAGACAGGGCTCATTGCAGAGTGTAGTTACGCCCTTATGTCAGGTAGGCGACGTCTTGATTCAATCAGAATCTAGCTTAAATCAAGAACAAAGCCTCTTAATTTAAGCGGATTTCGTTTTGATTCAAGCAAATATCCGATTGAATCAAGAGTATTTTTTCTTGTCAATGTTTTCAAGAGTCTGGACTCTAGATCCAATGCGTTTTTTCCAGTGAATACAACCCTAAACCTGGCAACAGCGTGGGGTGAAGGACTGCCACGGTGGGCCGCCACACCAGTCGGGGCAATCAAATCGAAATTTCTTATTAGCAGCGTGGACACCGCATTGTTTGGATACGCAAATGAATGATGACACTCCTCGCAAGTGATGATCATCCAGATGCACCCTTCCATCGACGCCGCGCCCCTCCGCTCCGCCGGGGCAGAAGGGCTCCGATTTTTATTTTTTATTTTTTTAAATAAGACAGACAACGAGCCCGAATCGCCACCAGCTGCACATGTGCCGGGTTTTTATCACTCCCCCTGATATGACCATTTTTCATGAAGCCTCCTCGATTTTCCTCCGGCCCGCCCCTCGCCCTCCGCCCATCGCCTACACCTTCCTCCGCGATTTCCGCTTCGTAATTGTTTGATTTATTAGCTCCTCATTAAAAAATCACGGCCCGCTCGAGCGTCTCGTCTTGATTCGATTAAACCGCTGTAATTTTTTTCCGCTTTTGGATTTTTGTGACAACCGAATTAGGAAGGTCCTTGTTCCGAAGGGTTTGTTACACCTCGGCGCAATTAATGGAACGTACAGCGCACGCTTATGATGGCAGAAAGAAAAACGGGCCTAATTGTCTGTCATTTTGAGGTCCCATTTAAATAAGCACAAATTATTAAAATTTACAAAATCTCTTTCCATGATCTCAAACCAGTTGTCGGCCTAACCGGAGCTGGGCCGTTCTGCCGCAGTAGGGCTCTAAAAGTGACAAAAATGCCCGAAAAATGTCTCAGCTCAAATGAAGCCGACAGTGTTAACCCGAATGAAGCTTTCCGTTATAATCTCAAAACCACGCGTTTTAAAACAAACAGTGTAGTCGAGGGTTTATAAATCGGAAATACTTAACATCTCCAGCTGGATTGCCAAAAACCCTTTCTACTCGCGCGCGAAAGTTACAGCATCAGGTGAATATTTAACGGAAGTATTCAGCTCTCGATTACATCCTTCTTTTTGTTACCTGCTCTTTATCTAACCCGAAGTGTGTTTAAGGAATACTTCAAACTTTGGTCTAATATTAAACTGCTGGAGAAAGCTACACTTACGTAAATATCCAGATTTTCAGATCAGCTTAGTGATGAATAGTTATGAAAGTTCAACACTTACAACACTGGCAATCTACTTTTTTCACTGTGTAATAATTACCAATCAAAAGTTTGAGTCTTTTAAACAAGTATTCTCAAGCATTTGAAATTTTTAGGAACATAGCCAGACCACGGAGTTTTTTAGTTAATAATTCAATCTTCGCCTATCTGCTTATTTTTTGTTCATATCCAATCATATCATCAACTTGTTGATTATTTACTGTTTATATTTTAACTAGCAACCAACCCGTGCTTCGCACGGTGATAAACCGTCATTAATGAAATTACACCATGTTATAACAATAACTTTTGTATTAATATATTTTACTATACCTATTATGCCCATATTTATATTTTTTAATATAATTATTCAGAAGCTACAAAATATTTTTACATATAGGGGCTGTTGTTGTACCCATCAGCAAAAACAAAAAACATGTTTGCGAGTATCAATTTTGTAAATATGGTAGTAATTTATAGACCCAGCAGTCTTGAAATTAAAAAATAAATAACTGTTGTAAGAAGATGTATTTATTAATTTCAATAAATAAAAAAAGGCAAATTTTGAGATGTTGCTCTACACTAAAAACATTAAATGAAAAATCATACAAAAGAATAAACTTAAAAAATATAAAATCATGAGTGTAACAGACATTTTGAGATCTTGCGCTAGACCTAAAAAAGTAGTTAAGTAATTTATTTTAATTGAATAGCAACTTGAATTGACAATAAATTTTGAAAGAAGATATAACATGCTCTGAAATTTTGGAAATTGGAATTGGAATTTTGAAATTATCATCATTTAATAACAATTTAAATTTATAATCTGGAAAAATTAAATTATTCCGGAAAATAATTTCGGACTTTTAAATGTGAAGTACCAGTATTGTGATGCCTTGCATTTCAAAAAAGAGGAGGTGAACGGCCATTTTAACAGATGCTGTCATAATGGTCTTCTCAGACTTGCTGAGCCTGGAATCGAAGACCAACTTCGCGACCTCCAAACCTATTTTCATGACCAACATTTGGAGGTACAATAGTTGTATGGCTTTTGCATCTCTGTCTGCTTCCAAAGCTCATATAATTTTGAACCAAATCTTCTGCTATTGAATACGAAAAATTATGGAGAATTTAAGTTTTATGTTGACCAGCTTCTCGAAAGAAAAATAAAATTTCTAAGGAAGTCTGCAACGTCGCAAAAGAAGAAACGTCGTCTCTCATTTTGCCCAAAAATATGTATGTATAAAATTGAAGGCATTATGACTGTGGCCTCTCTCAACTTATATTCGTATGTAACGATAAACAATGGGACGCGTTTGTCACGGCGCCTTGATACAACTATACAACTTCGACGGATGTCCGTATTGCGTTCAAAAAATTGAAGGCGTTTAGACCCCCTAATCATACTACCTATAGTTGATTCGATCGACAAACGCGTTGGTCGGCGGTGACGGGGACTTGATGCTTTTTTTCAAAACTTGATGGATGTCCGTATCGCTATAGGCGGTTCTAGACCTTCGTGCTTGGGGGTGCCCAGAGGTGGAACACGTCGGAGACCAGCTCCGAAGGGGACGGTCGCTCAGGGGAGGCCTAAGTTTCGGCCCTCAAGTTTTATCTCTTTCCTACCCTCCTTTCTCTTTTTCTCTCCTTCCAATCTACTTAAATACCAATAAATTAAATTTAGAAAATGTTTAGCAAAACTACAATCTTACCACAAAAAAACAGTAGAATATTTGTAAAACACGGTTATCAATATTAATTCTGTTTAAAACGAAACATTTTCAATTAATTGCAGGGATTTTTTCTCAGTGTGAGCGATTACAGAATCTTTAAAAGCAGTAATTTCACGGTTCCGATAACCGTACTTAATTTTTGCTTGGGGGTGCCCGGCACCCACTGGCACCCCCGTAGAACCGCCTATGCATCGCACGACTGAAGTGCAAAACCACGTATATCCGTTGCGGTGTTTCAAAATTTCCGTTCTTAAATCATCTCTTCCATGAGAAACAATCCAAATTTACGACTTTAAATTTTGAACCAAATTTGCTGCTATCGAATACGACAAATCATGGAGAATTTAAGTTTTATGATGACCAGCTTCTTGATGTAAAAATAAAATTTCAATAATTTTTCCATCACAATACTGGCACTTCACATTTAAAAGTCCGAAATTATTTTCCGGATAATCACTTTCGATAACATTATCAGTGCTCTGCCGAAATGAATTGAGGTTATTTCCCTGTTCACCCCTACGTCGTACATAATCTATCTCACTGAGATAGCCATCATGCCGCACTTTGCGTCGCGCGGATAAATTGCGAGAAACATTGCAACGCTTCGCCGGCCGCCCACGTTTTCGACTCCGATCCATTCTCAATATTAAAACGAATACGCGCACTTTACTAAAAATTCGGGATTCTTCATACACGACAAATATTAACAAAATTCAAAAGACGACGCGCACTGTAGGAAAATACGAAAAAATCGGAATTCTTCATAAACGACGAATATCCATGACGACGAACGCCTCGGGCAGCCGAGTCATCAGGTGACCGAGAACGAGCAATTGGACGTATTTCTACCAAACAGACCTATGTGCAAGTGAGAAATATGGGGTACGCTCGTTAGTTCTCTTTGCGTAAGAGTGAATGAGAATAATAAAGCGCCAGTGACGTCAGCGGCAATGCAGCAGGCGAACGGCGAGGGGAAGATCGTCATCGGGGCGCTTTAACTCATGAGCCCTGTCTACAACGCTGTCTTGCCATGCCCGCGGCTCATGAGTTCCGCATTCAGTTGGCACATAGGTCTGTTTGATAGAATGTAATATCCCGCTTTTCCAATTCTTCAAAAGGAATCACGCCCACTTTTACATTGCTTCTTATGCAGCTTCGACGAGCACACCCCATATTTCTCATCTCCACATAGGTCTGTTTGGTAGAAATACGTCCAATTTACAATCCTCTAATTTCATCAACTTTCAAGAATGAACGCAGAACATTCTTAACACATATGAAAATATAACGTGAAATTACAGATTTCGTGATTTCGGCAACACTGCTCCGGTTCGGAATCTCCAAAATTAGACAGAAAAAACAGCTGATCTAGACGCAATAAAAGAAGGGAAACCACGACGACCAGACGACGACGATCGATCGCGGAACACCGCTCTAACACACGAGTCACCCTTTTTTAGCTTGTTTTCAACCCTTAGAATCAAAATTTCGAAAATCGGACGACGAATTGCACCCCTTCAGCACGAACCGCACATGCGTACAAAGTTTCAAGGAAATCCGCCTTCGGGAAGTCGCTGAAACATTGGGTACAAAATTGGGGCCTCTCCTTTATAGTTTTAGATTAGTCAAAGCATGCATTTTGACAAGTTTCTGTGAAATTTTCACAGGTGTGCTGAAGATGGATTATGTATCCGAAATGCATCCACGCATCTTGTAAATAAACATTAACTAAAAAACTCCGTGGTCTGGCTATATCCCTCTTTATTTCAAATATTGAAAAATTACCCAATTAAGCGGCTCAACTCATCAATTCTTAAGCAGTTGCGCATCTGTCACCAAGCATTAGGTATGATCAAACTTCTGAAATCGATCACAAGGCTCTCTGCTCTCATATACGAACTATAAAGATCAGGCCCCTATGTCTCTAGAGGTTTCCTCATTTTTCACATTTCTTCCCTCCATAATCTTCCAATGACGAATTAACGAGCTAGATAGTTTAACGACCACCTCCGAATCCAGCGGTCGAAAGCTGTTCTGCCGTGCTAAGGAAGAACGCCGTACGAACATTCGAGAGTTGCCAAATTTCCTTCGATAAGACATGTATTTTTGACGAAATTTATGCACATATTTCTTTGAAATTTCCAGATATTTTAGAGTAAATTGCGTACAAAATTTTCTGAAAATGTTGGAAAAAAATATTCAAAATTTTCTCAGTAAATTCGGTTTTTATCGAATGAAATTTGGCAACGCCTGAAGGCTCATACGGCGTTCTTCCTTAGCACGGCAGTGTTGGACGCGGATGACGGACAACGCAACATTTGGGATAGATGGATGCTGCTTGAGCTGACCGGTGACTGCGGTCACGGGTTATTGGCCACTTTGGTGGAATTACCATAGCCCTCCGCAAACCAAAAACCACGTATATCCAGCTGTAAACTGGACGAGGGTACGCTTTTTTTGCACAGCACATGGAAGCTTCACTTGTCCATCGGCCCACCCCCTCCCCTCGCGGCCACCAGCATCGAGACCCCTTCCATGGGGGAAGCTTATTATCTGCTCCTCTGACGCCGCCACCGTTTACCGATACAATGGCACCCCTCCTGCCCGGGTTTTGATGTCTCGTCCTTGGTGCGTGCTTGAATCAAGGGGTATTTCCGATGAATCAAATTTTTATGGCCTTCGCGAAGCATCGCGGCTCTACGTTATGGCGTTATCGAGTTATGATGCTCTGGCGCGGGTTAATTATTAGGTTATCCCCCGGCTTTCGGTCCCTGATTCCTGGCCGGACGCCGCCGAGGGTCTTGTTTGATGGACATCTGAGGCCGGCGTTCGAGGGAAGGTTATTGAAAGTCGCCCGAGCAGAGATTGAACTTCGGTGAGGTTTTTCAATTTTATTTTGTCGCGGGGAGAAAATATTTTTGAGATACTGCTCTACCTGTCGAAGCATCGTTAGCGGGTGAGACACTGAGACAACGATTATTATCGATTCACAGTTGATCGAGTTAATAGGAAAGGTAGGACAAAATTTAGAAACTTGAAACGCTTATAACTCCGTTTATACAAACTTTGAGGTTCTTAAAGCGATTTTATTGGTTTCCTCGTGAAATTTTCGCTTAGAAGCACCCCTTAAAATTTAAAATGTGACAAAATAAACATCAAAATTTGTAGTTTTAGTCAAAAATTTTATGTTCGAATTTTCTCATGAACTCGATCCACTGTGTGGCCGCTCAACATGTTCTCGTGGAATACAACATTTCACCTATATGGAATGAATCTCACAACTCAGAAAGGGCATTTTAATGCACAGAGGTTAATTTTTCCGGAGAAACATATAATTGGTTAAAAATTAAGCGCGTTGAGTGTTTTTTTTTCTCTAGTATTCTAGTGTGTATAGATCTAACATTTTGTCCAAAAACATTTCCTGCAATTTCCATTTGATTTGAAACATTAAACCTTTAAACGTCACGAACCAGTGCCTTTTCTGTACAATATACGATTTTTCAAGGTGAAAAAGCCGACATAAAGGAATGAATTCAAGCCCTGAAAAAATGTTCCTTTTATTTTTCAATCATCATGAGTGCCGACGATGAATTTGTATCTTAAATCTACTTTTTTTTTAAAAAAAAAAAAAAAAACAATTTTACGAATATTTTTGATTTAACATGGGTAGAAAGTTAAGATAATAAAAATTAAAAACGGCCTCATCCTAAAGCTCAACTTGCTGCCGAAATTTCATTCGACTGAGAGTCAGATTGTGCCTATTCTGAAGTGTACGATTGGAAAAAGGATGAATTCAGAAAATCAAGCAACAACTTTTTCAAATTTGGTATTGCTATTTCTTAAGAGTTCACAGTATTGTTTTTCTTCCATTTAAATCGATGTCGCTCAGATAACTATTAAAGCACCACTACAAATAAGCCAAACCGAGCGAACGCAACATCGGCATAAGGTGAAGAAAAGGATGCGCTTTGATGACGGCGCAGAGATACAACTATTCGTGCTTGATGGATGTCCGTGCTGTATCTGCAAAATTGAAGGCGCGATGGCGGAAGGCGTGAACTCACAATGCTTCGCTCTGCGCTGCCAATGAGGTTACGTTCAGGTTCGGAAGGAAATTTAAAACAAACCATGCCCGACTATGTTTCTCCTCCTTATTCTTAACCATAAAAATGCTAATATAATATTATGAAAAATAATAAAAAAAAAAAAATATGCATATTTCTAGCAATGGTTTACCACAGATCCGCGCCCAATGGAACTGGAAATAAGCATGCCGCTCCGTTAAAAAGTTTTGTAGGGCGAGAAATGTTTTTTCTCGCATGAAAATTTGATCTTCTAATGAATTTCTTCTTTAAAACTTGAGGAGGTAAAGGTTAGGGGGGCTTGATTGCGAAGTTTAATTTTCAAATTGATCAAATAACTCAAAAATAGCCTTAGATTGTTTTCCGAAGGGAATATTTAAGTATATTAATGAAAAACTTCTGCTATCTTCACCATCAGCAAACGCTCCTTTAAATAGAGGAAGAAGATTGAAGAAATGAAACTTCAAAATGTAGAAAAAAATCAAGCCTCCTGACCAGCATCTTCCCATTAAGAAGAACTTTATTGCACGTCTTTGTTTGCAACATTTACAAAGCCCATCTTTCACAATTGGACGTATTTCTGCCGAACGGAACTTGCATAATGACGTGAGCCCTGTTACACATTCGTTCCTATGGGTCTCAGGGCTCGTAGTTCCGTTTGGCAGAAGTATGTCCAATTATAGCAGATCTGTATTGTAAAATTTGAATGAAATTGTTGTATTATTTTTAGTCGTAAGAAAAAAAAAAACTCGCCGAACTCTTTTAAGGATTGACAAGGTACTCGCGAGCAGAAAGAATAAAATTCAAAACAAGTTTCAGAAAACCATGAAGATGATCGTGTAGAAAACTGTAGAGAGGGTGTTGAAGTACGGCATAAAACAGGAGGACGTGTGTCACGTGGGAATAGAGCAAGTCCTGCGCATTCGGAGGCAGGTACGAGGCGACCAGGTCATAACCTCTTAATATTTGGCCCTCAACTTCGGATATTGAATATAACGTAATAAAATATGCAGCCGGAAAGAGCGCTATTATAGCTCCCAGGGTATGCATCTTTAGTGATGAAAAGTTTTTCCTGAGGCGACAAACAGAAGAATAATGGGATTTACACCTCATAAAACTACTCTATTTGCTTTCAATTCCTCCGTCATTTCCTTCTCCACTTTCCTTTTGTCTCAACTTTTAAACTTTCCTCCGTTTCATACAAGCTTCCTGATTTTATTGGTTTTTCGTTTTACTTACTTGGGAGTTACGGCGCAAAACCCCTTTCACCGATATATTTTGAATTTACAAGCTCGCCGTATTTAGATGTAGTGGCTCTTGGTGGTTTCCTCAGTCGGGAAGGAGTTTCGGCGAACAGCAGGTTTCGATTTTATTATGAACACACATTTACTCGTATTTGCCACAACATTGAAGATAGAATCGCATGCCATAGCGTGATACGATACACTGAAAAAAACACACATTGGATCTAGAGTCCAGACTCTTAAAAACATAGACGAGAAAAAATACTCTTGATTCAATCAGATTTAAGCTTAAATCAAGAACCAAGCCTCTTAATTTGAGCGGAAATCCTTTTGATTTAATTTTAAATCTAATTGAATCAAGAGTCCTTTTTCTTGTCAATGTTTTTAAGAGTCTGGACTCTAGATCCAATGTGTTTTTTTTCCAGTGTACGGTACGATACGATTTCTCTGATATCGTCGTTTCTTTTTACCTGAGAGCACTCCAGCGGTGGAGAGTGGTGAAATTCAATTGTTTTTACATGAAAAAGGTTGTGCGGATTTTCGTGCAAATTTCAGTGAATTTTCTACATAGTACAAAAAAAATTCCTTCAAATTTTCAAAGGAATCCACCTAAACGTTCTCTCGTAAAAAAATAGATTGCTTAGTTAAATTGGCAATAGCTGACAAGGCTTGGTTCCTTTCTCTTAAACGCGGTCCAACTGACTGTCGATATATTTTCTCACTTAAGGCTTTACTTTAAATTCGATTATTACGGTGTCCGTTACGATCGCCCGAATAATCGATCCTTTTCCATAGGTTCGAATGACAGATTAATCAATTCATCGCAAAACACGACACATCACTGGAGCACTCACGAAATTTCGAGTCTCTTTTTCAATTTGTTCAAAAGTTAGAGGAGTGATGCCTCAGTGTGAGACTTTTGGATAACAGTGAATAATTTGGTAAGATCAGATTTTGTATAAAACGAATAAATAATCCTTCAATTTTCGGCTTCGAAATCAGTTATTCATCGACAACCTCAACAAATTTTCAAAAAAAGATGATGCAAAGCTTTCGCGGGGACATGCGCCCTGGCAAAACACCCACAGAAAATCAGAGGCGGATGTCCGCAACCTCGTATCTCGGTTTGCGACGTCGCAGACTCCCTGTTATACTTTATTTTTTAAACGGAAAACCACTCAACGGCAATTCTTTAAAACTGCCGTGATTTTTCTTCTTCGTGCGAAAAAAATTCTGCAAAAACTTAAAGGAATGATGTCAATCTGTTCTCCTTTAAAAAAAAAGATATAATGGCGATTTTCAAACATCGCAAACGAGGTACGTAGTTGCGGACTTACGCCGCACAGTGGATCGAGTCAATGGGGAAGGCCGGACAAAATCTGGAAACTTTAAACGCTTATAACTCATGTTTTTACAAAATTTTGAGTTTCTGAAAGTGGTTCCATTGGTTTTCTCGTGAAATTTTCTGCTGGAAACACCCTCCAAATTTTAAATGTGACGAAATAAGCATCAAAATTTGCAGTTTTAGTCCAAAATTTCTTGTCCGACCTCTCTGATTGACTCGACTCACGGTGCGCCGTCGAAATACCCCACCATCATAATCCAAATCTCCAGCTAGCGCATAAATCATGCATCCTTTGCATATGAATATGACACGTTTAGACAGCGCAAGCGAACAGGCCTCCACAGCGCATACTTTCATGGTGGTTGATGGCGGTCCACCGACGAAAACAGAGGGGCGACAGGATAGGAGCCAGCAGCGCACAGGTTGAAGGAGCAGGAACAGGATCAAGCGCACTACAATTCAGCCAAAAACCACGAAAATCAAACAAGGAGACTATGCAGATGGGTGGTTTTGCGTAGTGGGAAGCCGAGCTTTCGGAGGACAGTTGGCAGCGAGGAACAAAGCGGTTACGCGTGAGCGAAGACGCGCATGGGGACAGGGACGCAAGAGGCAGAAGACAAAGAGCACTTGACGAGGCAATAGGCCCGACCAACGAGCGGCGGTATTATTGTCTCCCAATTATTTGCAATATTGCGCACTGCACTTGCTCTGACCGCTGTTTACACGCAGCCGGGACCTGCCCGGCCCACTCCAGAGTTCATCCGTCCTCCCCGATAAAAGACTGAATTAAAGGTAATAGCGCCCTTTTCATCGGAGCTCCGGCTATCGAGTGTGTAAAAAACGCCCCGCGCGATATAGCTGTAAAAAAGCGCTTGCATATGTCATCCTAAACTGAGCCACCCAGCCCAGCCCGGGGGCCGCTCTTTGTTCGGGTGCCAATATTTTACGCAACGCTTCCTTCGAGTCCTGTGTGTGTCCGTTCTTTTATTTTTTAAATTTGTAAACAATTCCGCGGCGTTTATGCCGAATGGCGTTTCGGGGCGCTTCGGAAGGGTTGAACTGTTTCCCGAGAGTCGTTTAATGATATCGGTATTGGTACTCTGGAGCTAAAAGGTACCTGACTCATATTTTGGAAAAATCAACTTAGTGGCGTTCTGGAGGTCTCTTATAACGGTTCCGTGTGTGTAAAAATTTTGGTAGCCCTATCTTACGCCGGTCCTGAGATAAGGAGTTTCAAAAATTGCGATTTTCATCGGAATCAATGGAATACGCAGTTATCCCTTGATATCTCGAATTGACAAAAATGAAGTTAGATACCCTCTAACTCTAGGGCACTGATATACTGTGTGAAGAAAAATATCTCTCTTTCAACCAACCTACAAAACTAAGTATAATGAAAAAAATTACGGAAACTGTTTTATTTTTTGTAATTTGCCTCTACTTGTGCGTTTTTTTCAAAATACAAATTCTGCATTTTCATTAATGCATCGTATCCATCTTTCAGTTTTACGAAATCTGCAAAATTGTATGAGCCTCTTAAAAATTAAGAAGCAAGCATATTATAAAGATGGAGTGCGCACAATGGGCACGTTAAGTCCATGATTTTGTAGCAGACTGAAAGCTTAAGTTTAGAATCTTTAGCTTCAGCCAAAAATTTGCTGGCTCTAATGATAATTTGGATTCTATTCTAGCACTTAAAGTCTGGGGTTAAATAAAGTGGTCTAAAATGTACCCTCGTCAATCTTGATTATAAGAGGAAAAGAAAAAATTGAAGAAATCATAATAATGTTTCAATTATTTGTGTTTATTTCAATTCATTTTTCATTTGGGCTCTATATCCCAAATGATAATTTTTATGTGTTGAACGTGCAAATTGCTTGCAGGCCTTTTACCCCTCAGTTTTGAAAAAAGCAGGGCCACTACTGAAAAACAAAAACAAAAAACACACACTTGAACAAAATTATCGATGGACATTCAAAAAGACCGGGCGTGGAGTGTTCCACTACGCGGATGTAAACGGCAGAATCGGTATTTAAGGCAGCGAACATGACGCCTCGTTGGTGGGCAGTAATTCATTCACGATTAATTGACTTGTCCATCCGAAAGCGTTCGGCCGGCGAGTAGCCCGGCCCGGAAGGAGGGGCCGATAGTTTAATCGGATATTATATGCTCTGCGAAAGCGTGAACATACAAGTCAAGCTCAATTGAGCGAACCGATGTCAATCGGACGGGGGGTTAATTTTGTAACCAACTCCGCGAAGTTAGGCAAATTGACGAACTGAAAATGCGGTGGCAAGTAGGTATTATTTTTAATTGCCCCCTCCACCCTTCGTCCGCCCTCTCTCTCGCTCCCCCCGCGTGCCCCCCTCCCCCGCCCCCGATTCTCGGTGTTTCTAATCCTGAGTGACTCGCTTGACACCGCAAACACGTTGCGAGGTCTTCATTAGATTAACTCCTGCCCCTCTTTCTTCCTCTCCTGACTACTCGTCAAGTCATTGGAGCCAATGTACATATGAATGTATTTGCTCACCTATGCGCCACAATTCAATTGACCGACCGTGCCGTTGATCAAGCAGGACATGATCGCTCTCCCACTCTACATATAAGCCGCCGTTTCATTTCTGCTTTGTATTAGACCTATAAGCGGCTCCCCGCGCAGTGATGCAAGGATTTGACTTTAAATGACTGCAGAGTAGACTGAGCTGCATCATATATGGACGTATTTCTGCCAAACGGAACTATATGTTACTTATGACGTGAGCCTTGTTATGCATATATTCCTATGGGTCCCAGGGCTCATGTCTTAATGCACATAGTTCCGTTTGGTAGGAATACGTCCATATGACCATAACGATTGCCAAGGGCAATACCAAGTATCTTCATTGCGGTGTTTCAAAAGTTCCCCCTCCTATTTTGTTTCTTCAAAGAAAGCATGACAACTTTAAAGCTTGATAAATTCATACAGAATCTTTTGTCCAGGGAGAAGAAAAATCAAGGAAATGTTCAAATATTACGTTGAATAATTTTCCAAAGAAAAAATATATTATGACATGATATCTGCATCGTCGCAAACGGAGATATGAGGTTTCACACTGAAGCCATCGATGTGTCGTTCATGCATTGGACGGATAACGTTGCCTACTTTCCTTCCATTTTTAACTGCTTTACCTGTTACGTTCTAACATACATTTCTAACAGAAAAGAAAAGAATATACCGCATTGAAACTTACTGCGAATTTCTAGTAGATTAAATGTATGATGGACTCAAAAAGCTTCAAGTCAGAATCTTTCCTTGAAGTCTGCGTCACACACAATTAAAAAAACTGGAACATTGTGCAGTTCTCTAAAACAACGAGAAAAATTAACACGGGGTTGTTGGATGATGTGAGAATTTCCAAAAAATTGTGGTAGTTCCTCAATTAATTAGGTTACTAACCCAAATGCTGCGGCACTATTCCAAATTGAGTTGCGGCATTACCACAATTCATTGGAAATGTCCATATCAACCAAAATTTTAGGGGATGATCCCTGACACGTTTTTTCGATGAAAGGAACCACGAACCTAAGAGTGAAATTCCGATGTGTAGAAAATGACAGTAATCAAAAGAGAAATGATGAATGGGAAGCACTACACAGTCCACCCGACACATGGATCATAACCAAGTTGAAAAGTTAAAAACGCCGATAAAGACAAGAAAGGAGGCGTATGGATAGATCAAAAAGAAGACCCTCGACTCAGAATCTGCGACGACAGTAGCATCCAAAACGGGGCTCATAATCCGGATTCCATTAATCAGGTGGGAAAATCGGAGGACTCCTTTTCGCAACTCAACGGGAGCTGGATGGAGAATCGTTGTAAAGGAAGAAAGCCCGGGGTACTCGAGAAACAAAGAAACAAAAGAAAGGTGAAAGACTGACCAGGGAACAGGGGTGGAACGCGAGGAGTGAGAAATATAAACAGTGGTTTCATCCGAAATCAGCGCGGATGTCACTCCTCACTTTTGTTAGCGCTCACATCACAATCAATGACCAAGCACGGTTTTTGTTAGCCCCCGTTTGACACATCATTTTTCATCGGACATCCGTTGGGAAAAAAAGAAAAAAACGCTGGCACCTGAGACTCTTCTACGCAGTTCGGTTGCGAAAGTTTTCCCGATGTCGCAGTGATTATATTATCGTAAACCGTCATGATGGATTCGGAGAGCTTTGTGATCTTACTGGGCCCGAATTTTTATTGGTATATAGCTCCGCTCGGCCGCATATTGAATAGTTTTAACAGTGAAATAAACGGACGTAGCCAAACATGATCAGAGATTATGATTTGTTGAGGAGAGAGCGATGTTTCCGCACAAGTGAAGATAATAAAAACAAATTTAAAACATTTTAAAACCCTCACTTGCGACGATTTATTTATAATTGATCGCTAATCAATTTTTCGCAAGTGAGCGTTATACACACTTTTCAATTGTTTTTAGATTATGATTTACTGATAAAACTTCTGATACATGGTAAGAAAAATTATACAAAATCTCGTGTTAATATTGATCGTTAAACACGAAGTAACATAAGATTGATTTTTTGGGGTTAGTTTTCTCTGTGTAAAATTGGCAAATCTTTGGGTTGAGGTGATCAAAGCTTTGTGTTGAAATCTGCGACATCGTTAAAAATTATTTGTCAGCCGCCAGAATCGAACATGGATCCCATGGATGGTAATCGAGTACGCTAACCACTTGCAAATCGTGACCTCTGAGTACACGGAAAAAAACAGGAGTATATAAGTTCGGCGAAACACTCTTTGTATGATCCGCGATGTTTGGTTAAAAAATAACAAATAAAAAAGGAGACTCAAATTTGTGCAAAATCTTGGATTTGCACATATTTTTTGCTAGAATGGCTGGTGATACCAGTGCTCCCATCTCCCGGAACTAGCTCCGAGTTTTGGAACTTTTGAGATTTTCCTAAAATTTTCCCGGAACTTTTGGAATTCCAGAAATGTTCCGGATCTTTTGCCATTTTCCGGAACTTTCTCGAAACTTTTGAAAAAATCTAAAAGGAATCCGGGAACTTTTGACGGCCATGGATTTCAATTGGATCCAAAAAGTTTCGAATCTCGGAACTATTGACAGACATGGCATGGGAGCACTGGGTGATACGTTCCTAACCAGTGAAGAAAGAGTGAAAATGAATGTTAAAAACACTTCTTTGAAGATACGTGTCTTCGCGTTTTATCTTCGTTGCAATGCTGCCGAAAAACGAGCGAATAATGCCTATCGCGGGATGATTAAATGCTTGTTGTGTGAGGCGACCGAGATTTTTCGCCTTCATCTGGCCAGTTATACTACAAAACATCCTCCGTGCTCGAATAGTTGCTGCGCGCGCCTTCACATAACGTTTCATACTTCTGGATTCCAGCTCCAGCTATTAACTGCATGATTATCTTGTGTCAATTCTCAATTGGTAATCACATCAAAGCTCTCCTTGAAGATACTATATTTTGACTAGATTCTTGTGATTGCGTTTTAACTAAATATATAACTGTTCAAAAAGGATAATAAGAAAATTGAAAGTGCAACTATTTCTATGTACTAAGAATAAAACATGGATGCAGTGAAATTAAGACGTATACCAATGGTGCGCTGAACAATCGATGCTCACTGAAATAGATTACAGTAGTTTCATAGTAAATTAACAATGCTCGGACGAAAAAACTGAGTTCAGAATTATTTTATTTTAGACTCATTTCAGGATTTTTAATCTGCAGAAGGTTATAATTTCGCACAATGGTCAAATCAGAGTCTCACATTTTTTAATCGAATTTTCTGATTGAGTTTCCCTCTCTAACTAGTATCTTCTCATTCTGTATGATTCCGAAGACAATTTTTTAAGTAAAAAAATTGCACGGAAGCTTCGTACACAAATGAAACTCTTTTCATTGGACTAAATTAATTATGAAAAATGTATAAATTATTTAAAAAAATGTCATTTGATTTCTCCACTCATGCGATCCTCTTTTTTTTGCTCCAGTTGGGGGGTTAATATTGAAATAGAAGAGGAAGAATAAAATAAAAAAGAAACCTAGAAACGGCGAGGCTACCGGGCTTTTGTCAATTCACGGACGCAAATCTCACGGAAAAGGAAAGTAAACTCTCAAACTTGGAAGCTTGAAAGCCTGCCTGGAGAATGATTAATACTACGTGTGCCATCAGTTCCTGTTGGAAGTGACGTTACACACTCCAGAAACTGCAAGCGTAAGGAAACCACTCCGATCCTGTCCTGGTGGCAAAATGTCGTCAGTGAATCAACGGATATCGATATTTTCTCACTTAAAGCTATGATAAATAATCGATTATCGAAGTATTCCCTGATATTCAAGCCTTTTTCATGGGTTTAAATGGGAGATCTATCGATTTATCGCGAAGTTTATCGAGTTGCGGGGGGCGACATGCGAGAGGGAGCTGGCTGCTTTGCATAAGTATCGTTTGGTTTCCGAGGAAGATGTCCGAGGCGCAAAGTGGTTTAGTGCGAGCTCCTGTCGAGATTTCGGAACTCCCAGGGCTGCCAACTCAATTCCGGCGGCACCCGCACCGCAACCCTATCGATCATTCGACTCAACTTTGTCGCGCGGGCCCCAACCTCTTTCGCTTCCGCGTGCATATTTCCCGAGGACTTAAAGTATTTGCCTTTCGCCACCGCTGCGACCGCCCCCTGACCGCTTCTTCGTCGGATCCAGCCGAGCCACGTAGATAAATCTCCGCTCCTGAGTGGTTGCTTTATCCCGGGAACAAGGGTTTATGTGCCTGTCCGTTTTTCTCGGAGGTATGGAACTGGATTTGCAGCTCAGTCCCGTGTAACCCGCGAAATGAAAATCCACTTTAGATATTGATTCCAAGGGAGGACGGCTTTGATAACATGCAGATCTGCTATGATACCAAAGAGTTACTAGCACACACACTGAATGTAACAGTCGGAATATCAAAATCAAGTTTCTTTCAATATTCGACAAATAAATCAAAAACATCGAAATCTAAGAGTGCGAAACGTTATTTGAGGACGCAGCAACTATTCGCGCACGAAGGTGTTTTGTGGCATAACTGGCAAGATGAAGGCGAAAGTCTCCGTTGTATAATACAGCAGTTAAATACTTCGTAGTAGGCGCCAAGCACTTACAACATTGCAGCGTCAGTAAAACTACAAACACCCGTATCTTGATTTTATTCTAAAATGAAACGAAATGAAACTCACTTGCAAAGTCTGCATCTTAAGGAGGTCAAACGCAGCTCTGCACCAGTCCTATTTCAATGTTGTGACAAGTAAATTTCATCGAGTTCTACTTTGACATATCGACGGCGTAAGTCCGCCATTACATATCTCGTTTGCGGTGTCTGAAAATCTCCGCCTCTACGTCATTTTTTTAAAGGAGATCAAATTGATATCATTCTTGAAGTTTTTTGCAGAATTTTCTTCGCACAGAGGAGAAAAATCACGGCAGTTTTAAAGAATTGCCGTTGAGTAGTTTTCCATTTAAAAAATGAAGCATGATAGGAAGTCTGCGACGTCGCAAACTGAGTTATGTAATTGCCGACTTACACCGTCGATATTTAATTTAAACTTGTGCAGTTTTTGCTCTGGATTTTAGAAAAGTAATGTATCTTAATTGCTGTGTTCACAAATTTAAACCCCTCTTTTCACTTATTCATGAATTCATGACTGTCGGTCGGGTTTGCAGTGTATTTTCCGAAGAAAAAAAACATGGATGGGTACCGAAAAATAACGGGTGTAATGTAATAACGATCGGGCATCTTTCCGAAGAGTGAAGGTGACACAAAATTTGGAGCATCATAAATCGAGGTAGGTGATCTGAGGGGCTTGGTAGACAAGGCACAAGTGCAGTTTTTGCTATTACAATAACTACATGCTTTAATTTACAAAATTACGTGGAGTTTTATGGCATAGAGAAAGTTCAAACTCACTTGTTGATGATTTTTATTCAAGTCGTCCATTTTGCACAGAAATAATTTTCAGACTGGTTTTAGTTGAAATCGATGATATCTCAATTTTGTTTCAAAAACTGCACCTATGCGCCGTGTCCTCCAAGTCCCCCATTTTATATTTGCGCCATCCACTGTATGGATCAACACAAGATACGATGTGATTTTGCTGAAAAATGTTTGAGATTTTCCAAACTTAAATTTCTCTGAACTACCTCATCTTCTACTCGGCGAACTTCGTTTTTCCTGTCTAACTTTTAGTTAACTCCCTCGTCCATGTGTGTCTCAATTGGACTACATTTTGCAATTTGGAACCATAAATTCTAGCCCGGTTTAAAAATAACGTATGTACCATTAGTTTCCCTATGCACATAAGTGTTTTTTTCCAGAAGAGCCAGAATTTATAGTTCCAAATTGCAAAATGCGGTCCAATTAATGCATTATAATCTTTTTTCTCTATTAAAATTTGACTCGCATTTGTCCACAGCATATCCCATCCAGCCTCAGTATTCTCGAGGAGCAACGACGGTTTCCTCTCGAAAGAAAACTGTATCCGACAAGTAAACGGGCACAATTTTCACTCGGCTGCAACGACGAAGAGACGCTCAAAAAGATAAAGCTGATAGTACGGCAGACAGGATGGTGGCCGATTAACTCCACACCTTGAGCCCAACTCGAGTAGTGATAACGCCATCATCAAAGAGACTCGACAACGGTAAGTGGCGAAAAAAAGGTACCCAGACTCGTAGTACTGCGCCCTTAGCCAAGCGACGTATTTGGAAAACCATTATTCCAAGAATAAACATTTAATACGGGGGAAACACATTTTCGGGGGGAGGGGGATCGGAGGGGGGGAAGACGGTCATGAGCAGGAGCGAGGACGGGCAGAAGCTGATACGAGCATAAAGGGACACCGCTAGGTTGAGCTGCGGTGCTGTATAACAATCGGGGCACACATATTGCGGTGCCGCTTACAGCACCCATGGGTGCCCTACTAGTCCTCCACCCCCTGGCTCCCCCCCCNGCCCCCCCCCCGCCCCGCCCCGTCACTGTCCCCCTCGCGGTGCGACCCCCGTGCGAAAGGAAGACAGGGCTGACACTTCGACTCCCTCCTCGAGTGGCCCGGCATGCGCGCTGGTCGCCGAAATGGACCGATCATTCACCGCCACGATTAATGTGCCGTTTGCCGTTGCACCGCCGATTGGTTTTATTATGATTGTTTCGTTGGCGCGGCGCGTAATCAAAATTCCGGGGATCAATCATCCTGGTTTTGCTTCTTGCGCAAACGCACTGCGAAATGCATTTAGGGGGACTTGGGGTGAAACATGTGGTGTGTATGATGAAACATGTGTTTCGACTAAAAGTCATGCATCTTATGAAAATTTCAAACCCAACTTGATATCTATAGAGACTTTGATGAGTTTAAATTTTCTTCAATCATCCTTGTTATCGGTTTTTGCGCAATCGCACTGCGAAATGCATTTGGGACTTAGAGTGAAATATGTGGTTTGTTCGATGAGAGCATGTGTTTCGACTTACAAGTCATGCAACTTATGATAATTTCAAAACCAGGCCGATATCCATAGAGACTTAAATAATTTAAACTTTCTTCAAGTATTCTTGCTTCGGTTATAACACAAACTCACTGCGAAATGCATTTGGGGGGACTTGGAGCAGTGAAACATGTGGTGTGCTTGATGAGTGCATGTGCTTTACCTAACTTAAAAGTCATGCAACTTATGAAAATTTCAAACCCAACTCGATATCTATAGAGACTTTGATAAGTTAAACTTTCTTCAATCATCCTTGTTTCGGTTTTTGCGCCAACTTATACTGCGAACTGCATTTAGGGAGACTTAGAGTGAAACATGTAATGTGGTATGTTTGATGATTCCGTGTGTTTTGACTTCAAAATCATGCAACTTATGAAAATTTCAAGCCTGGCCCGATATCTCTGGAGGCTTTGAAAAGTTAAGCTTTCTCTCCGACAGCCTGCTTTTTGAAATTTTTTGTTTGTTGACCGGTCAAGACAAGATTAAGGAAAATAGAGTTATGAGATTGGTTGATGCTCTGAAATATGCGTCTGGTCGTGCCAATGATGAGAGTAATCAACGAGAAGCTAAAGGCAGCCTTTCAAATCCCATCCCACTCAAATCCACCCCTTATCGGCACGACAAGATGCACGACTCATATCACCGACTAATCACATGACTACATTTATATTATCCTTAATCTTGTCTTAACTGGTCGACAAACACAAAATTTTAACAATCAGGCTGCTATAGTATAGTGCTATATGGCTAAATCTAAAATATTAAGAAGGCATTTAATGAGGGCTTAGAAATTGAGTCTGCGAATATCACAAGAGATGGTTGAAAATCTCTTGGAATTCTGTTGCCCGAAATTCAGAGAAAATCATTATGACAGTGTGAGTGTATGATAGTTTTCACTGAAGCATCTTCTGAAAAATGGATGACAAAGTTATGCTGACAAAGTATTATGTTCAAATTAATTTCATAAACAGAACTATTTTCTTACGTTTTGCGAGCTGCTAACAGTTGGATAGTTGATTTTGTGTATGTACATTCGTTTACATAGTTTCTTTTAGCAGTAAGTATAAACAAAGAGTTTGAATTAATTGCCACTATCGGACTAGGCACTCTTATCACTCCTTCTCTACCAATAGATTCTCAAATTCTAGGATGAAACGCACTTTTTTCGACCTTCTCATGATCGATTTTTACAAATGTCAAGAGAGTTAGTATCATGCCTGATACACATTCCAATTTTCATGGTGCATTTCTTTTTTGCGTTTCAAATTCACAATGTTTGATTAATGCACTTTTATTGTTCCATCGATTTTACTTGAAAATTGGCAATGATGATGACTTTTACAAAAACTTTAAAAACCTTTCCTCCTAATATTGAGAATAAACCTTCGCTTTTTGTATTGACGAGCATGAAGAAATTCAATGCATCAACACTTCATTTGCTTAGCTGTACTGAATGAATACTCTTCATCTTCAACTTTCTCCACTGATTAGCTAGATAGTGCAAGTAGTTTCGAAGTATAAAATTGAGAAGAATTTTGAAGAGGATCATCAATAGCAATACTTCCCCAGTCTGTAATGCCTGTGATAATTTGATAAATAACGCATTTGGATGTTAAGTGGCGTGTAAAGATGGTAAGTCATGAGCATACTGTCAACTAATTTTTTTATCTATGAGGATAAATGAGTGACCGAATTGTCTCTTCCGAAATGAACTTCATCAAACATAATGAGAGGGGTAAAAATATTAGGACTTCGATCTGCGATAAGATTGTCATTATTGCAGAAATAAAAGCAAAAATGTTAGAGATGAAAGTTAGAACGCAAAAAGACAGCATTATGCAAAAGAACGAGGAAGAAAAGGAAACGGGAGCATAGCAGTGAAGGATTTTCACTTGCTCTTTACTGAGCGTATAGGTGTCTCGTGAGTACAGTGCAAGCATAAACGTTGCAGTTTTCGAATAATTGAAAAACTGGAGCTTTTGTCGGAGCGTCAAACAAGAAAGAGAGCGAGAGAGAAAAAAAAATGTATGCATTTCCAGGAGTAACAAAGACTCCGATGCTCAGCAATGCTCGGGGAGTAGAAAAAAATGGCGTGTAAAAGAATCTAGGCAACATTTTCAACATTAGTTTGCAGTTATTCCGTCCCCGTTTTATTTATTTATTTGTTTATTTATTTCCTCTCGCAATTCCCCTCCCCCTTTGTTTCCTCAAGTTTGAGCTCGGGCTTGCGAGACACCTGGATCTGGATCGTGTGTGGTGGAAATATGAATGAGGAGCGTCTCTTTCGTCTCGGCTCCAACTCAGATTCCTGAGTCCCCGATGAGACACAGGCGCGGGATGCTGAGGCGACAACACTCGTGTACTGCCGGTTGCCTATTCCCCAGGCGCCGGCGTCGTCATCCTCGCCAGTCTTTGTCTCTCTGACGAACTCGGGAAAAGTGACAGTTGGATGTGCACCTCGATCTGTGCAACGTCTACCAGGAGCCGGAAATTTCAAAAATTGAAATGGCAGCCGCCGCGCAAATTATGAAGGCATACGGCTGCTTTTCAAAGTGTGTGCTTTATTTACAACCCCTTCACTCTGCGAAATGGTACAACCCATTCCGCATTCTATTGACCTAGAAGTCGGATAATCTCCCTTTGCTATACCTTCGGGGAACGTTGTGTTTAATTCAAACGAGTGTACTTCATGAAAGATCGGGTTTTATGACGATTAAAAAATGCAACAATATCAACGGGAACTTTTATGGGTGACTGACCTCTGAGAACATACATTTGAAAAATCTCGAATTTTCACGAGAGTGGGATTAAAAGCCTTTTCCCCCTAGGCAGTGTTGCTTGTTTATTTCTTAATGCGTCTTCACAGCAGCGTAGTTATTTTCTCACTAATTTGGAATTCGACTAGAATGAGTACAACAACAACACAACACACAACAAACAAACAACAACACACAACACAACAACAACAATTCATACAAACAACAACACAACAAACAACAAACACAACACAACAAACAAACAACAACAAACACACAACAACAACAACAACAACAAATACAACAACAACACACAACAACAAACAACAACAATACATACAACATACAATTGACAACAACAACACGACAACACAACAAACAACAAACACACAACAACACAAACAACAACAACAAATACAATACAATTTGATACATTTGATACATTTTGTTTTGATACATACAATTCATGTATTCACGACATTAGACCGTCTAGTTTGATAAATAATACTTAATAACACCTATTCTATTTTACTTTTTCACTTTTATTCATCTTTATTGCGGCTTGGATTTCAATTCCTTTGTTCAATATGCAAAGGCGATTTTCAAATTTTTGCATGCCACATCATAACCAACCAAAGTGCCAAATCTGGTAAAATCAATCGGCATAAATGAATAGGTAGCTAGGATCAGTTTTGTCTGAGGGAAAGATGTTCTCACAGAAAATTGTACTTGTCAAGGTGATTTCTCCCAGAAAGTAAACAAATATTGATGTATCGACAAATTTTGCTAAAAAACTAGCTTTGCATTTCACTCTTCGAAAACGGTGTGGTCTCTGAAAAAGTGTGGAATCATACCTCAGCAGTTTATTGGTGAACAATCTCTACCGAAAACCCTGAATTATAGCCAGTGAGACAAAACGCAAAATGTCGCACTTAATTGGGCGAATCGAACTGGATTTTCCGTGTTAAGTCTCATTTGGCTTTTTATCTAGGGTTCGAGATGTTCCACCAATAGTCTGCTGAAGTATGCTTCGTCTACACTATTTCAGCTCTTTTTTACAAGGAGTGAAAAGCAAAACTCGTAAATTAGCAAAATTTGTTCGATATATCGATGTTTGTTTACTTCCTGGGAGGGCTCACCGTAAATCGAATGTTAGTAAGAAACTTAATTGAAGTCATTATTCCAATTACACTCATTTGAATCCCGATATAATTTTAGCCGGCATCGAAGCATGGTAAAACCCCCTCGAAAAGTTGCTTCATATGATCATACATGATCCCTCCGCAGGCTGTACCAGTTGTTCTCTACCAGAGACCCGAAAAGTTGAGGGAGCATTAAAAAGACATTGGAAATAAGTGCGCTCTAAAATTAAAGTTGGCGGGAATCGGGGAGGCTCAAAGTTGGAGAGTCGTAATGGCAAGAGTCAAACGGTTCGTATATATTAACAGAGCGCGGAGAGGGAGGCGTTCTGCCATACTGAGGAAAAACGCCGTATGAGCATTCAGATGTTGCCATATTTCCTTCAATAGAAGTCAAACTTACCGGATTAATTTTGAATATTTTTTCCAGATTTTTCAGGAAATTTTGTTCGCTATTTATTCTAAAATATCTGAAAATTGTAAAGGAAAACCGTGCGAAAGGTTGCTCACAAATACATGTTTTATTCGAGGAAATTTGGCAACCTCCGAATGTTCGTACGGCGTTTTTCCTTAACACGGAAGCGTTGCGTTGTGAGTGAGCAGCGCGTAAATTACCTGAAAAAGAAATACAAATTATCTGTACCCGAGATAAACTGCTCCAACTTACACAAGTTGCCCTTAGTAGGGCTCCACGGGTGGCAGACGAAGAAAAAAGCAACCGGTAAAGTTGCAGAGGGAAAACACGATGAGCTCCAATGAAACGGGAAGGGGGATGCGGGGTCGGGGGAGGGAAGGGAGGGGAGGGGAAGGAAAAGACCAAACCAGGAGCAAAAATGTATAAATTCTCTCAACATGACACGTGAAACTTAATTTAGTGAGAGGTATTTAGAGGTACTTCTTCAAATTGCCTGACTGTTTCAGAAACTGGAAACAAATTGAGTATTATGCGATGAAAGCATTTTAGCCTTTTAATTGCAGTGAAAATGTAATAAATGTGATCGTCCCTGGAAGAGGGAACCTCTTAGGTTGCCTATTTAGGACCTATCAAAGGATCCACTACATGCACATAGTTCTGCTGAAAAATTTACCTCCGTTCATTTGATACATTGAAATGATTTTTGTCAACCCCGAGGTTTCAAATGTTAGCAAGGTCTCGTGTTATATATTTTTTCGTTTATTTGTGTTTCTATTAAGTGACATTTTCCCAGAGATAATCGCCGAAAATTACTGAAAATAAGTGTCGTGCTCTAGCATGATGATTCTTTCTGTCGCCCAGAAATATTTTTCATCGAATCCAAGAATGACGTTGTGCTTAACTTAAGCTCAGGCCCGCCACAAGGGGGGGGGGATACTGGGTCCTTGGTACCGGGGCCCGGGCCCTGGAGGGGCCCGTGACGCAGGTGACAAACCACTACGAATTCATGTGTAACACTTTTGTCTCGTAGGGAAAAGTGAAAAAATTACCCTAAAAATTCCGCAAAAGGTGAATAAAGTTTCAAAAACACGCTAGGGCACTATAAAATTTTTCTTACTTTTTTAGAGATTTTCAAGATTTTGAGTATATGTAGAATGATATTTTTAGTAACTGTGTTTCATTTTCTTCTGTTGTCGGATGCTAAGAGGCTCCTTTCTGGGCATCCTCGACTTCAATGGCTTAACTCCCTTGCCATAGACGTACGAAAGGGGAGTCCAGGGGGGCCCGGCTCCCCATAGAATTGAAAATTATCATCTGCCCCCTCAAAAAAAAAATTATAGATGTTTTGAATGCAACAATTCGAAAGTTTTTGGTGCTGAAAGTAAACAAAAAGGCGTAATTATTCTGCAGAAATTGATGGGAAATCTCCATCATAAGAGCTTCATAATGAGTCCAAATAGATTTAAAATTTCAAGAATTTTCCGGGGGAGGCCCCCCGGCCCCCCCCCCCCCCCCTGTGCTAGGGGCCCGGGCCAGAAAATTGGTACCAGGGCCCGAGATGGGATGTGGCGGGCCTGCTTAAGCTACTTGTTCATTGACACTTATTTTATTGTTCCTAAAAAAGTTGGCTTAAATCAATAACTACATACTGAAATTTCAAGACACATCATGACTATAAGCTGAGCACTTTTTAGTCAGCGAGGGCTCAGTGGAGCCAACCCCCCAAATATCTACCTATAGCCTGTTCATTAAATGTAAGATTTTTTTCATAAATAAGTGCGTGGCATTTGTGTTATCTGTGAAATTGTATTTCTATTAATTTTATGGAGGAGTAGCTCAAAAATGATTAGACATCTTAATATCCAAAATAATTTTACGGAGAAGCCCTGAGAACCTGCTTTAGGATCTGAGGAAGTCCCTCCAGACTCCACTTGGTGAAGTGTCTTCTTGGGCGCTCAGACCCCCATCAATAAGGTGTCTTCTGCATGAGTCCCATACACGAGCCCGTGTAGCTGAATCGTTACATAAAAAAAATTACAAACATGTTTTCCTCCTTTTACGTGCTACAATCGATACCTTGACACTAATGGTTTCAAAAATAAAGTTATCACAGTTAGATACGCCAAGAACTTAAATTGGAAAATATCTATCTTAAAAATGTCATGCACTCGAGAAAAAAAGAGACTCTCGCATGGATTTGTTTTTGACACTTGGAAAATTGAGAATTTGAATGTACTCATTGTCAGTGAACAGTTACAGCACAGTACACTGCACAGATAGTGTAAATATAAAAACTCCATTTTTATTCTTAAAACACCATTGTAATATTTTTAAATTTGTAATGACTGTACATTTTTTAACCGCTATTTTTCTCTGAAATGTATAAAGTAATTTCATACGTTTGTTTAATTTCTTTTACTTCTTTTTTTAACATTCTCATTCAATATTTTCCCTCGTTATTCCTATTCTAAAAATAGCGGACATTTTTTTTAAAAAAAAAAAAATATTTTGGGGACTTTGCTCTCGATCGGGCGCTTAAAACCATTCAGTTTAATCATCAAAGTGTCCAACTAGCAAAATCACAGGTTCAGTGCGACGCGGTGTACAGAGGCACAGACTCGGAAAACCATATCTCACGGCGGAGCCACCCTTAATCGTAAAATGAGGATACATAATATCGGCAAAGCATTGATTAGACGGCTGCGCCTATTTATTACCATTTTCGGGGTAAGTGCCCGTTAAAAATATGTTAATACGCGGCGGAAGGCGTCATTTTTAGGGATTTATTTGCCCGGCGGGTTGCATACCTACACCTGACACCGCGCTGGACTCGCTGGCTCATTGTCCGCGTCCCTGGTGACAGTTTAATTTGTCAGTCAGTATAAAACACAACCTCGCTCATCCTTTATAAATTATGCGAATTTCAATAGAGTCTCACCCACCGCGCAGCCTATTAACGATGAATTGTTGGTGTTTTTGGAGCGAAAAACACCATTTAAGTATAGACTTGACCCGGCTCCCACTGCTGTGCGATTAAATTATTGTTATTATCTAGGATTTGTTCGCATTTTCGATTGCACGTTAAATTGCTCTCGATTTGAATCGGAAAGGACTGGGTTTAGAATAAACGCTACGCTGATGTGACTGAAATAGCAGGATGAGTTTGAGCTGGATGCTGGATTACATTTTGCAATGCGGAACTACTATTTCTAACCATATAAAAGCCTCCATCTGCATCACAAGGAAAATATAATTGACACATATGCTGAATCTACAATGAGCCAAAAAGGTGGTTCGGTTTTACAAAATGACATTCACCAGTAATGGCTGGTCTTAACAGTCAGTGTGCCTCCCGAATCTAAGGTTGCCTATAAATTTATTACATTTTGCAAAAGTGACGGCTACGAAAAAAATGGTCGTAAGCCCTCTAAAAACTCAAAATTGGGTGATATATATCCGAGTGGAAAATGCACGCTCTACAAAAATTTCGGTGTAAAAAACGCGCAAATGTGTAGGATCAAATGAAGGCGGTTCGACGTTTGCGTTTCAAAAAACGTAGTTCAATGGAAAATGCTGTTTGAAATTCGAGCCTACAATGCTAAGAGGAAAAATCGTCATATTAGAATTATATTTTACGCTCACGCAAAAATTTAACTGAGTCCCTTGCACTTTCTTCCTTACGACACTAGAGCAAAATTTATGGTGAAACTTTATGGTCCGATTTTTCATCTCAACTCGATGAAAACATCTACAGTAAAAAATTGGCCTCCATGGACTGAGGCTCCATTTGAGGCTAAAAATTGGTTTAGGGAATTTTGTATTTTTAGAGTAACAAACAGGAACTTTAACGGGACAATTGAATTGATAAAACGAAAAATGAAGTAAAGATTTATTTGAAGTTTCGGAACATTCTAGAGTCATTAAAATTTGCGGAATATTTTCGAACCGCACATATCACCACCACACTATTTTCAATTCTTCATTTTATTCAACTTTTAGACAAATAAATCATATGAAAGTTTAAATAATCATATTAAGAGCATTATTAACAATTTGTATGAATCGGACATAATTTGAGTGTTCATATAATTTCCGTTTGCGTGCGTAGAGTACCTACACTTACAGGAAGTCAAATTACTGTTCATTGCCATTTATAAGTTTTAAATATAGATTATGGTTTTCCTTCAATTTTAGGAGTTTTCATGTGTAACACATGTTGCAAAACAGATAACTAATACTTTTTCCTTTATTTGTTTCGATCGAATTTAATAAATAAATTAATAATTACATTTTAATTTAATAAATTGAATACTTCAATATTTTTAATAAATTATAAACGAGCGCCCACAGTTAAGGATTGCATTTAAAAAAATTATTCGGTTCAATTAAGCGACGCAGAAAAAGAAAATTTAATTTTAATTTAGTTTCAATATAATTGAGAAATGATATATTTCAATTACATAGAATAGCCAGTTATTGCAAACGTAGTCTTGCGTTTGAAAATTATTTCTTCAAAAATGCATCCACTCGGTGTCGAGTTTCCATTGCAATAAAATATAAGAAATTATTTTGCGTCCATTGATTGATGTAACGAAAAATCTTCTTAGTTTCACCGAAAATCGTTTAATATCCAGGAAAAAAGAGAACAGGCTGAAAAAGTAAGCAGTTAAAATTGTTTACACGTTCATTATAATCTGATACTGATACTTCTGAAAGAGAGAGAATAATATCGAACTCAAAATTATTTCTCTTGTTGAATGAAAACTAATCGCTATAATGCTTCAGGCTTTAAAAACTCTACAGGAAATGGGCTCAAACTTACCTCGGAAATCACTAGGATATGTGATCCAGAAAATTTCACGCTACGAATTCAAATCAAAATAAAAAATTTAAAGTTTAATGGCTGCGAATGCATTTATAACTAACAGCATTAAAAATTGGATTATTCTGTAAGATAGTTCACTTGATTTTGAAATATTAGGTGTAAAATTTGAATAGTTTAATTCAGCTTTCAATTTTTATGAACTCTCAATAGAATACAGCTTTGGTACTTATGATTGTCAGCTGGTGTGGTAATGATCAATTATTTATAAAATATACAAACCAACGAGTTCTGTGATTACGTCGTGGAAAAAGTCCCAGAACAAGATTGCGATTCGTACAGAAAATACTGCTTATTTTGAATTATTTATATATTTGATTTATATTAAATTTGGATTACTCAAAGAACAGTTTTAAACATTTTCAGTTCCATGAGGTTTTTTTCTTCCTTTTTTTTCTTTTTTTTTAAAAAAAAAAAAATAAGCGAAAAAAGAAAATAATTATCAATCTCACTCTTACTTACTCCACAATAATCCGGAAATGCACACGTGAGGGAAACGTTCGATTTTGAGTTACAAATCAACAAAAAGTATGGTTGAATTTTAATCCGTGGGGGAAAAGGATTTTACCTTATCACGCAAAAATTCACCGAAGTTTTTTTGTCGTGCGTCTGAAAAATGAAAGAGGGAAATTTAAATCGTACTATGTTCTTCGGCAAATTTTGATCAATCAATTTTAGGAATTAGAAATACAAATAACGAGAGACTGCAAAGTTTTGAGTTATGATAGGTAAATCTTTCAAAATCCAATGTAGATGAAAAAAACAAAACAAAAATTCTTATTTTTAGGGGTTTTACGTGCGGACTGGAATGTTGTGTACTTTAGGATTTTTAAGCTAATGGCTAAAATCTGTATCTCTCTATGTAAAAGAAGCGGAAAAGAATTAGGAAAGAAACTTCTTAACCCTTGGATTACCGTCTGGTGTAGTAATGTGACAATTATATTCCGGGCAAATTCGACTTTTTTTATGAGGTTGTGTTAGTAAAACGGGAAGATGTAATGCAGAGGAAATTAAACAGCAGGCGCGAAGTTGTGTACATTAAAATGTATATCTGTCATAGTTCTTCCTGCAGTATATAAAAAAGAATCCAGTCGGTTGATCTTAGCATTAATGCCCGAGTTAACCGTAAAAAAGAAAATATTTTTAAGTTACGAAAAAATGACGATTTTTTATCACAGGATCTCTAAAAAAAGCAGTTAAAAAATTATTTATAGGTATGTAATTAGACGCTCTTTTTTCGTTGAAAATGACATTATTTTCTGTTGATGTACTGTCTATAGTGTGTACAATATTTTAACAATGTAAAAAATTATCAATTTATTTTTGCCCTTGAAAAAGTCATTTTTGCAAATTGAAAGAATTGCGCAACAATTTTAATTTGATTCCCCCAAATCCCAAATTTTTCGACCCTCTTTATCTCTATCTACATCTATTAGCTGAGCTATCGTTAGGTAATAAAAACGCGTCGATGTAATAATTAAATCGAATTTCTTCCCAACGAGACGAACGTGTTAAATACGGACGAAATCCTGGCGGCCTACCCGCGTTCATCCAAGCTGGCCGAACGCTCCGCAGTGACGGCCGAGAGGGACGCTGAGGCGAACTCGCGAAACCCGCGCCCGCGATTGGCCGACGGCGCCCGGCAGCGGCGCACCCCATTGGTCGGCGGCGACGTCGGGGCGGTGGCGTCGGAGAGGCGTTCTCTTGGCGCCTCCCCGTGGGGCGAACTCCCGGAGACTCGACGCTCGGCTATCAGTCGTCCCCCCGGTGACTTGCCGTGATCACTCTTGAGACGCACCTTTATTATACACCATGGAGTTTTCACACCCAGCTTCCCGATCCTATCCGAAATCGCGCGGGTATTTTATTGCCGAATGAGCGACCCCGATCTCTTCGTCTCTCTTTTTCGGAACCGCGACTTTGTCGCGCCGTAGTTTCCGCTTTCCGTATCCGCGATTTCCGGTCTCGGGAAAATCTCACGCGATTCCGTCACGCGGTCGGTTCCAACAAACTTAGCGCGCGGCACTTCGTTCAACTCAGAAAAAAAAAAAAATAAAAAAACTCATCTATTATCATTAAAATTGTGCGTGGTCATACTCAATGACAACTTTTTGTTATTTCAAGAATTTGCCTACATGTGTTTCACCATCCCCATTAAGGCTGAACTTGTGAAATTTGTGTTCTAAGCTCCAGTGTTTTATAAAGTTATTTTAAAATCGAGTATATATAAACAAATTACATCCAGTGCATCGTCATATTTCACAAATCGGAAGACGTGGATTATGGCATCAGCTTTGAGTGAAAGCTCAGACACATCAACAACAAACGACTACTAACGGCATCTGCAATCAAGGCGGCGAACTACCTGAGACTCGAAAAGGTAAACAGACACGCAGCGCTGTATTATCTTTCATCGCTCGTGAACTTTGGAGAGATGATTGATAGGTTTAGAAAGTGAAGCCGCAGCTTGCCGGAGACTTTTATCCGATCTTTTGAATATTCTTGCGATTGATGGAAATTTTTACCTCTTGAAATAATTCAGTCATCCTACAACCACAGCTACTACACCTGGCTGAGCAGTTTTATGATCTCAGCAGATTGATACCCACGGCTGAAATCTGTTCATTCTATTGGACTTATTGCTGAAACTAGCTCAAAACGGTCAATGCCGGTGATATTAAACGTTATCAGCAATTAAGTACTACATCAAAATTAGCTTTATGTGTTGAGCCTGGAACTACAAACAAACACATTTCGAATCTCACCTATTTGAGGAATCTAACTTCATACAACCAACACAATTTGATAGAGTATACAGTGTTACAGCTAATCTCACATTTTCAACTAATACTTGTGCAAGAAAGGACAGTTGTGCAATATTTGATAGGTGTGTGCAAATTACTGAAAAAATACATTCACGAAGTCTGGTGTCAGTGGAACATTACATCATCATTAACCTTAACTCGTTTCCTGGTATTTTTTATTACACACAAAAAAAACTGATATTTGTGCAATAGTTTTCTTGTAAGTAACAAATTCGCCATTTTAAACCAAAACATTTGACATTCGTGAATTTTCGGAACGTTGTGCGTACTCATAGTGTACTATAGCGTGCTTACGTACTCAACCACGTAACGTACATTCGTAACGGAGACAGTTGTGTATCAGACGATCGTGCTTATGCTTGATGAGAACCTGACGAATCGGTTCCGATAGTGCGGGTTTTAGGTTAAGTGGGACTCGCGGGCGCGGGTGGTCGGTTGGTCAAGGTGTGCGGTTCGGGCGGCGCGGTGACGAAGCTCGAGGCGGAGGAGCCCTCGGGGTCGGGGGAGGCCCGGATCACGACGACGCTGGGCACGGACGGGCGATACTGGGGCGCGGGAGTGGGCGCGGGTGACGTGGAGTGCGGCTACTCGTCTCCGTGGCCGCCGCTCGCCCTGCCGGAGCTGGACCCGGTCACGGCGGCCGCCTGGGGGCGGAAGCTCTACCCGGGCGCCGCCCGCAACGGGGGCCTCATGTTCGGGCTCCACCACCACCAGGACGCCTCCACGGCCGGCCTCCACCACCACCACCACCACCACCACCAGCCGAGGGGCCCCGTCACCGGCCTCAAGGAGGAGCCCCTCTCCACCTCGCAGCTCGCCGCCGCCAGGTCATGGATGCAGCCTTCCGTCGTCGATCAGTCAAGGTAAGACATCCACCAATCTTCATCATTATTATATTAACCAGAGTTAGCTGAGAGTTAGTGCGAAGGATAGCATACGATCGGTTGCCCAAGCAGGTTTTCGATTGGGTTCCTCCCGGAAGGCGACGGCGTGGACGTCCTGTGAAAGGTTGGCGACAAGGGGTGTAGGAGGAGATCAGAAGGTGCCAACTGCCTGATTGTCTCTGGGAGGATAGGGGGCAATGGCGATTGGGCGTCGCAGAGCGCGAGGCTGCGCTATGAAAGTGGCTTAATGTATGTAGTTGAGAGTTCTTGCCTCCATGGCTGATACCAGGTTGCAGAAGAAGGTGTTTGAGTGGGTCCACCCAGGTAGGCGACGGAGAGGGCGTCCAGCCAAACGGTGGGTAGAGGGCATCCGTGAAGAGATGGAGAGATGCGAGCTTCCGGAGGATCTATACCATGACAGATTCCTGTGGCGGATAGGCGTCGCAGAGCGCCCTAGCGCGCCATGAAAGTGGCTTATACATACATATTTGAGAGTATAGTGGCTTTGGGAAAAAAGGGGACTTCGGGGCTTTTGGAGGATAGGGGACTTTGGCGGCGAGGTGTCGCAGAGCGGTAGAGAGCGCTATAGGAGTGGCTATGTACTTTGTCCGGAGGTGGCTACCGCCACCCATGATGTAGTTGAGGGTAGTGCAAAGAATGTTGGAGGAGGTTGCCCGATAAGTTTGGGATTGGGCACCAACTGTAAAGAGTCGACGGGGACGATGGGACGACCCATGAAGGGATGGCGGCAGGGCGTCGATGAAGAGATATTGCGTTATCAGTTGCCCGATAACCTGTGAGGAGATGAGGATATGTGGAGTTTGGGTGTCGCAGAGCGCCAGAGGGCGTTGTGCTAATTTTATGTATGCATGTATATATGTGGTTGAGAGTAGTTCTTTGAGGGCAACTGAAATGGATGATTAGCGGCGATCTGCATGAATCAAAAAGGCGACTGTGTCCGATGTGAAAAAATTCGCCAGGTAACGAAGGTGAAACGCACTTACGCACTATCTTACAAGACGTCGATTCAATCGGTTAGCGAAGTGCGAACATGTGCGAAGAAAGTCGGTTAAGAGGTTGCCTTGACGAGTTTTGGATCGGGCACCCCCTGGGAGAAGATGACGGGGCGTCGGGGGCGTCCCATGCAGGGTGTCGACGAAGGTACGTTACGTTTCCAGTTGTTCCTTGCTCGATGACCTCTGGGAGAGCAGGTTAAGGGGGTAGGTGGTGTCGCAGAGCGCGCCAGAGTGTGCTGTAAGAGCGACATAAATATATGTATAAAACTAGATTTAACAGAGGATCCTGGGGGTTTTAGTGGCAGTAGAAGTAGAGTTAGAGGATGCCCGGCAAATTGAAAGCTGCGAAGCACTTATGTCTGATCTAGCAGACCTTTTTGACGGAATAAGTTAAATGGTATGATCATCATCACAGAGTGGCAAGAGACAGATTGCCAATGAAGGTTCTGAATTGGGTTCCTCCTGAGTGAAAGTAGAGAGGGCGTCCAATGAAAAGGTAAAGGGATGGAATTGAAACGGAAATGTTAGAGTGCTTGATTCTCGAAAGTTTTGGGTATGATAGAGAACGATGGCGGATAGATGTCATAGAGCGTTGAGAAGTGCTGCAAAGCGACATTTGCACATTTATTTAACAAAATCAACCTAACGCGTCAATTCAGGGCGATTCACTGGTAAAAAGAAACCTCTCGGTTCAAGAGTGCAGTTTCTTGCCGCCGGATTTAAGAGTCTGGACTCTTGTTTCAATGCAAAATCCGCTTGAAACAAGAGTTCAAGACTCTTAAATCCGGCGACAAGAAACTGCACTCTTAAGTCAATGCAATGCGGCATTGGTCCAAGAGGTTTTTTTTACCATAGTGTTCCCTCTTCAGTCCAATGTTTTTAAAAAAAGATCGAAACAAAGTAACACCTTAAAGTTTTCTCTGAATATCCCCAGATCATAAAGAAAATTCTCACAAAATTCCAAGTTAGCATTTTGATTTCTTTGCTCATACGACAAAATAAAACTTGAGAGAAAATTTGGCAACGTCGGATAAAATTAGTCTGATTCCCTTCAAAGCCGTGCACTTTAAGCCGGCGCACTCCTTAAAAATTCACATTTTGTCAAGATTAAACAAGAGATTTCTTCTCCCTGGCTTAAGGATATCTGTGGGCGTACTTTGAAGGTTAGTGTTAGAGCGTGGAGGAGGAGATCAGACTGTGTCATTTTTTTGATAATCTGTGTGAGGACAAGTTTCATCGGATATGGGTAATCACAGGATGCCCTAGTGCGTCAAAATAAAAAATAAATATTATATATTATTAATAGATGGTGAAATATATGCATATCGAATAAGATTTATTGGGCCAATTTATATGATTCGCCCGCTTTCTGTGCAGATAATACTTTCTTGGTGAGTATGCACTCGTTGTCTCCGAATTTTTCCTGTTACCGTGGAAAAGCGGTCTGCTAAAGGGGCAGGGCGCCTAGGGGAGGAACCGTGCAGTGGCCAAGGCGGGACCCCATGATTTTATAAATGAGAGACGATGGGGTATAGGTATCACGAAGAGAGAGAGAGAGAGATGACATTGCTCTTACGGTGGTGCTAATGGTAGCCACAGTCTGAAAAACATGACTTACATGACATGGAAAACTTACTGAAAACTTAAATATCCTTCTGAAATTTAAAACTTTGGTACCATATCATGATACTAGATTTTTAAGTTGCAAAATTAAATGTAATAATATCTGTGCACTTATCTATTACGCACTTCACTGATATAGTCAGGAAAATTATGGAAGCATTTTCGTTTCAATAATTTTCTGTAGATGACTAAATGGCGAGTAAGGGACCCCGCTTTTCATAATCGTCAGGTTGAAAACCAAGAAGAAAGAAACCGCATTATGCAAAGACTTAGCTTATTGGATTGCATTTTGCAAAAAGGAACCACTAGCGTTGCAATGATGCTAAGATTGTGCAACTTCATCTTTTGCAATAAAATTGCGGAAATCGTGAAAAACCATGAAATTTTGATGGTAATTTTTGTCTTAAATTTACAGTTTTTAGCGAGTAAAATAGAAAGTATTAATGGATAATTGGATTTTTCCTCAAAGACAAAAGAAGTTGCACAATCTTAGCAACATTGCAATGCTAGTGGTTCCTTTTTGCAAAACGCAATCCAATTTAAAGACGATAATTTTATTTCACCTTGCTTGAAAAACTTGTTGACTAGAATATCATATGTTTCTTTCTAAAAGCAATCAATTAGAAATCTTTAAATTTAAAATCTAATTTTAAAAACGTCATGAGCTCACCCAATAAAATAATACGAGTCGCAATCTTTAGAATTCATACTTCATTGAAAATTATTCCAATATTTTCTATTTTTAAAATACATTATCATTGCCAAAATATGTCCCAATGAAGTGCATGTGCTTGTTTACTCCAAATTTAAGCAGCAATAAGTGAATGCGATAAAAGAAAAAATAATTAAAATAACGCAGTCATTGCAATTAAGGAAAACATGTTGAAATCAATATTTTGCATCGAAATTTAGTTCTAATGAATTTTAGAAAAACCATACTACTACTTGCATTCGTTTCCTCATCATTGTGTTCTAGCAAATTATAAAACTACGGATTAAGCGAATCTATTATCGATTTGTATAATCAGTTATTATTTTAATTAATTGTTCACAAATATTAAACCCTAATATAATTTAATATCAAATGATATTTTTTATTTTTAATAACACTTAAAAACGCGTATCATGCTAAAATCTAACATATCAATTACTATTCAAACCACCAGAAACTTTGGACACGATACTTTCCGTTGCATTCCATTGTTTGGAATTATTAGTTGCTGACTGAAAGGAGATTGAAATATTTTACTTCAGTGGAGTACACTTTGTCAAATACACGACGAATAATAGCAATATTAAATAACATGTCTACGTATTTTTTGCGCATTATTAATTAAAAAATCGTGGAATTTGAATTGGAAGTGCTGAAAAAATTTCAGCTTTAGAATCTGTTAAAAATTTGGCTCGGAGGAATGAGACCAACTTACGTGAGATAAATTGGCTGAAAAGGTGCATAGTTCCTTTTTAATCACATTTCTCTCCTTTTGAATTTACTGAAGGTTGTTAAATGAGGAAAAATCCTTTTTTTTAATAAAAAGTATATGCATATGTAAAAACTACTTTCACGGGACTGTTTGGAGTTTTGCGACACCGCACCGCCAAAATTCCGTATCCTCCCAAAATCCTCCAGGGAGTTTGCACTCCCCCATTTCTTGCAAAACTCCCTGTCACCACCCTCTTTCCTGAAAAGTACATTATTCGCTCATTAATACTGATATTTTTTGGCACTAAATAATGGTTGAGAAATTGTCATCATGGGTCTAAACTTCGTATCATCGGCCAATCATTCGCTCTTCTTGGACTAGGCACGGGTGATGGGATGCACAGAACGGATTGAGGAAAGAAGTGGCTCATCTTTTGGTTGGTTATTGTTTTCAAGTTTGAGATCTTCACCTTTAAATCAATTTATCATGGCAGGATTCGAAGGCGCTAAAGGAGCTCCGCGTTGTTGGACAAGGAATCATTAATTACTCTCATCGTCGAGACTTCCTCTCACTGTTGCCAAATCAGCTTGTTTCAATTTCTTTTTGCTGCTGCGATCCTAATAGACCGTATTCGATAACGGTTCGATGTATCGTTTGGTTCAAAACAATAGCACATAACCTCAAACCAAACTGTAAGGATTTAAGTTGGGAAAGCTGAAAATGAGAAAATTCCTAACAATTTCACTTTAAATTGGCATTTGGTACGCAAAAGAATAAATAATCTGTTACAAAAGACCCGTTCTCTCAGATTTCTGAATTTACTTTTGAGGCTATGTTTATATTTTGAACCAATCGATATCGATACAATCTCAGCCGTTTGATGTATCGAATACGATCTATTCCTGGTCTAATTCGTGACCTGTTTGATATTTTGGGATGTATTGGACTTTTTTCAACGGCGTTTTCTACTTGGATGTAAACATCCGATGAAAGAGAAATGATTCTCCGTTATACAAGATGAAAATAATTATTTGTGTTAGAAATTTTTATTGCTCGTGTAAAAATGTTTGATGAGCTGAGTTTATAGTTGTTTTCATGAATTGTTTTTTTGATATGGCTAACTGGAGAAAAATAGATTTGAAAGTGAGAAAATGTTTCGCCTCGTGACGTCAAATGGCGGCATTTCCAATTTAAAAACATGTGTCCTAGCACATTAGATCATTCCGTCAAAACACCTTCAGCTGTTTTTCAGATTTTTGCAATCGTTTCAGAATTGTTCAGAGACGAGGATATTTTTGTTCTTAGTTGACTCAGTAGTTTCCATTAATTAATAAAATTCATCAAATTATGGACTTCTGAAAATTATTCTTGTACACAAGGAAACGCGCATATCTTTGACAAAAACATTAATTTGAATATAGCTCCGTGATTAAGTTTGCAAGTTCCTTAAAATCGATAACTATTGATGCACTTGGGATATTGTGAAGTCTACCTCGTAGATTTAAGGCGCAGTTCAATCTCTAATGTGAACATTATCTTACAAAAAGTTAGTTTTCCACTCAAGTCAGCTATTGTTTTCAGCATGCTGCAACCGTGTTACAAAAATACGCTATTGCTAAGATCTTACTAAGATTTCTGATGTAATGATCTCATTTCAAAATGTCTTCATTGTCCGCACAAAAACACAGCTAGATCTTCCGTGTTAAGACCCACAGGGGGTGAGGGAAGAGAATAACTAAAGTCACGAAAGTGCGCATTGTATATAGTGTTTTATTTTTGTCGATAATTTAACAACAGACCTTGTTTTGAAAATTACAAATACAGTGAAAATTGGTTTTTTTTCCTCTGATTTTAATTCATTAATTTTCGGGTTTTGTCTATTGCAAATAAAATTAGCTTCAATTATTACGTTTTGAATTTTTATTTTGTTTTCATCTGTTTTTAATTTTTAATTTTAGTTACATCTCTTCTTTTGTCTTGCAATAGACCTACATATATCAATTGCTTTAACTTTAACTAAAAAAAAAAAAACATATTCCTTAGAGAACTTAAATTCAAAGCTGAAGACTTATTTTAAAATAATTACTCTTTCTTTGCTATCTATAGAGTTAAAGTCACACGTAGAATGTGTTTTTGTAACTTTTTTTTAAATTTATTTTTCCGTAATTTTATCATTTTAATCTAAAAAGTATCCCTCTAACCGCTCCGCGGTCCAACCTCCTGATGTGCTTCGCACCTTCGACGCTATGCGTTAAGCGTTACTTTTATGATTTTATATCATAGAGTAGAAGATTTAAATGCAGCAAAAAAAACTCCCTCCCCCGAAAAATATAGTGTTTAATAGGTGAAATTGTAACAGAAACTTGGAAAAATCTGGACAGAACCAATTTCGTTGATTTGTAAAAATCGTTCACATCAATGCAGTACAAAAAACGAAATGTAAATTATGTATCGTATGAAACTGAAAATTTACGTCCATTTTTGGTCAGAATTTTCCGAAATAAAATGATGAAAACTCGTAGACGGGCACGGTTGGTTTTTTTACGGGGCAGAAAAGAACAAAAATTATTCCCCGAGTTGCAAAAATTAGTAGTTTCCATCACTCCGAACTTTAAACTAGTATTTTAATTTCCCAGTATTTAGTATTTTAATGCCACAAGGGCAGTTTTCAATTCCCACCCCAAACAACTTTCAATGAAGAGAGACTTCGATTTCAGCCCTCGAAACACTCCAAACGAACGAGTTGTAGACAATAAGGTAACGCACCTGACAACTCATGACAAATCCAAACTAAAGAGCCGAAATGAGATTTGCGCTTTAAGGCCGCAGCGGAGTCAACTGTTGCTGCCGGGCGCGTCCCACTGTGCGGGGGTGTCAAGTCGCGACTCCTCAGCGGGGTCCCGTCGTCCCCCGGCAAAAACCCGCCCCCACCCCCCGCGACAGGTAGGGGAGCCGTCTCCTAATTTGCTCCCGATTCCGACCGCAATGATATATCTGTCAAACGCCCCGCTTGGGCCTGCATTGTCTCGACGATCCGATGATTGTTGAGCCCCGAAACCGCGGCGATGACACCGTCTAGCAACCCTTCCCGAATCTCGGCAACCGTGATTCCATCTTTTGTTTGTTATGAGAGCGGAATGCTTTTCCGCCCCACCTGTCGTTCGTGGCTCCGATTTTAACAGGACTATCCGAGGCGTTTCGCACGACTTCCGTGGGTTTTTGCAGGTTCCGA
Organism: Bemisia tabaci; assembly: GCF_001854935.1. Taxonomy (NCBI): domain Eukaryota; kingdom Metazoa; phylum Arthropoda; class Insecta; order Hemiptera; family Aleyrodidae; genus Bemisia; species Bemisia tabaci. The sequence goes on along the minus strand of NW_017547112.1, from coordinate 8,400,980 downwards.
GAAGAACTCGTCGCAAGAGCCATGGGAAAAAATAATTCGTTTATTGTTTTTCGGGTGCAAAATTGGGATCGTTGGATCACTTTCATTTGTTGACCTACCGTCATCTACTTGGACGCATTTGAATCCAAAGGAAACATATCCCTTGTACCATGAGCCCTGTTATTATGCATTTTTATGGATCTCGCGGCTCGTGTCAGAACGGATAAAGTTCCTTTTGATTTAAAAATGTTCACCTGGGGTTCTCACTAAGAAGAATGGACCAGAACCACAGTATTACAAAAGAGAAACGTAACGTATACATTTTCGAGATTTAAATTTAAATAAATAGACTGCTTTAGTTATAACAGCACAATTCGCTTATTTTTTGTAAAAATCGAGACTCATGTGACAAAACAATGTTTTCAGACAAAATAGCGAGTTCAAATTATTCTGCAAAAAAGCTGTACTTACTGCTGTTTCGCGCGAAAAACTTTTGAATTCTTGATGCTTTTACAGCCCCAGATAATTGTTATATTCACTTAATACAAATATATCAATTAGCAACTGTTCCGCAGCTGCTATAGCAACTGAACCTTAATCGTAAATAACATCAATTTTGCCTTGATAGCATTTTCCTATGCTTAGCTGTGTAATTTACACGCAACCTTTAACACCATGGGTTATTTTTTTATCGCACATGGACCGACTGCAACAAAAATGCATCAAAGTTGAACCTAGAAAAAGAGGTTTCAAGTTTTATTCCTCCATAAAACTCAGTGTTAGTTCAGCCTTCGAGTTCAACAACTGTTTCACATTCTAAATATTTTATTTTGACTTCGAGTTTTTGACATGAGAAAATTTACGACCAGTTAAATTCAAAACTACCCTAAATTTTGTCCAAACTACGACTTGGCGCATTTTAGTTAGTCTCCGTCTGTATATCTAAATGACACTTGATAGTAAACTAAAATCAGAGCCCATAAAATTAATCGGTACGAATCATAAAAGCGTAATGAGCTCTTGAGAAACGTTTGTTAGCACTCTTTTAGTATCTAACGTTTCATTTTAGATCTGCTTGACTTCGACCGGGGTGAAGATTGCCGCGCAAGTTAGCACGCTGCGCTCAACCCTCTGGGGAGAGAGACGGGGTGTTAGAGGCGCACCTGATCCCAATGATTCATCCAAATATCCTCCGACGCCCCTCGCTAATGTAAAAAAAAACTGGCAAGAAAACTATCCATTGGGGTGAACGGAAAGAAAAATGAATTATTATATCTGCGTTTGGCGATTCTTGGAAGGATTTGGATGTCCGTTCCCGAAATTGGTTTCACAAGCGTGCTTCGCAGCTTGAATGATTCAGAAGAGATATTTTATTTTAGTTGGTGTGACCAGTTGCGACCAAGCGAATTTTTCATGCAATATAGTGAGACGCAGCAAAGTGAATATCTTTATGCAAGTCACTTGTATCTTACGACGTGTGACATGATATGTATTGCGTAGAGGATTCCCTCAAATATTATCTGATTTTGCAGAAATGGATACCAGATGTGACAAAGTCATTATTTTCACTTTTCCTTAAAAAAAAGAAAGAAAAAAAAACCTGACGTGTTTTTCATGCTCCCTATTTACCCTTCGTTAACTTGGAATTATTCTCTGAAAATATAAGTCATTTGAGTTTTTTTATTTTATTTTATTTTCTAATTTTTTTTAGAAAAAAAAATCCTTGATTTTAAAATGCAAACACGATTTGTGTTTGAAATATTTTATTATGAACTCCGTCCTGAAAAAACCTCACAAATCTCAACCCTGTAAAATTAAAAGCATATTTTGCCTCTTTTTTTACAATGTGTTTTATTTTCAATCCGTTAATTTTGCATGTAAATGTTTTCCATCGTTTGTTTTACTTTTTTAGAACATTCCGTTTCTTCTTCACTAGCTTTACACCATTCTAGAGAATTTTAGTTATTGCTATTTTTATTGGATCTAATTTGTTTCCTGTCATATTTTTGTTTCAGTGTGGGTGTGGGTAGAGCTCAATTTGAAAAGCAACCTCCTAGCAATTTAAGGAAATCAAATTTCTTCCATTTTGTGATAGCCCTCTATGATAGGGGTGGCCAACCTATAGAAATTGAAAGGACAGCTTTTATTGGTTTTATAGAAAAGGATCAAGTAAGTATGAAAATTTTCTACATTTTTATTATGAATTATTTTCAGGCATTCATTCAGCAACGATAATAAAAATTACTGCGTGACATGTAAAATTCCCTACCTCATCGATATTCTTGTATTTTTGACTATCTAAAAAAGGTTGTGTGTGCCTTTACTACAAATTCTGAATTGTGTATTTCTAGTGTGTAGTAACATTTAGCCCCAATGAAATTTATTTTTTGTCAAGTAGTCAGAAAATTGACTTACAATCAGATATGGCGTGCAAGTTTTCATGGGCTAAAAATTTCTTTCCAGCAGAAGCAAGTTGTAAAACCAGGAAGAGAGAATAAGAGTGATAAACCGACTGAGAAGCATGACATGCAATAGATCTGAACATTTCAGCATGAGACACGATAAATCCGTGGGATTTGTCATGGGACGTGAATATCATCAATTGTTATACACAAAATGTTTACGCCTCTTCCATGTGTGGAGATGACGGAAGATTTGTAGCCTCATCAAAATTCGGTATTTTAGAGCAGCAGATCTGTATAAAGTGTCAGTCCGTCATCAACTTACCAGCATTGTGTCCTTATATAAGTTTAGTTTGAAAGACTAGCGCAAAGTAAATACTTAACACAGTGAGGACAGGCCTAAATTAAAATGCGATTTTTTACAATTTAAGATCTTTCGGAAGTCCATAAATTTGACCTAATGAGGATGTCTTTATTTAAAGTAAGAGTAGAAAAAGTAATGTTTTCAGTTAAAATATTTATAGAGTAGTGTAATAGACTGCTTCCCCATTTGATTTGAGTACTATAAGTATAGTAAGTAGTACTAAGCTCCAGATTAGAGGGCAATTTGTGATACGCATGTTTCAATTCCATTCATCGATATATTTATAGTACCAATTAGGTTATATATTGTGTTATTTCTTTGACAGAAAAGTATAATTTCAGCAATCCGCCCGCGTTTGTGTCAAGCAATGCCTCTCTGAGTAGACCTCACGTGGACGTATTTCTATCAAACGGAACTATGTGTATTAAGACATGAGCCCTGAGACCCTTAAGAATATATGCCTAACAGGGCTCATGTCATAATACACATAGTTCCGTTTGGCAGAAATACGCTACTTTTCATAATCATACATACGCACGTGAATAGTAAGGAATGAAGTTAAGTAAGGAAAATGATAGCTTAGACGGGGGTTGATACGTGGAAAAATTGCTCATGAAAAAAAGCTGGACCCACTATAAGTATTTAGTAATTATTTTAATGCAATCAGGTTTGGGAAGCCTCGCTAAGGGCGCACACGCAAACAAGCTTGCCGGATCGCTCAGACAAAGTTTGAAATTACTTAGTAGAAAGAGAAGGTTATTCGGGGAATGACAACTCTGCATGAAGACCCCGCGACATTCTTTCGATACAGCATGCAATCTAAACTTAGGCCACCATTTGACTAATTAAACATGCTCACTTCTGTTTCGGAAATTCGTGTGAAAATGGATGTCACTGAAAAATTTCTTGGATTCTATTCTAATATCCATTCCTGCATGTTAATTTCGAAAAAAATGAACCAATGATCTTTCCTCGGTTGCTCTTCTCCGTGCCTTTCGTTACCTCTCTTTTAAAATTTTTTTGCAGTTTAGCAAATATAAGGGTAAGCAAATGACCCATTAATTGGCAGCCCTGCCTCAGGCTTTCTCTTCTTAAACGTTTCGCTTATATTTTCAATCAAATCAGGGTGGTTTTGTAAACATGATTTTACGTAGTCTACAGTAAAAGACAAAGGTAATTGGAAATTGGTAAAAAAAGATGGTTTGGGGTTCAATTTTGACAGAAATTAAAGGATGATCTTGTAATATTTGAGGATCAAGGATAGGTATACGTTATAATAGAGAGGTATACTTTATAATAGAGAGGTATACTTTATAATAGAGTAATATTCTTTAATTTTTCCCAAAATGTAAAAATGATAATTTTCAAATCTTACGCCGACGACTTCAAAGGTGCAAGCGAAAAACTCAATTCTTTAATTCTTCTAAAGTTGTTTTTTATGACATGTATCCACTAATTTCTCGATCTTTTTTTCAGGAGTCAGAGGCTCAAAAAACGAACAATGGAATTCAATATAGACTGCAATTATTATACGCAAATGGTAATTTTATTTCCTTTCCTTTATTTTATATTATAATTTAGCTCTTTTTCTCTAAGTTCCTCGAACTTTATAAACAAAGCAATAGACAAAGAAAACAAAAAGAGAACGAGGGAGCCAATTATTGGAAGCGGGAATTTGCGATGGACATGGGAAGTTAGGAATTGACTGGCAACCCACGTGAGACATTATAGTCCATCTTATTCTTCTTTAGTCTATGGCAACCACCACTATACCACTAGTTTCAACCAGTGGAATCGCTCCATTTTTTCTTTGTCTATAGCTTTGTCTATTGTGTATAAATTTCAATAATCAGTTCCGCGATGCTCATACTGCTGTTATGGACCTTTACGCACAAGGTCAATTGATGGCTACGTTTAAAATGGCGTTTGCGACGTACAGTTCGGTTTTCCGAACAAGGAGCGCTCGATCAAGCGAGTGGAAGTGGGGAAAATGATGAAACATTCAGGCTTCTCCGGGCGCGTTTAATGAGCGAAAGAGAGCCGGAAGCAAAGCAGGCGCCACTTTTCAAATGAGTTAAGCATTGAGTATCACTGCAAGAGACAAATCCTACTGAAAGCCCTTCAGTTACAAAGGGAATAAATAAATATCAGCAGAAGCGATCGAAAGAAAATTAATGAAACCTTTGTTAAAATATGTTACCTGCGGAGCGGGCAATAATGAGCACGCTCACTTAATCCCTGGTCAAGCCCACGCCTCAGGAAAGGGTTCGATTTCGGATTCGCCGGACTCCAGGACTTTTCCTCCGCTCCCGGGGATCTACCGAGCTTAAATTCAAATTTAATTTATCCCTGCGCCGGAAAATATCCGCGAGTTTTCGAACGGACGCTAGCGCGATGATGTTCAAATGATACTTGAGATCAGTTCGGTCTACCGGCCGATCTGTCGCTGAGCTCGAATAATTCTGCCCTTCCTTAATTGCCAAGGAGCATAATTATTTACATATTACTCCGTGACCAATATACCTGATTTAAGGATCATTTACATATACACCCACGTATCGAAGGAGCTAATGCTAGGATTTTTATAGTGCCCTCCTTTGGGAACAATCCTCTGTGAACTGTGCTCGCCCTCATTGTAGTTTAATTTGATTCTGATTAGGTATAGCCAGTCAAAATTTTCATGCTTGATAAAGTGAAGAGACATGAGTTGCACGGTAACTAATGATATCACTTGTTCTAAGAGGATATAAGTCAATTTACTCAAATAATCTCATTATACACGTTGAAATATTCTCTGTTGGATCAATGATCTGTTGGAATCAGTGGATGAGAATTTTTGTTGAGTCCACAGAAAACCTCTCTGTTACCGACGGTAATTTCAAAGAGACGTCCAATCACTCCAAAAATATTTCCAGTTGACTCAACGAGAATTCTTCTTCAGGCATTATTAACTTGGGCATTTTTCTCAGTGACTTGCCTCTCTGATTTTTTGGTAACTAATGCTGTTTTTATCTCGTTTCAGGTATAAGGCAAGAACAAGATATATTTGTCAGACTAATAGACTCAGTTACCAAACAGGTAAGACCCCTTTACATGTCTATAATAATATTCATCTTTCCCTTTGCACGATCAACTTCGATTAAGTCTATCATCATCCCTTCGTCTTGGGTAAAATAATGGATAGGACTCTCCTAGTTTAGACAATTTGCATAGATTACACTGCCTGGCAAAAATGAATGGACATTAATTGAACACAGTTTCTTGTCATGAGAGAGTATTATACGTAAGAGGTCAACAAAATTAATGAAATTAAAGTGGTATTTTACAATGAAAGCTGATGTGTTTATTCGTGAATAAAGAATGAAGTAATGAAGCAGAGATAAAGTAGTGAAGCATTAATACTTATACTTGATTCGTGATAGGGTACACAGATGTGAACCTGAAGATTCTCACAACATTTTCGACTTCTCATTCACATGTGAATAACGAGGCAGTTGACCGATCTTCTGTGAGTTCATGGAAATGTGAGCGGAACTTTGTGTTTTCCTTCAACTCGTCGGTTATGCAATTTGAGCTCCGGAGAGTGGTAATAGTTGTATCACAATTTTCGCTCTTAGTTGGCGCGTTTATCATAGAACTTCTGACTCTGAACCCCACAACTCTTTGCAAAGAAAAAAGGAAGGTGCCTTTTATACTTAATTTCGTGTTTTTAAAGTAAATTTACATTGTTAAAAGGTATTTCGACGGTGAAAGTCGGCAATCACATAACTCGTTTGCGGTGTCCGAAAATCTCCGCCTCTACGTCATTTTTTTAAAGGAAAACAAATTGATATTATTTCTTGAAGTTTTTGCAGAATTTTCTTCGCATTGAGAAGAAAAATTATGACAGTTTTAAAGAATTGCCGTTGAGTAGTTTTCCATTTAAAAAATAAAGTATGACAGGAAGTCTGCGACGTCGCAAACCGAGTTATGTGATTGCCGACTTTCACCGTCGATTTACGCAATGAGTCTTAGCACGAAATTTGTCAACAAATTTTCGATAAAATTTGATCTTGATTGGAAACGTGCAGTAAACAATTTGTCTGAGCAGTTTAATGTAAACATATTGATTATTACTAGATGGCACCTATCTTAATTGCATCAGACGTTGCCTAATTTCCTCTCGTGTTTTTTGTTTATTTATATTTTTTACAAAAAGAAAATGCAACGTTCCGCTTAAAAAAAAAAAAAAAAAAAAAAAANAAAAAAAAAAAAAAAAAAAAAAAAAAAAAAAAAAAAAAAAAAAAAAAAAAAAAATGTGAATACATTCTCAAGAATTAACGGATTCTGTTCAAAAAAATTCAATAGATTACGAAGCTGTGTTCTGTTGCAAGAAAAAAAATTGAGAGGAAAAGCAACGTGAACTACAGTTACGCGCATCTCTTTTCCTCCTCTATGTCACTCCGTCTCATTTATGCCCAATTTTACCGTGAATTTTCAACTTCATAAAAAAGCATGAAAAAGCCAGGAAAAACCGAACCATCTAAAATTTGAAAAGAAACTTTGCAATTCATACACAATTACACACCAAGAAACACCCTGTAAGTAGAGTTGTCGGAGCTGCAAAGTGAGGAAGGATCCGATTACCGGAGGCAACAGTGGAGAATGAGAAAAAACGGAACTATTCGGAATTAAACTCGGAAGCGAGAGCGGATGGAGAGGAACACAATGATAAAGTCATTTATACTAATCAGATCTGTACAAAATACAATCGTTTAACGAGTGGGCAAGCCTTTTGGCCGAACGGCGGTCGGGCGGGTGATGGCGCGAGGGGTAAATTGTAATGTTTACTAACGTCGAGCGGTCGCCCGGCGGAGGGTGGGCACGTGCCCGGCGGCAGGGCGCCACCCCGCCCCGAACCGGCACCGGGGCCCCCCTTTTCCAGCTTCGAGGCGTGATTGGCGGCCAACCTACCAATGTTGCCAAATTGTATAGGTGTGTGTTTTTTTAAAAAAAATGTTTTACCCAGGGAAAGAACGAATTCATTGTGTTAAGAGAATGATACCATGAGCTAGCGATGCAAAATTTTATGAAACTTTGTAATATGAAATTTCACCAAATTTCGTAAAATTTCATCAAATTTTTTGTTTCATGGAACTTTTTTAAACAATTTCTAATAGACGCAGTAGTCAGTAAATCACAAAAAGTGGAATCTTAACCTCGAAATTTTGAAGAATAAAAAATATTACGAGTTAATTTTCGAATTTTCTTGACAAATTCTCGGATCATTGTTGCAGGTTCCATACGCAACTTGCGATGCGCTTTATGAGCTTAGAAGTTCGTCTAATAAAACACCAGTGGCACCATCGTGTTGTTCACGAAATTTTACTTACACATATGGAAAAGTAACGGCTGTGAAAGCTATGGTCACGGGCTGTACAGACAAACCTTGCGTTCCAGTCTCTGATGCCGAAAGTTCCGGGTGTATGAGCCGTAGCTGTGTTTCAGTAGCTGGAGCAACGGCTCCATCACGCGGAACTTTCGGCCTCTGAGCCCGTTACGGACGGTACGTCCAAACAGACCGTAACAATAACTTCCAGGACCGGAGCTTTTTTTTAAAGCGCAGGGAAATGTCGTCAATTATTGCAAATCCCTGCAGCATACAAAGGCTCCATTCGCTGGTAAAAAAAACCTCTTGGACCAATGCCGCATTGCATTGACTTAAGAGTGCAGTTTCTTGTCGCCGGATATAAGAGTCTTGAACTCTTGTTTCAAGCGGATTTTACATTGATTCAAGCGGATTTTTCATTGATTCAAGCGGATTTTGCATTGAAACAAGAGTCCAGACTCTTAAATCCAGCGACAAGAAACTGCACTCTTGAACCAAGAGGTTTTTTTTACCAGTGTTACACGTCCTTTGAGAGGAAAATCGAGCCGGCAACAGAGGATACCGGGCAGCCGCGTGCTTTTGGGTAAATACTAGGACTTGAGCCAATTGAATCCGCTTCCGTCGATGATTTCCTTGCTCAAGTTCCTCCTTATGTTCTTGCTTATCAGATGTTAGACGCGGTCGGGGCTCCGGCCGGGGAGGCGTGCACCGGCGATCCTCCACCCTGCAACGGCGGCGGCGGCGGCGGCGGCCAGCCTCTCTCGTTGACGCCGCCGTCTCCATCTAATCTCATTAATAATTCATCCCGTGATAGATCGTTATAACTCCTCTCGGCCGCCACTCACGCGGGCCGGAAAGTTCGGCAGTCGCGGTTTTCGCGCAGCTGATCAATTACACTGATTTATTCGGCAAAAAAATCTGTCGAAACACAAAAAATCAGGGTTATGATGGTGTAATCGCCTACTGCATATGGTCGTGCGTGTGAATATGGTTTTGGCGATCCCATGCCGGCCACGCGGTTTTTGTCATTATCGCCTTGGTGAACGGAACACTGGAAAAAAAATCACATTGGATCTAGAGTCCAGACTCTTAAAAACATCGACAAGAAACAATACTCTTGATTCAATCAGATTTAAGCTTAAATCAAGAACCAAGCTTCTTAATTTGAGCAGAATTCCTTTTGATCTAAGCAAAAATCTGATTAAATCAAGTCTTATTTAGTATTTTTTCTTGTCAATATTTTCAAGAGTCTGGATTCTAGATCCAATGTGTTTTTTTATCCAGTGAGCTTGGTGAACGGAAGGGAAAAACAGCGGAGATTTGAGTGTTCACGCCAAATTGGCCCAAATGGCCCGTTATAGCCAAATATATTCGATTGGCCATTTTTTCACTCGTATTTTGATACTACAAAATTCGATTTTATAAATATACTGATTTAATCAGAAAGTAACTCGCCCAGATTTCGAGAAATATTGAGTTTTGAGAAGCTTTGAGCTTAATTGATCCTATCGTCGTTTTACGGACGTTACTAGAATTTAACTACCTTTCAGCGTTGCAAAATGTCCACTCGCAAGTTAATTTTTCAGAGAGAACCATTTTGGACATCTCTAACTAAAAATCGCATGGATTTTCTTCATATAACACGCGTAAAGCAACAACAACAACAACAACAACAAATGGACAGGGTTGTTTTTTTTCGCCATCGAGTCAAGGGCATCGCGTAATATTCTCCTCTTGAAATTTTGAATTGAAAATACCTACCAGCTCAAAAAAATAAATCAAGATCCCGAAATTCCAGTAAGAACCTCTTTTAAAAGCGAACGCTACCAGAGCTGTATCTGAAAAAAAGAGGAGAAGAAAACAGAATAAGAAAACGATTGTTTTGTTGCCCTCTCTCGGTGTCCCATTGATTTTATTGACATCGCAACGCAAGTGCACCTCTATGAGAGTAAGATCGCGACCGATAGAGACTGAGAAAACCGATCGAACATTAATCACTCTGGAGCAACACGTGAGCGTGTTTTAACATACAAAATACATTAAGTCTGATGGAATAACGCGCTGACATTGGCACCGACTCGGCGAAACCAGCGGAATCGCGATGAAAGCAAGCGCGGCTCATTTACAAAAGCTTTATCTGATAAAGTCATGTGTAAACACAGACATAAAGCTCGCATATAAATGATCTCGGAAGTTCTCCGGTGCCAGAAACTCTGATTTCTAACATCATCGTTTGCCGAGTAAATACACGATAAACGATTTATTTTATTTTCGGATTAACTTTTTAAGCAGGCGCTTTGCACGCGCGGTTGCCCTGTGCCTATCTCGATGAGTTTGCCGAAGTCTCGTGCAGCTTAGCTCTTTCTCTCTATCCATAGATAAATGGAGTACGGAAAAAGGCGATCGCGGATGCTTGATGTAGAAAAATTTGAGATCTCCATCAAAGTATGATTGTATGAAGTATTGCAGAGGTCTGGTATCTGAAAAATTCCATTAGTTTGAGTCACAAAAGAAGGAAAAGTAAAAAATGAGAATCTTATGAAAATTCTTGAATTTCATGGACTTTACTCAATACAAGGAAAGGAAAAATTTGCAACGTAGTTCTTTTTAGTGGAATTACGTTCAATTAAGCTGTTTGAGGAAAAGCAAGGCCTTTCTTTTACCCGGGAAATTCGATCCATAATTGATGCAGAATTTTCCTAAAATCTAATCTTATAATCCTCAGACAGAGAATAGAAAATGTGAGGGTATCTTTCATGAAAGCCGCACCTTGAAAATAGTTTCTGATCCTGTCGGCAGGAATTTTGCGAGAGCACCCGTGACTGAAACCATATATAAAAATTTCAAAGGTGAGGAGGGCGAGACACTGTCAGTCAAAGTGAGGACGAGACAACGCCGAATTTAAATGCAAGGTCGGAGTGAAAGTCGGAGATTGAAAGATGAAAAACCACGAAAACGCTCTCTAACAAGGAGCTGATGATAGGATGGCTAAAACAGGAGATGTAAGGCGTCTTCCTGCGGCAAATGAGATTACAGGGGTTTCACGGTTTGCTCAAATGAAGACAAATAGAATTAACTGCGTACGTATTTCCTGACTCCTTTCATTTTTAATCCCTCTCCCCTTCCACCTCTCTCTCCTTCCACCTCTCTCTCCTCCGTATCCTATGCCTCTCTCAACCACTATACGCCTAGCTGCCTTTTTCCGTCTATTGAAATTGCTCTGAATCTCTCATCTTAATCGTATTCTGCCTTTTTCCTTCTTTTTTACACATTTTTATGCTGATACATCACGACCATCAAGCGAAAAACTCGTCAATTGCAAATAAAATTTTGTAACAGAAAACGCTATCATTAAATACTTTTCTCTCACGTGTCGAAAAATACCTCATCAAATTGTGGAATGGTGATTTTATTTAATTCAGAAGTTTTGGTATGCTCAGGCTCACCAGGTTAAATGCTGTCGTTGTAGAAAACGAAATGTTAATATCGGTGATTATTGAATAACTTAGGACCGGTGCACTTTGTCTGTTTTTACCAACTTTTTTTAATGAAAAAGAGAGTAACAATTAAACCTTCATACTTGAGGAATAGGATGGACCACTCATTCAAAAAATATGAGAAAATAGGACACAAAAGTATAAGTTCAAAATGAAGGGCCTCAATCAAACTTTGAGGATGACCCAATAATCTTATCCCCGCACCGTCAATTTCGTTACGCTGAAACTAAAATGAGTCGAATTACACAGTAATTAAAACATTCTTATTTATTGTATTAGTTGGACGTATTTATGCTAAAGGGCACGCAAACTCTATGCACATAGTTCCTTTCAGCATAAATAGTCCAGTTATAAGTACGAGTCTATAGACACAGACAGCTGAAATTTAAATAATTCACGTATGTAGTATTTTAAATCAAATGATTTTTCCCGTGTTCAAATTCTTTTAAAGTTCATAAATCATGATATCTGAAAGCTTTTGGTTTTTTTCTATTCTTCCTCTTGAAACTTAAGCTTAAAAAAAAATAACTAAAATAATCGAAGAAAACATTACACGGGCTATCAGATATAGCCTGAAATCAATATCCCCCATCCAGAGTGCTCCCAAAACAATGGAGTCGAGAGCCAGGATGAATGGAGTTCGGGAGGCCAGAAAAAAAGTGGGGGCAGGAAAGGGGGAGAGGGAGGAGGACGTTGGCACGATGCCCGCGCCGCGAAAACGTGAAGCGTCTAATATGGACGGAGTTAAACAGAAAGGAACCAAGCCACATCGGGATCGAACCGAGAAAAAGAGGCTTAAAGTTTGGCTCCTGCATAAGCCTCAATGTAAAAGATAAACTTCAAGTTCAATTTCTGCAAAATTTGCTCCAACAAAAACTTTGAATTTTTGGCGATAGATAGTAGAGCAGGGGTTGAGTTCAAAACCACTCATAACTCAATTTTTTTCCAAAATGTGGGTTGGTTCCTTTCTGCTTAACTCAGTCCATATATGCGCCGAATTTCAGTCTATCCGCGGGTAAGTAAGCAAAGCAGGGAGGAGCCGCGGATAAGGGGATAAAAATACGCCAAAAACCCAAGGAGCCGTTTTGAGGTCGAAAACGAAACGCGGAGGTGAAGAAAAAAGAAAAGGAATGAAGATACATTATGCAGCCCTCTCCGGCACATATCTGTATTCGCCAACAGACCGAAGGCTCCGAGAGATTGGGCCTATTATATTCAATTAAACAAGATTCTATTGGTCATTCATAAATCCTTAATCCAGGGCATCGGGGTCGCAAGGAAGACTCGCGAAGGGGTCCCACACTTTCGTTTCTAAAACCGCGTAACACAACGGTGCGAGCCCTGGTGGATGTGTGGTTTTAATATGAAGGGTGACCACTCGCTAGGAACCCCGGAATCCTCGCTAAGGCCCGGGATTAGGCGCTCCTGATTTTGTATTAGGAGATGTTTTTATTACAAGCTTTCCCTACATAAGCAATTAGGTTCGAATCACACGGACTTGCCGCGCGGCGTGGCGCTCCCCTCGTCTTGCGCGGCACCGCACCCTCGCTCACATTATTTTTTAATAATCAATTTCCAAGAGCAAACTAATCTTCCTGATTCCCCCTCCGCGCGACAGCGACTTCCCCGGATTTCCTTGGCGTTCCCTTTATTTTTACCGCTCATTCAAATTTACTCCGAGTCCATAAATTTTACATCCCGGGTGCGCTTTTTGCCTTTTCGCCGGGCGGGCTTTTGTTCGTATCCCGCGCGCTCTCCTGACGCGGTTTACGTTAACGTCAGAACGGAGAGTAACTTCCGCGGCTAATTCAATTCCCGACGTTTTCTTCCTGAGCGCTACTCACATCCCCGTAACTTTTACTTCGATGAGAAAAAATGGTTACGTAAAGTCGCGAGATACCTGGTCATGAAGGGTCTTCAAAGTTCTAATTGGTGAGAGAACTGGTGTTGCGCCAAACAGCATAACTCCATAAGGGAAATTGTGTTCCATATGTGATTTTTTTCTCCATGTTAAGTATACACTACATAATGCATGCAGTGTCACGTCGTAAACTTGGCTATGATCGTATGATCGCCAACTTGATCTGTACACTGGTGCGCCCAACAGCCTCTGCTGTTTGTCCTTAAAGTTAATTAATCATCCATACTAGAGTAAAAATTAAGGTAAATATGTTAGCTATGACAGGGATGGGGGGACTATCAGGAACAATTAGCCAGCAAGGTCTTGGCCCACTTTTTTATCATAGTTGTATATTAATCAATTTTAAATATGCGTTATGTCTCAACTGCACGAGTCGATGGCCGATTTTGCACATGATAGGCAAAAATTCAGAGCTGCTTTGATTTAATAAGAGTAGAGAAATCAGTGACAGAAATTTTAAAACAAACCGAAAAAATAAATTTAGATAAATCAACTTAAAATACTTACCATTTTCACTATAGATTTTTGTTAGTCTGCACGTTTTAAGACCTTCCTGAGTCCCTTCCTAAGGAGTTGTGATACGTCCCGAGGCTGGGACCCAGGAAGGTCTTCGAACAAAAATTTATAGAGAAAGTGATGAGTTTTTCAAAATTGATTTATCGTTTAAAGAAATCAGTATTGTTTCCTTGAAAAATCTGTCTCATCATCTGCATCGTTTTAACCCAGCTCAATTTTGCCAAAGTCTCAGTTTTTTGCCTTAAAGGAGTTAATTTTCAATATTGACGGTCATGTTCATTCATGAATTATTTCTAGAATTAAGTATTCATAAAATCTGAGCGAAGGATTTTGACCATGGTTTTCTATGTTTCAGGCAATCATTTATGAGGGCCAAGACAAAAATCCGGAGATGTGCCGGGTACTTTTGACACATGAAGTCATGTGTAGGTAAGTGATCATTTTCCCCTCAAATTTAATATTTCATGGAATGAGTCGAAAGCCAAAGATGAAGACGAACACTATAATAAAGGTTTCTTCACGTTCCTCTTTATCTGCAAAGCAACTTGCAGCCCAGACCCCATTCCTGTGTCCATCTGCGGGGCTACAAACCACATATTTCTGTGAAATCCCATCCGAGCCCCCATGGCATTATCCGAACGTCATAGCGGGCTTATTAATGATCCAAAAAATAAGGCGAGGTTACCTATCCCTAACGGCATTAGTGAGTGTGCTGAATCGGATTCCGGATAATTTGGCATGTCTCGGAGGTTTTCGGAACATCCGTGAACTGTCATAACAGATGACAAACTGTTTATGAATCGGTAACTAATGGAGAAAGTTTGGATGTGGTTGGCTGCGGACGATTCATCACCCGTATCTCGGGCTTCGATAAATATTTATACTCGTTCGATGTAGTTAAATAAAAGGAATGGAGTCTTTGTGCGAGCTCCCCTAAGATAGACCGCCCAAAATACTTTTTCGGGAAGGAGCAGCATGGCTGACGCGCCGCGATGCGATCCGTCGTGACTCGTCTCAAAAACGCTTCTTTCGATCTGGGGTGAGTCATCCTCCTCAGCCCTCATTGTATTCTTTTGAACATTTCGGGAATCATGTAAGCGTAGATTCCGTTCCTACTCACCTGCGGATCGTTGTCAAGTCGGGGGAGGAAGAGAGCAGAGTTTAATCCCAGCGGCTCGATTCTTGAATGGATATCGAATGACTTTGATCGATCAAAAACATTGCCAAGATAGGGATTAATCGATCACAATCATTCGATATCGATTCGATAATCGAGCCGCAGAGCTCGGTTTCCACGATCAATATGATCCCATTAAAATGGGTTATTGATACGAAAGTTAGGTGTTGCCAATCATAATTAGGAGGCGCCGTTACTTTAGATCAACATAAATCGCAAACAGATTGTCGAATACATGCCTTTTTATGTTCCATTCACGATTTATGTTGATCAAAAAGGGGAGGCGCCTCTTAATTTTGATCGGCAACACTCAAAATTTGCATCGGATACTTTTTATCGTGGCTCATTATTTCAATTGTGGGAACCAAAATCAGGGTACATCATCCTGCCGTGCTAAGGAAGAAAGCCGTGTAAGCCTTCAAATATTCCTAGATTTCCTTTGATAAAATGAGAATTTTCAAGGAATCGCGAAGCTCTTTTTCTGCAAATTTTAGAGAGAATTTTCTTCACAATTTGATCTAATCTCTATGAAATATATAGGGAAAAATATTCGTAGCTTTCCTTATAATTAAATATTATATTCAGGAGGAATTTGACAACCTTGGAATGTTACGACATACAACATTTTTCCCAAGCACGGCAGCAATGACATCGATCACCTTGCAAAGGCTCATTTTTTCTGTTATCTCGCTTTTGTTAAAAATATCATAGTCACATTTGTCACAAAATCGTATTTTGGCGCTAGAATACTAATGAAAGCTAAAAAAATTGTTAACATGTTCTTTACGCCAGACTTTAATGTTCTATTTAAATTTTAACGAACATACAACTTAAAAAAATCTCATAAAATTATGATGCTGACTTGGTGTGATTTCTTTTTCCAGTCGTTGCTGTGATAAAAAAAGCTGTGGTAACAGGAATGAAACTCCGTCAGATCCTGTTATTATCG
Source organism: Bemisia tabaci (assembly GCF_001854935.1). Taxonomy (NCBI): domain Eukaryota; kingdom Metazoa; phylum Arthropoda; class Insecta; order Hemiptera; family Aleyrodidae; genus Bemisia; species Bemisia tabaci. Next base: position 8,384,807 of record NW_017547112.1, on the reverse strand, counting down.
ACAGGTAAGATCGTGTGACTTTTCTTGTTTCAAGTATTTACTGTATCCGTGAAAATGAGCGTGTATAAATAAGCGAAGCATGTGCATGAAACATATATGTATGGTAAACATATTCAAAATCCATTAATTTCATACAGATATTCTTCTAAAGAAAGTTCAGCGCAATTTTTTTAGAACGCATCGCACATAAATGTACAAAACCCTTCCCTGGACTGCGGGCAGTAGAACATTCTATTTGGATTGAAAGTATATCGACGGTGAAACTACCAAACCACGTATCTCGGTTTGCGACGTCGCAGACTTCCATGTCATACTTTATTTTTTAAATGAAAAACTACTTAACATCTAGTCTTGAAAATTTCTGTGATTTTTTCTCTTTGTGCGGAGAAAATTCCGTGAAAATTTCAAGGAATGATATTGATTTGGTCTACTTCAAAAAAATAAAATGTGAGCGTAGATTTTTTAACACCGCAAACGAGATACGTGGTTTGGTAGTTTCACCGTCGATATGCCGGATCCTCTGGCCCCGAGGATACCTTTATTTGAAATTGAATTTTTCGGGAGGGTTAAAAAGAGGGCAAAGCGAAGGGAGATGATGCCTGTTGATGAAGTCGTTGTAAGTGCATAACTACCTTTAATATCTACCACACGCGCGCGACAGGAAGACGAAGACGCATAAAAATATATACGGCCCAGTTACCGGAGTTTTACAATGTACACATTTACGCGAGTACGTGTATGTGCGGAGCAGAACGTAGCGTAATTCAGTAGCATTGGAAAATAAACTGAGAAACCCCCATGTGTCTTATTATATTTCCCTGACGTTGAATCCTCTGGGGAGGCCATTTTGTCTTTGTATACCCCTCATCTTTTCTTTTCTTTGTAATCTACATGTATACGGCTCTATACGCACGAGTTCTCACACATCCTCGAGAATACGTGAAAATGTGTGTTTCTCCGCGTATTTTATTTATCTTCCTGCGGATTCCGCCCCTTGCACTTTCCTTTTCCGCTTTCCGGCCCTCCCCCCTCCCTCCCTCCCGTCTCGGTAGCCCATAATTTTTCGCTCTCTTTGAACTTAACCTTCCTTTTCCCTCTAAATTATAATTTCTGAACGTTTAAGCTCGAAAGTGTGTCGTATTTTGTTCGTTTTAAAGTCGGCTTACTTCCATCCAAAACAATTCTGCGTTGAATCATTAAACCGTGCGCATTGTTTTGAGAAAACGTCCTACTCCGTTAATTTAGGCGGGGTGCAGAGGATAAATTTAGCTTATATTCAAACCAATGTTTTAAAAAATAATAAAATAAATATTTTAAAAAAAAACTATCCATGTATTATTTTTAAAAAAATTACGACTTCTGCGATTGACTCTGTACACCATTAAACACATATTTATGAACAGTGTTTCTGTAAGATTATAGGAACAGATAAGTCCCAATTTACATTTTTTTTGAAAACTTTGGAAATCAGACCTCTGATCCTCTCAAAAAACCATTCATTGCCTTGACGAAATTTAATGCCACGGAAACACAGCCAAACACACCCTCAGCTCGTTTTTTTAAGCCAAAAGAACATTTGTTGCTTTCATGCAACGCTATGCAATAAAGGGTTAAACTGTATAACCTTAATGTTGAAAATAAAATTATCATGAGTCAATTTCGAAGTTTTCAACGAATTCTTCGATGAGTGTTGCGGGTTGCGCAGCTGCCCCTAAAAAAACTTTAAAATTTCATAGAAAATGAAATTTTACTTTTCAGAAAAATGAAATTCCATTCTGTGAAATTTCATTTCGCATCTTCGAGCTGGACAAACAGGGCCTGCATTAGTCAAAAAATGGGAGGAGAAGGATGCAGAAAGAAGAAGAATTACTTTAATATTTTTTCAAAAACTCCTTCCAATAGTTGAGTCATTACTTGAACAGTGACGTATTCGGTACATAGGACTCTTTCAGCGTATGGTCAAATCTAGTTCATTGTACTTTTCCGAATAATTTGCTCTGTCGCGTCTCCCGCAATATCCCGCTGAAACTACGCAACGAGCGAATTCACGCCAAAAGAAAACAATAGACTTGCAGACGATTACAGAGTCGCGGAACTGGCTCAGCTGCGAGGAGGAACCGATGCGATGCCCCTGTTTTACGGCTTTAATCGTTTCGGAAGATTCGAATGCTTGTTAAAGTTTTATCTCCTCTTTTTCACGCTTATTTTCACTTTTGCGCCGTCTTTATTCCACGATCCTCGCACGTTTCCCTCTTTTTGGAGGCCGCATATATATTTTTAATCTCCCTCCTGAACCTGGATTTTGACCCCTTCTTTACTATTTTGCATTTTACTTTCGAGTCATTTATCGAACCCAGCTCTTGTTGTGAGAGGCACTTGTTAAATTGAATGTCGAGTCAACTCAAATCTCAGATTTTTCAAAATTGTATTAACCTGCACGAGATGTATCAGAATTCAGCGGGCCGATTATTGGAACTGATAGACAAAGCTATAGACGAAGACAACAAAAGGGATTTGGAGGAATCCTATTGGTGGAAGCAGGTGGTGGCAATGGACATAGGAGGTAGGTAATGGACTACCTAACGGCAACCCATTAAAGACCCAACAGTTGGTCCATCATTTTCTTCCATAGTCTATAAGAACCAAACATGTCAACCAATAGGATCGCTCCATACTCCCTATGTCTTCTTTGTCTATCACTTTGTCCATCAGTTTCAATAATCGGCCCGCTGGTATAGATTAAGTTCAGATTGACTTATAAACAAATCTGTGAAATTCATGCTTCATCTGTGACGTCAACGTAAAGTTCTCATGAAGCTTTGTTAGTCGCTTAAAGTTGAACATAGATTCAATTCAGTTTGATTATTAAGAGAACCCTATTGCTTTTGAATCTGATTCAACTCAGAAATGCTTGACTTCCATAAGTAGACAAAAGTACTAAGGGTATTATTCCGAGAATTTTACTTGGTACATAAATAATAGAGTCATTAAACTATCGATACAATGCAAATAATTCATTTTTTTAAGAATTGGGAAATGATTAGCATTGGAAGTTGTATGTCGTTTTCAAAATCCAGCGTAAGTATTCTCGAGTTGCCTCTTCACACTTTCACGAGCAAAGCTTCCCATTTTGTTATTCTTATGAAAATCAACCACGGCTCATAGATCGAGAAACGATACATATGATCTTAAATGCTAATCCGAAGCAAGCAACTATTCGCGCATTGCGGTACGCTTTTTGCCTATACTGAAATCTGAAGGAAAATCTCACGACATGCGCCGCTCGGATTTAAGACTAGACTGATGCTATGAAAGCAAACGCACTTGTAATCATAATCGTTGGTCATGGCAATTCTATTCCCAATATTTAATTAGTAAGAATTTGTTTTGTTGAAAGAAAAGTAGATCATGTGAAATACAGTTAGGTATCCAGCTAAATTCGTCTGATGGTACTTTGTAAAAACTGAGATGTAATATAAACCTGCAAATTTACGCACTGCCCGGCAAGAATGCATTGAAAGTGGAGCGTGGAATCACAACTAAAAAGTTCGAGTGGAGAGCCAGTTACGTGTTATTGTAAGAGGAAAATGAGAGAAACCGAACACTTAGCCTAACAAAAGAACTCAAAAGCGTAGAAAAAGCTTCCGACACAGCGGGGGAGCCTTGATTAGCTCTTTATCAATCAAAACGCTCGCTGCGGACAAAAGCCGTGGGTAAAAAGAAAACAAAAATGGTAAACAAACAAGCTGCTGTTGCAAAAAAACAAAGGCTGTTCTGCTTCCGATTGAGTGCCGCGATTTTTATCGATTTTCTCGCGAAGAACGAGTTAAAAACCAGCCACCGAATCTAACCTGAGTCTCGCCCGAAAAGCCCAATTACAAAAGTTCATTTTTAATGATGGCGCCATTAGGTGATCGGTCCGTATAATATCTGAGCAAGTCTTCATAGCATTTACTTTTAATGATTTCTATGAGAAATTTTCGACCAATGCATTAATTAGGAACCTGTGAAAAAATTTTGTGGTTGGCTCTCAAGCAGGACAACATTTCGAGAGGGCGATTTTTTTCACATCAGACGAATATTAAAATGAATTTCCACGACCAGACAAATCATTATTATCCAGGTTGTTTTTCCTTGCCGTCTTTAAGTTAACCATTTCAAATCCTCAGATATTTGATTAATTGATTGAAAACTTTAAACTCAAGTAAGTCCATGAGCTTTTTCAGAGTGTGAAAATAAAATCAGTCATTTTTTTCCCGACGCACACCACTCCTCTCCCCCAAAATCGACTGATAGGTGCCAATTTGGCAAATATTGTTATTCCAAGGCGCATGTAATAATATTTCAATATTGTGAAAAAGGCTGATGAAAAATTAACCAAGAATATTTTTAATGCTGAGAAAATAATAGTTCGTTGGCCATTTTCTTGTTCTTATGCTCAATTTTAGGTCATTCGTCTGCATTGAGAGGTGTTGAAACTCATTCAAGTTTGTTTGATTTAAGCCAATAACGGAACGGTACGCCATCTTCACCCTTTTTCGAGATCTCTATCCCTCGGATGGCACCATTGGTAGAATTACCTAGCTAATGCCCACAATTCTACTCTTTCTTGACTCAACCCCACTCCTGTCTTCTACCATCCCCAGACCGAACTCTTGCAACGAGGCCTTACTTTCACTCCATTATTTTGACCCCCTCCTTCAATCCGGTTAAAGTGGATTGCTTTCACGACAAAAATGCTCTTCGGGTCAATCTGCATTCATTTAACTCCGGTCTCGTAAGTTGTACCCTGCTGATTTAAGTGCACACGAGAACCCCTCGGTCTTGTCACTGCCTCACGCAATTTTCCGTTTTCCCTTTTTCCCCCTTTTTTATGCATTGAGGGGTTTCTCGGTGAGATTCCATGACAATTTGCATTCCTCCTTCATCTATAGTTCCTCTCCCACTTCAACTAAGAATAGAGGATGGAAGAAAAACAATTAGGATCTAAAACATCAAATTCTATTAAAATTTCACCTAGCTCATTTCATTGTAAATTTGAAAATGCTGATCAGTGGAAAATTAGATTCATCTCGGTGTCAATAGAATTGTACAGCTCTCCCTTTTCCTCATGAAAAAACTTACTACTCTGATTATAGAACTATACGTCAGAATCCGTCAACTTTATAACTTAACATGCTTAAACAGGAAAAAGTAACTATTACAATTTTCAGGATTTAGTCCGAAGAAAGGGATTGCAGATAAAAGTTCAAAATATTAGCAACATTGTACTTTTTCCCTTCCAATAATCCTTATAAATTTCAGTTTTTTTCGGGGATAGTAATGTTAAATATCTTTTTTTTATTGCAATCAAAAATATATTCTATTTACTTCGACCAAAACATTGAATTTTTTCTGAAAAGTGAAACAAAACGAATTTTCTTGGAGATTCCTACAGACAATAGGTCATTTTTTCATGTTTGTTTGAAGCATATCTGGATGAGGGTGCCTTATATGAGTAGATGTGACAACTAAATTAAGAACTGTCATTATTCGAATTCGTTTTTATTTAAGTGAATTTATACATCCTCATTTCACCATCCTACGTAAAAGTACATGCATCGCAAAAAGGCTGAAATACGAGGGGCGTTGCAGATATAAGATGCCATTACCAGTCGCTATCGAAGCATTTTTTTCTCTCTTATTTTATCACATAACGCTCGCATGGGGGCAGGACCTTTGTTTGTTTTTTTATGTGCCAAGGTTTAAATTGGTGGAGAGGCACTGGAGAACAAAAATTTAAGCGGTGGAGGGCAGAACGCGATTAGACATTGCGAAGTCATCGGAAAATGGGGAAATAAATTAATCCAAAGGGAAGGGATAAAGGCAATAGTGACGTTTATAATGTTCCGGACGGGTAAATGGTGAGTGGTCGGAGAGCGGGCAGGGTGTCGGAGAACAAAAGTAATAAAGGTCCGAACAAACAGTAGACCTTATCAAGGCCGGCTAAGTTTCCGCCGAGCATCAAATCAACCCCTGCGACTTTACCGGCACCTTGCAACTTGCAACTTTTACACCCTCCATCCCCTCTCTCCCCCTCTCTTCGACAGGTTTACGCCATTCAATCTTACCTCAAAGGAAAACCAGGCATGCGCCTGTAAACTCCTCCTAATAAACAATACAGTTATATGGCCTAGCTACTCTCATTCATTCAATGATACTATTAAACTCTTTCCCGGCAGAAGCAATTTCCGCCGGGAAAAATCGATTTATGCGCTTCAGCCAGCAATAAAATTATAGAGTTGCGCTTTCGGTAAACACTTCTGTCTAGTATCCTTCTGTTCCTCCGTTTTTGATTGGGTTAAAGCTTGATGTAATCAAACATGTGTAATAAGAGGTATAATGCTGTGGCTATGCATTCAATGAATAATCAACCCTCTAAAATGTGTAAAAAAGACACCGACATTTCAGAAATGATTCTTCATTTATTATATTTCATACACTCATGTTGAGTAGACACTATGCGTCCTTTATTTCATTCTTTCAAGTCGTAGAAGTTTTAAAAGTGCTGTAATCTGTTTATATGTCCATCTATGCACCCATCATAACTGTTGCTATGTTGAGAGAGCAAAAAAAAACAAAAAAAAACAAAAACAAAAACAAAACAAAAAACAAAAAAAAACAGTGGTTTTATTTTCTGAATATCATTTCTACCTGGAGGAATGTATCGATGAAAAATGCCCTTGTTACTTGTCGGAGCAAAATCTTACAATCGGTTCAGAACAGCGCAGCGGTTACATTAGCGGTTATGACGTCTAGTGTAGCGTTAGCTCAAGCGCCTTCAGTTCTTAGGTAGGCAACGCGAACAACCTTTAAGCGCGAATAGTTGCATTCAGGGATTGCTATCAACGCAGTCCACCGCCTTGCGTCGGTAGAGTTGCTTCGCTACTTGCTTCGCCAATTAATCCAATTTCTTAAATATTCCGGATTGAGTGTTTGGCAGGAGGGTATAAAGTTAACGTGCAGAACTAGAGAGAGGCATAATTCTCCTCGATCATAATTTGATTTACAAAATAAAATATAAGTCATTCGATAACGTTATATTTTTCCATTTTTTTAATACCGAAGACCGAGAAAACTCAAGTTTCGCTAATTTAACATCACCGTCAGGGAAGATGCATAAAAAAAAGACGTTTGAAAAATTTTGTAAAATTTAGCTCGTAGTAACATACAAACTTCACAAATCTACAAAAAGGAGAACAAATCGAAGATCAATAGTGCCCGTGAGATACGCGATGAGATTTTACCGTAACGCGAATCTGGACGATCAATATTTTGACAGGCCTTCCTTTTTATCACAACTGGACAAAATCTATATCGTCGTAATATTGCGCAGAGACAACTCGAGCATCTTTCAACATACTCGATCGTTTCGAATGCCTTCTCCGTTTGAAAAAAAAATTTTTAGAAAAATTCACAACATTCGTAATAATCTTGTATAGATAATCATACTGCAATCAACAATAAAATGTATTTGCATATTTAAGGAGGTTAAATACATAACAATTTAGTTGTCGAATGGAGTTTGACACCAGACGCGATCGTCGACATTACGCCTTAATGACGATTTAGCGGACGATTGTGGCGCGATTATGAATATATCAAGGACTTGATTCGATAAGAGGGCGTCAACCGAAGTCAAAGCTCGGAGTAAAGCAGAGATCAAGCTCTCAGAGCCGGGGCGACAATGAGCGGAATCAAGGCGTTAATACCATAAATGATGAATAGCGGGACTGATTGGTATTTTTGTGTAGTTTATAAATAAAAATCGAGCTCTCATTCAAACCGCGGTGGATATATATAAATACAGGAGCGGATGACATCCATAAAATCGTCGCTCCTCTGACATAAGGATGTATCTCCATTTTTACATGAGCCTCGGAAAGCACTGAAAGATATGGATAACAGGGCTCAAGTGGAAATGGAATCATGTGAGAGGAACGTGGAAACGGACCAATAATTCCGTCTTCGCGCGCCAATCAAGTGTGAAAATATTCGCCACCCTCGACCCTCATTGAGCGGGCCCCCGCTCAACTCCTTCCCCACCTGATCACCGATAAATCAAGTTATCAGAGTTTTCATTATATTTTATTTCCTATTCTGTTTTTATTCACTATTACGTCCGCGGATGTTTTTATTTTTCATCGTCGCTGCCCGCCCCTCCCCGCACTTATAAAAGCTCCCCTCGGCCATTCTGAATGAATGACCCGCCTCCCCCCACCCCCTCCCGTCGCAGTCGTCATGCCGGGGTTTTTTCATATGTCATCGCGATTGCCGCGCGCGGGAATGTGGGGAGTTTGCGAATGGCGGGGTGCGACTGCGGTTTTTGCAATTAAATTTCGAGTTCATTAACGTAATTATGGGCGAGGGGCAGCTCGTGCTATTTTCATAATGCTATTCGCGACCGCGGAATCATCGATCGTTCACTTGATGGGCGTTAAGGCGAGGCGATCTCGCTCGACGAGATCGCCTCGTGAACGCGTTTGTATGTTTTATAGCTGTTAGATACTATTAACTACGCGCAGAGAAGCCGTTTTAAGCCACATTTTGGAGGGAAATAAGTATAGAGTAGTTATAAGCATGATTAATTGTAAATTCTGTCGTGCTGAAAATTTAAAGTTGAGAATATATATTTTTAATGTGGAAATACACCGATGGAAAATAATTCGGTCATGATATTTGTAGTATCACAGAGAAAAAAGCTTTGGTTACAAGGACTGAAATTCGGTCTATGTGGAACACTATATTTTTTGGTCCATTTAACCGAAGTTTCCAGTCCTAGGAACCGAACTTCAGCTCAGATAACCGTAGTCAAATCATATGGAGTAAAGTACGGCAACATGAAACGAAAATTGGTGATAATTGTGATTTTCTTTCAGTTCAGTGCAGTTCAGTTTAGAGAGTAATATTCAGATTTGAAATTGAGTCATCTGAAATAAAAGGTCTTTAAAGCGCTCGTTCTCGATTTCAACTTGGTGTGGCTTACTTCTTCTCCCTTGAATTCTGTCCAAAAAATATGCACCTTGGAAGCAAAATAATATGAAAAGCTACAAATTGTGTGGTTGGTCAGTATCACTGTTTTTGTGCACCTATTCAGCCTCCTTTCCTATCATTTCAGGCGTGACAAAGACGGGACGGTTTTAAATATAAGCCCTCTTAAAATTTTTTCAAAATTTGCTTTTTGTAAAACATCCCCTACAGAAATATTTGCCAGTGATTTTAAGAACCGGTGTATACTTACCTAGAGGTGTTCGCTATAAAATATGAATCCTCAATACCAAAAATAGTGAACTTCATGAGGAGAGAACATTTATTTTACCTTTTTCCCAGTGAGAGAGATAAATGGCGCTAAAACAAAAAGGCCTTGACGTAAGGGACGCGGGAGAGGGGGGAGGGGACAAGAGGATGAGAATAGGGTCTCAAGCTTTGGACGGATATCTACATTCCATTCGATTGCCCCCAAAAATCTCTTGTTGACATTAGCTGGGATTGCTTCATTTATTCTTTAGATGGAGGGGTGATTTCACGCTTGGTAGGTTACCCCGCCCCCTCCTACTGCCTGTCCATTTTCGAAAAGATGCTCGTAAAGAGCCACCAGTCCACTTGGACGCAAATCGAATCTGTAATCGTTTGTCAAACAGCCTCCGCACTGCCTCCTGACTGCTTCTTGACTGCCTTCACGTTGGTTGACAGTTTGGTGGGCTTCTCACTGCCGTCCAAACCAAAAGGGGTGTAACTCGCTTCTGCGTGTATCGTATCCTACAAGGTGTTTTTTCATCAAAGTGAAGATAGTAGGTATTTTTATCATAATTTCAGGACACTCGATTTCGAGTATGTATGTAAATATGCATTAAGTTGAAATTTTAAGAAATTTGCGCAGTTTCTTTTTGAATATTTTAAATTAATAGTTTTTCATTCGAACTTTCACACAGCGTTTTCCCATTATGAGGCAGATAGGAAGAAAAAAAATTTAAAATCTGATGCGCGACATTAGGTCTTGCTAAGATTGTGCTGTAAAGAAACTTGCATTTCCTCGCATCGTGGAGTTTTTAACAAAGAATGTAACTGAAAATTTGGACTGCACTTTGCGATAATTAGGAACTAAAATTTCTGGACCATCCATTAAAACACTTATGTACTTAAGGAAACTAATGGTACATACGTTGTTCCTAAGCTGAGCCAGGAATTGTAGTTATTAATTGCAAAATGTAATTCATTCAATCTTATTCTCAAGCTACTAGATTCCCATTTAACAGGACAGATAGCTGTACACACTGTATAATCTTAGCAATACCTGATGACGCATACCATATTTTGAACTTCCACTATCCGAATGTCGCACAGTGGGTCGAGTTAATTGGAGAGGTCGGACATGAAATTTTTGACTAAAACTGCAAATTTTGATGTTTAATGCGTCACATTTTAAATGTTGAGTTGTGCTCTTAGAAGAAAATTTAATGAGGAAACCAATAAAGCCATTTGTAAAACCTCAAAGTTTTGATTTAACGGAATTATCAGCTTTTTAAAGTTTCCAAATTTTTTCGCACCTCTCCCATTGACTATATCCACCGTGTGCCGTCTTGTAACGCAACTTTTCGAACAAGAGGAGGTTCAAGCACAACATTATCACGGTTGAGGAGGGATCGATCAAACCTCCTTACACCCCTCTCCCTCGCTAATTTCTGAGTGAAAATAATCGCAGTTTGATAAATAAAAAGTGTTACCCGTGCTCGCGCAGGCTCATTCATGGAAATAATAAGCGAGAGGGACCAGTTGCGAAACGCAGGACATATGGCCGTGCCCGACATGCAAGGGTGCTTGAGCGAGGCGACGCGGCGGACCAGCACCCGATTCACCCTGCAGTATCTGCGGCCACTCGCTGCCAGATGGCGCTCAAATCGCCCGATTCCGCTTCGACCCTCTCACGTCGCGTTGCTCCATGTGGCATCGGCGCCCCGACCACCCCGACTATTACAAGCGCCCGTGTAATAGAGACATATTGCTCTGTTTATAAATAGTTCATGGATGGTCAACAAAGGTCATTGCGTGATTCGTAATCGCCCAATTCGCCGACTGATCGACTCCGCTATCGCGTTTATTGACAAAAATCGATTTTGCATTAACTTTGTGTCGCTTTTGTTGATCTTGCCCGGGTATTGTGTTAGCTGTAGCGTCGGCGCCCCCTCCCTCCCCCGCTCGGCACCTGTGTACATTCGGCTGGCGGCGGTGCTGAAATCACTATCCTACATCTGTGTAGTCACAGCATAAACACGGAAGGCACTAGCACATACCTGCGTTCACTGAGCCTTTAATGCCAGTAAATGGCAAATTTTGAATGCTAAGACCATTTTTCAACCACTAAGGATTGCAAAAAACATTTTGCCCCTAAGTAATCATGGCCGAAATGCGAAACCACGTATCTCCGTTTTCTAAGTATGGAAGACTTGCTGTCCAACTTTATTTATTTATTTATTTTTTTTTTTTTGGAAAATTAGTCATCGTAATTTTTTGAAATCTTACTTAATTTTTCCTCTCTTAGCGGACCACTGTGTGTTTCCAAACTGCGAGTGTAACATTGGCTTGTTTCGATCTACTCGAAAAAATGTAATGGAAGCAAAAATTTGGAAGCATATCAATGGGGATATACGGTTTTGCACTTTAACCATCCATATAATAACACCGAAGAAATAATATGCTGTTTTAGCACCTAGGGTGTCAAAAATGTGTCTGGTGATCCCAAGATGTTGCTTTCACTGCCCCCGCAGTTAACTTTACATCCTGTGAATGTAAGTCCAACTGCGAGGGCAATCAAGGCAGCGTCTTAGGATCACGGACACATTTTTGACATCCCAGGTGCTAAAACAGTGTAAAATTTTCTCAGTCGATATAATATGATGAGAATTGAAAGTTCCAAATTTTCCCGATGAAGTTTTGTTCGGCATAACTGAAGAAAACACCACCACTAATAGTACATTTTAATGGACATTTTGCTGGATGAACACTGCAGCGCAGACACACATCGACAAACCAAAATCAGAGAAGGTGTCTTCACATAGCAAACTTGAGACTCGGAGGCTCTGAAGTAAGTTCCGGGATCTCCTGAAATCCGTAAATTTTTAACGAGATCATCACAGGGCGCTGACGACGGGCCAAGACACCCCCGCGACCCCCGTTCCTCATGGTCGGGTTGACCTTACCCTTGGTAGGCGGGCGCAGTATGGAGTGGAAACAGATAGAGTTAGTTGTCGCCGGATTAACGGGCGCTTCCATCCCCGGTGAAATCGAGTGGATAAAATAAGAATCCGGGCCGCGACACGGCGGCCCTCGAAAAAGGGGTCGCTAATGAACAAGGGATTAGATCAGGCAAGTAATAAAATAATTAAATGGACGAGGATCCGCGCCACGCCTTCGCGTCTTCTCCGTGTCCCTGCGCCTTCCGTCCTTGCTCCTCGCACACGACTGCGTCCCGAATCTCACGCTCCACGAATTTGTCGCCACTCTGATATGCGTAATTATTTTATGAAACCATTGCTGATCGCTTCACTACATGGCTCCGCGCGTAGGACCGCTGACACGTGCCGTCGCACAGTGATAGAAGTCATTCCAACGTGAACTTTCGAGCTAAAATCTCGATATCTAAGTGTGTGCCTGTGCCTGCGCGTTTTGTAATAGACGCATTTAGTGGTGACGTCACGGAGCGATATTGTTGGTTCGATATCTCGAAAGTCGAAATGTGCCCCAACAAACAAACATAACCTCCAAAATGAACAATTGATGAAAGAATGCTAAAACTAGCCCAAAACTAAAACATTAATTCATGAGACCGTAAAATTATGAAAGCTAGTTATTTTCCAAAACGATTGAGACCACATACACACGGATTGATAATATAATAAGCTCGCGACATAGTACTTAGTCTTCGGACGAACGTTGAGTTCGTTTGTTGGGGCACATTTCGACTTTCGAGATATTGAAATTATAGATCGAGATGTAACGTCACACTAAATGCGTCTATGATGAGGAAGAATATCGACAGTGCAAGTCCGTAACCACGCATCTCGGTTTGCGACGTGCAGACTTCCTGTCATAGTTTATTTTTTAAACGGAGAACTACTCAACGGTGATTCTTTAAAGCTGCCGTGATTTTTCTTCTCTGTGCGAAGAAAATTCTGCAAAAACTTCAGGGAATAATGTCACTTTGTTCTCATTTAAAAAAAATAACATAGAGGCGGAGATTTTCAAACACCGCAAACGAGATACATGGTTGCGGGCTTACGCCCATCGATATCTGGGATACAATGTGTCCATTGCATGTCCAACTTATCTCATTGACTCGCTCCTTCGTGCGCCGGTTGGTGCTTGATTCATATTTGGTATTTTCTTGGAGCGTCGACGATGATATGAACTATTAGTGGACACGTTTTTTTTTGGTGTGCAACGTCTTGGCATTTTTTTTCAAAATTTTTTTTTAAAAAAATAAACAAGAGCTAACTGATTTTACTGTGTGTTTCACATACTTTTTTTCCACCTATCGAAAGGAGTGTAATTTTACTTTTGCAGAAATAGTAAAGAGCCACCTTCACAACAAAAATGAGCAATATCCATAAGCATAAAGCAATAATTTCATAGAATTTTTGAAATTATACCTTTGGGACCATAAGCCACTCCGCATTAAGAAAAATCTGTAAGGTATTCAAAATTATCAAATAGACTTCTCACTAATCAGTAAATTACAAGGAGTGTCACGGTTATACCATTGAGAAGGACAGGATTTGCTGTTCAGGAGACCGTATTCGCTACACGAAACATTTCTTTTTTCCCCGCAAGAATACTAGCAATTAGAACTCATCCGAAAAAATATTTTTTCCTTTCAAAGTATACAAGTTTAAAGAGGCTCAAAAGTTAAAAATCCTATGGTTAATTATAGCCGCATGACAGAGAGAGATAGAGAGAGAGAGGCAAAAGCGACTCATTGAGGACTCCGAGGCGCAGTGAATATCGGAGCATTTAACCACCGATTAAATAAATGGCTCTGTCACCCAAAAAACTGTGTCCATTTTTCCCCCTCGCCTCCGGTACGACCCCCTTCACCCCCCTCCCCGCGAGGGGGAAAGATCGCTCGTTGGGCTGGTTGAGGCCGCTCGTAAATTTCTCGAAATTAAAAGCTCCCGAAAAAAACTTGTCACATGCTTGAGGCGCGACGACGCGACGCGATGAGCGCAATCTGGTTTTGATAGTGCGCGGGGCCGGGGGGGAGGGGGGATGCGGGTGGGAGGCCTGGAACCACCACCGACAGCGGTTTCGCGACAATTAGATGCACTAACACAATTAGAGCCGAGCTATTAGATAGCTTAACACAATTAGATGACTCGAAAACCTGACACATGCTCGCCTCGTTTTCGCGCTGCCAGTCATCGCGACCCGACCCCCTA